>VDFB02086081.1:74903488-75358755 GCA_007258455.2 Sequoia sempervirens | reverse complement strand
TCTCTCTCTTAACACACACACACACTCTCTCTCTCTCTTTACCTACCTCTCCCTCCATCACTTTGTATCTCACCTATGTCTCCCTCCCTACCTCTTTCCCTCTCTACTCTCTATCTCTCCTCTCTGTCCCTCTACCTACATCTCTCTCTCACTCTCTATCCCTCTCTTCCCCCTCTTTCTCTCTAACTCTCTCCTCTCTATCTCACCACTCTCTATATCTCTATCTCTCTCTCAAACAAACCTCTATCTCCCTCCCTAACACTCGCTCCCTCCCTCCTTCATTCTCTACTTCTCTCCCTCCCTCTCTCGACCTCACCCTCCCTCCCCTTATTTTTGTCTCTCCTCCCAATCTCTATCACTGTTGTCCCTGCCTCCCTCCCTCCCCCCTCTTTCTCTCTCAATTTCTCCTTTTCTCTATCTCACCATTCTTTATCTCTCTCACTCACACACACACACCTCTATCTCCCTCCCTACCTCTCTCTCTCTCCCTCCCCTCTCTATTCCCTATCTCCCCTCTCTCTTTCTCTCTCTATACCTACCTCTCCCTTCATCACTCTCTCTCTCCATCCCTCTCTATCTCACCTATGTCTCCTTCCCTACCTCTTTCCCTCTCTACTCTCTATCTCTCCTCTCCCTTATGATTTAACTTGTAGTGTTTTGATTTCTTTCATTTCTTTTGTTGTGTGTCTATGTAATGGAACTAGTAGAGTTATATATATGTTTGAGTTCACTCAATGTATCTCTCTCCCACTCACTCCCTCTATCTTGGGTCTCTCTCTCTCCTCACTCCCTCTATCTCTCCCCTCCACCCTCCGCCCTTAACCCTTAAACCCTAAACCCTCTACCCTTAACCCTTGTAAGCCCTTAACCCTTAACCCCTTAAAACCCTCCACCCTCTACATAGCCCTCCCACTACATCCTGCCATCACTTCCCTCTCTCTCAACCCTCTCCCTCCTACCCACTCTCCCTCTCTTAGGTCTCTCTCTCTGTGTCACTCCCTCTATCTCTCTCCCCTCTACCCTTAAGCCTAAAGCCTAAACCCTTAACCCTTAATCCCTAAACCCTTAAACCCTCTACCCTCTACCCTCTACCCTTTCTCCCTCTATCTCTCTCCCACATCCTCCTCTCTCTCTATTTCCCTCTCTCCGAAGTCTCTCCCTCCCACCCCTCTCCCTCTCTAAGGTCTCTCTCTCACTCACTCAATCACTCCCTCTCTCTCTCTCTCCCCTCTACCCTAAACCCTCTACTCTCTACCCTTAACCCTTATAACCTAAACCCTTAAACCCTTAACCCTCTACCGTTAACCCTAAACCCTTAAACTCTCTACCCTCTACACTCCATTAACATAATAGTGTTTATTAGATAGTAACAAATCAATTTTACACTCCATTAACATAATTTTTCATATCCTCTCTAACATTTGATATCTAAAAATAATACTTAAGAGTTCCAAAATTGTACTTTTATTGTTACATATATTGACTTAAATTAATCTAAATAAACATAGCAATTTGAAGTGAGTCTTGCCTTAACATTGAAGTCTCCTTTTAAAATATAAGGAGAAAATGGACAAAAGGTGATCACTTATCATTACACCATAGTCAAAGCTATTTAAGGAATATTTCCTTTATAGTAAATCCCGAATTTAAGTAAGGTAGGGCCAACCAAGGAATATTAAGATACGTTATTGTTTTTTTAATATTAAACATTTAATTAAGAAAAGTAATGGTTGAAGGTAGGGCCAACCAAGAAAAATGCCTCCTACTTATTTCAGGTATTGTTTCTTTCGTCTACACATATATTATAAACTGTTTGAGGTATTGTTTCTTTTAATTGCAATATGAAATATTGATTTGTACAAACGAAAGAAACAATACCTAATATAACTCACAATACCTAAGATCTAATTCAATATATATAAACGAAAGAAACAATACCTGAAATAGTTCACTCTTTTCTTAACGACTTTTCAAAATCTTTAATATCCTAACATTACATAATTTATACAGAAAAAACAATGCCCATCTTTCTGTTCTGATGGGGACAAAACGCTGAAAGATTTTAAACGGAAAAAACAATGCCCATGTTTCTGTTCTGGTGGGGACAAAACGCTGAAAGATTTCAGACTGCACTCATTTAAACAATCAAAGTGAAACTGAAACCCTAAATACCCTGACTAACAGTCTGGAGCGGCTGAAAAACAGTGCCAACGCCAGAATCTTTTGCAACACGTCTTCTTACAGCACCTCCGAAAGATTCGTCGCGTCCCGGAATGAAAGACTCAATTTTGAAAAAGTTCGCTCGGATAGCGAATGATTTGCCACGTTACCGCATGAATACCCTAATATCTGACAGACCCTTTTCTACTACTCTCGCTTTTCCACTCTTTTCGCACATTCTACAGTCCTGTTGCATTCAACTTTCTACGTCACACTAAAATAGGGTCGGTGGTGCTGGGGATTAAACAACCAGTAGAGGAAAGAGCCGTTATCAAAGAGTTTTTTAGAACTGAGATTCTTCAGTGTGAAGAGTTTTTTAGGGTTTATTTGTCAGGTTATAGTGATCATATTAGTCAATGATAATAAGTTTTCATAATTGTTTAAAAGATTTTTGAATTCGATTGTGTGATTATTTATCAGATTATCAGAATGTAGAAGAGAGCATTTTACTTCTTAAGATCTCTTTTACATCTTGATGATGGATCATGAGGGTGATCCGATATGCTGACGCAAAAATAATCACACAATCGAATCCAAAAATCTGTTAAGCGATTATATTAGTTATCAAGGTTTAAATTTTTGGAAGTATAATTTGTATTATTTAGGGGAGAGGATCCATAGTCGAGCACCCAAACTTTGCGCTTCTCAAAATCTTACGTGAAAATCTCAAATCACTTCCACTTTTTTTACAGCAGCTTACTTGGCAAGATCCGTGCTTATAACTAAGGTTTCAAAGTCACATCATCAAATATGATGTCACATTAGTATGCTTTTTGTCGAGGTGTCCAAAAAAGCCCAAAAAAAGTGAGACGGAAACTTATACACTGCATCACATGATTTGTTGCTTTTTAGATCTAAAAAATACATTTCCTTCAATTACGAGTAGTCATCATCAACACTACCACCAACTTTAAAATCCGATTGCATATTGTTAAAAATATTGAAGCTATAACAACTAGCACACAATCAAATCCAAAAACAATTAGATTTAAATTCATATGAATTGTGAAAATCTAATTACATTAACTATAACAAACAAGGAACAGGCTATTGTACTGAATCCTCTCTCTCCCCTCAGTGGATTGAATATTTCCAATTTTTGACGTATCAGATAGATTGATGTTCATATCAGATACCTAACAAAACAAATTTTCTCTGACATGAAAGAGAACTTGGGGCAACATAGTGAATAAAAAGACAAATATAAATATAGGACAACGTGTGTTGGACTGAATTGAAAGCCGCCTGTAGTTACTTAATTGGTGTGGCCATTTTTTCCAAGTTTGTAGAGTAGTTTAGCAAATCGAAAACTCTTGAAAGGAAAAGGACTTCCAGTCTCTTCAATGGTGTACCACGATCGGCGCATTGATCGGCAAAAAGTGTAGGTTGCCCTGTCAAGATCAACCACCCACACTTTTAATACAGACCTCTGGATCTTCCAACGTTTGACACAGTATCAACGTGTGACAAATGCAACCTTTGGTAGTTGACAGAAGTTGTGAAGCTAAATATCTGCTTTGACTAGTGTGCTGTGTCTGTGCATGACATATCTCGAGTATAGAGATTTTTGGGGTGATAAACGAGGGGTATAGATCCAAGTATCTCTCAACTTCCAAGGCCTTGTTCAATTGTAAGTCCAAGTGTTGGACACTAGTTTCAAGATGCCAGTGCGGCGCACTGGAGTCCAAAGGACATGCTAACCTCCACGACAAATAGGGAACTCAAAACTTGGACAAAATAGCTAAAACCCCATTATCTAGCATAGATCTAAGGTTTGTTTAACAGAATAACTAAATAGAAAGCATAAAACAAGACAAAGTACAAAGGGGAGCTAAGAGAGAACTTACAAATGACCAAGCATTCAAAACCTTCCCCCAAGCTCCACTTTGGCGACCTGCACACAAGAAGAACATGGAAAAATGTTGGGGTTGTTTCAGGGCTTACCACAGTCAAACCCCCATTTTCGTATTCCCACCTCCACGAACAGCCAGATAGATAGAGAGAGTAAATGAAATAGATAAAAGGAAGTGGTGAAAACAATCCCCGCTTGAGGAGGAGAACTCACACCACCAAATAGCAAATGAACAAAGAAATCTAATCTATTTGCAAATAGATAAGAGCAAGACAGTATTACCAACAGTCCTCGACCCCCTCTTGAACACACAAATGTATAATTAAATACTTGCTAGAGAGCTTTGGTTGTTGGAGGGACCTCAATTCAACAGAGCTTCACTTGTAGAAGTGCTATTGCTAAGACTAGAAGAGGCTAGGAATGAAGTGAGATTGAGAAGAGAAGTGATCGAATGAGAGAGAACCCCCCAAAATGAGAGAAAAGGGAGTTTTTTTGCATGCAAGGGTGGAAGGAGATGTTACACTCAAAAATTTGATTCCAAAGACGTGTGTCACAAGCCAATATTTTGAGATTCCTTATTTCAAACTTAGAAAACTGCCAGGACGCTAATGCGTAGCTCAGACATCTACGCACCACGTAAGTGTCCAAAATGTTAGTTTTTGGGAAACAAGGTAGTGGACTCTTGTCACTTTGTCATTAGACCTCGTAGAATTAGAATTGTGAACTTATGAACCATGAGGCCCTTATCACAAATGCATTTAGGTGTAATAAATGCTAGACAAAGTGCTAAAATGTGAAATTGCTCCTAAGGTGCAATGTTGCAACATTGCATTTTTTCCCCACTTTAGTGGGCTCAATTTTGGAAAAATTAGCCACACTAAAGTAGAAAAGAGAAAGCCAACACAAATCTTAAAATTTTATCGATTTACATGCCAAAAAAGATATTGTAGAGGCCATAGAGGTTGAGTAGACAGATACTGAAGATGCCCCTAGCGATCGAACTCGGCGAAAAATACAACATTTGTCGTGAAAAATCACACAAAATTTAATTATGCAAAATTCCAAAATTTTAAGTCAGCCCAAAAAAAATCAAAAGAAGCTACCAAGGTGAGAGGAATGATCAGGAATTTTTTTGATGGTTTAGAAGAAAATTTTGGTAAAGAAGTGACTATATGCCCCCTCCTGGTTTGCCCCCCCATCTAGTGGGGGAAAGTATCTATCAAATTCCAAGGCCTTACTTGTTCAATTGTAAGTCCAAGTGTTGGACAATAGTTTCTCTGTTCGCCATGCAAGAAATTGTGTGGCTTTGCAGATCTTCATAGATCATTGCATGTTGTCAGCTTTGACATCTGACTTGAGAGAAATTCAAAAGGTGTTCTGGACTAGACATTGCTTTACTTTTTGAGTCAATAAGTTGGTGAAGGCACTCATTGCTTTATTTTTTGAGTCAATAAAAACACTAATATTGGTGAAGGCACTTAAGGCAAGTTGTGATAATGGAAAAAAAAAAGAAAGAGAAACAAGTAGTAGTGAAAATGGAGGAGTCCAAATTGCTTTCCAATACTCTCTTAAGGAGTGGCTTTATGAGACTTTAATTTATTTAGCATTTAGTGTTCAAATCTTTAAGATTTGTCCTACTTTTGGGGATATATATATATATATATATATATATCTTAATAATTTAAATTTTAAAGAAACATGTCTTAAAAAGAGGAAGAAAATATGTGAAAAAAGAAGCAAAGGAAATATAAATAATTATGTGGCATATTTTCCAAAGATCATGTTTATCCATGGACATGTTCCTTTACTCACAAGACACTCCAAGCTATACTTGTTAGGGATCCAACACCTCTAAAATTCTAATTTATGAATTTATTAGAACCCCCTTCTACCATAAGCACAATAATACCTTGTTTCAACCTAGTTGCTCTCATTCTTTTGCATTAGGATCAGTGGTTTCCTTCCAACTAGAAGGAGAAAATACTCAGTTGAGCATAAAGGGAGAGACCAAGATGTTAGGGTTAGTTGAAGTTATTGGAATTGATGAAGACCAAGAAACTTGTGCAACTATATGTGAGATAAGGGGGATTCGCTACTCATGAGTCTCTTCCCTCTCATGAGAATTCCAGGGATTGAACTACCCTTAACCACCTCAAATATTGTTGAATGAAGAAATTGCAAAGAAACCATACATAGACTAGTTATTTCAAAAAACTGCTTCAAAATCTGAGAGAGCAAGGTTTCTAAATTTTTGCCTCAAAAGGAGGAGCTCTCGACCAATGGACTACAACATAGTATGAGGACACCAACACGACGCACTGGAGTCCAAAGGATGTGCTGACATCCATCACAAATAGGGAACTCAAAACTTGGATAGAATAGCTAAAACCCCACTATCTAGCGTAGATCTAAGGTTTGTTTAACAAAATAACTAAATAGAAAGTAGAAAACAAGAAAAAGTACAAAGGGGAGCTAAGAGGGAACTTACAAATGGCCAACCATTTGAAACCTTGCCCCAAGCTCCACTTTGATGACCTACACACAAGATGAACGGGGAAAAATGTTGGGGCTGTTTCGAGCCTTACCACAATCAAACCCCCGTTTTGGTGTTCCCATCTCCACAAACAACTAGATAGATAGAGTATTTATGAAATAGATAAAAGGAAGTGGTGATAACAATCCCCGCTTGAGGAGGAGAACTCACAACACCGAATAGCAAATGAACAAAGAGATCTAATCTATTCACAAATAGATAAGGGCAAGAGAATGTTACCAACAGTTCTCAACCCCCTCTTTCAAACACACAAACACATCATTGAATACTTGCTAGAGAGATTCAGCTGTTAGAGGGGCCTCAGTTCGATAGAGCTTCGCTTGTAGAAGTGCTATTGCTAAAAGTAGAAGAGGCTAGGTGTTGGAAACAAGCAACACTAAGAGGGGGGTGAATCAATGTTGTGCAAAAAATAATTTTATTATTATGATCTTTAACTCACTTAAGCATTCAACAAAAGAAATATGCATGAACAGAAAGAACACAATCACAACACCATAACACTAGGATTTTTACGTGGAAACCCTATTAGGGGAAAAACCACGATGGATGGCCAATCCAAAATGTAATATGAGCATACCCAAAAGAAAGATTACAAAATGGGAATGCACTTGCATTCAGGCACACTGCCTAGAGCTCATTGCTCAAATAAGATAGGATCACTGCCTTACAATGATTTGGATTAGATCCAAAAGAGTGAACTGATAGAATAACATCTACAATGCTTGATTACAGTTCTGATTAAGCTCTACAGTCAATCTTCTATCCTTTTGACTGATTCAACAATTATACTCTGCTCTACACAAACTCGCACTTTAATGCACAAGTGAAACTGTGCATAATCGCCTAATTTCCCTTCTGATTGTGCACAACAGACTTCTACACTTCTTAACCACACTTCAAATGATATGACTGATCTCTTATATATATTTACAACAAGGATCTTGATATGTCAGGTCAGCCTCAAGATAAAATACAAAATATTCTTCATGTGTTGGCTCAAATCATAAACAATTTTTGATGCGCACCCATAAAAGTAAACTACGACATAGATTGGACCCAAAACAAAATGTTTAAACATAAAAACATTTAAATAATTCCACAACACGCCACATTCATTGAGTCAGCCATAATGAGCAAATAAACAAAAAAATCATGTCAGATCTCCTAACTCGTACACCGATTAATGCAACACCATAAAATTCAGTATTAAGATAACATACATGTTTAAAAAACTATCCCGATGATCCACAACTCAAAAAGATGATGATCGGGTGAAGCATACGGATTGACGTAGTAACCAGATACCCTGTTCTTCATATTTTATGTTGGTAATACTCTATTCTCAGCTCTTATGCCGGTATGACCACATTCTGATCTATAGACTAAAGTAATGACTTTAGTTGCCATCAATGACAACATTAGAAGCCATATGCCAACAATCTCCCCCTTTGGCATTGATGGCAACACTTAGTGAAAAATGACTAAGTGTCGAGACTAGTAAGTACACTACCAAAATTTCAAAATTTCAAAACACAACATCTTTTCAAAACACTACTCCCCCTTAGAATGTCAAGGCATTTTTCATTGCACTCTCTCCCCCTTTGACATCAATGAAAAAATTGGGAAATCCAAGATTTCAAAATTTCAAGACTGTTCAAACATAAGCTGACTTACAAAAATTTGAAGACATCCACAAAGTCGTTCTTCAATACACTTAAGTTTGAGTCCCAAACACTTTTCAAACTTTCCAAAATGGTTATGTGACCACAAAGTAGATAAGACAGAGTTTCTGCAGCTTCAAGATTTATTGGGTCAGGAGCTGCCATAACATCTTTAGCCTCTTTCAATGCATTTACCATTATCTCAATCTTTAGACTGATTTGTCCTCTGAGTTCACATACTCTCCCAAAAATCCTCTCATTTTCAAGCTTCAAACTCTTTATTTTGTCAAGCAAGGACATTACCTGACCTTCTTGTTTACCAATATTACCAGCTAATGGGTCAAAAGCATCAGAAATAGTGACCAACTGTTTCTCAATATCCTTCACCTACTTTTCATTTGCTTCAGTGAATTTAGACAAGACTAAACAAGACTTATACACTTTTCCTCCTTCAGAAAAAATATCTTGAACATTTTTCATGCAAGTGGCTAACAAAGTTTTGTCTTTTACAATCAGTTCTTTCAAACTACCAAATCTCTTTTCCTTAAACTCCTTATGCACCTTAATCATGGCCAATTTCTCAAAAGATTCAAAGTGAGAACTTACAAAATTTATCAGCTTCTTTAGCTCATCAAATGAGGAACCAAACGGATCCATAACATGGCTAGGCATTAATTTCTGCAAAACTCCATATGAAAGGCTCAACAATTTGTTGTCTACTATGTGAGACTTCAGAATCTTTTCACTAGCTTTGGCTTGAGCAATTGATGCAACCTTCATCATCTTAATTGGGGATAAAGTGGATGGGTTGATTGAGCTTTCATCCAATTTAGAATCTAATTTTTCCTATTGCTCCATCAAAGATCTCTTTACTTCCTCTACTCTGATTTCTTGAACTTTTTCTTCTTCAACCTTGGGTTCTACAAAGACTGTTTTTGGGTTTCCTTCAGTCACTTCAACCTCTTCATTTTGCACCTCCTTCTCTTGAGCTAACACCTCAGGAACTTCAGCTTCCATAGGTGTCTCTGTATTTTCCACTTAAGGAGGAATCTGGAAATTTTCAACATCAACATTCACTTCTTCATTTTCTAGAACATTTTCAGTATGTACTTCTTCAACATTTACCTTATCCTTTGTTAGAAGCTCTTCCAAAATATTCTTGGTTTCACAAACAACAACATTAGTGTCACCAACCATGAGTTTGTTCACTCTTGTCTTGCTCTTAAATTCCTTTTTAAACTTTTCAAGGAGTGAATTCATCTCCTTGATTGACATCTCCAGACACAAATCAACAAGAATTCTTTTCCTGATGTTCCCTTCTTCTATTCTGGCACTTAACCTACTAGACTCTAAAATATTATACAAACTTGTGGGAAAACCATACATGATTTCAACAAGAACTTTATTGAAAATATTCATATGCTTTATTGTAGCTTCTTCAAGAATTCTCTGATTGGGTTCATCAAAGGTTTCATACCAATCACAGAGTGGCTTGAGATTACCATCTTTCATAACTGCATTCTCAAATTCCTCAACAGTCATACTGGGTTTGACAACTTTTTCCTTTTTATCTGCTTCTTCTCTTTTACCAGAAGATTTTATTTTGTTTCACTTGACAGCCTAAGTCCCAGTAGCCTTTATCTCTTTCACTACTTCTTTGGATTTAGTCCCTTCCTCTTCATCTTCAAAAACAGTTTCATATGTTCTTGTGCTTTTATTCTTCTTCCTTTCTTTGGAAGCCTTGGCTTGAGCTGGCTGGGCTGTAGGGGAACTCCTAGTAGATCTAGTGTGAGCAGAAGATGTTCCTAGACTGGAAGATTCTATTTTTTCTTTCTCTTTTGCTGCTTTAGCCTCATCTCTATTCCTTCTTATTTCTTTCAATTTCTCCATAGGTATGCCCATATTTTCTGCAAAAACTTCTATCTCTTTTCTTAATTTCCTGACTATCATTGACTTTTTTAATTCGGAATGGACCTACAAGCTTTTCTCTGCATAATTTCCAAATCTTTCTTCTCCCAAATCCCAAGGTGAACTCAACAAGTGTTCTGCATACATTTTCAAAATTTTCTCCTCTACCTCGTAACCCATAGGCATGATCCAAATTGTTCTAGAATCAATAGGTTCCATATGGCACTGATCAATGTCTACCATGAAGCATATAGTATCTTTGTACTGTTCCACTATTGAGGTAGAAATTATCTCCTTGGCATGCATCATATTATGAAATTTTTTAAAGTATCCCCAGAGAATAGTATTTTGGGTATGACGATCACCCATTCCAAACAACATGTTCCTTATTTGAACTGCTACCGACTCATCATTTTGCCATTTCACTTTTCCAATTCTAGGAACCTCATCTAAGAAGTAGAAAAACAAACATAGCAACAAGTTACCATATTTGAATGCATTCTTCTTGTCTTTCTTGATTTTCCCCAGATTCTCCATTAACTGACTTCTGAGCAATTCACATAAATCATAGTCTACATTTTGTTTCACCATCTCATAAGCTGTGTAGATAGTCGTACCAAATACAAATTTCTCCCAGCTTGAGTGATAGATCTTATAACCAATAATCATTGATGCAAATTTTACATCTACTGCAACAATATCCTCTATTGTCATTGCTCTCCTATCCCATTGAGAACTTGTTGCCTCAATGACCTTATCATTCTTTATGGACTTCAAAACTGGAAGTCTACCAGTGGAATTTAGACCTGTAACCGCACATATAGCCTCTATTGTGATTTTAAATGGCACATCCAACCACATGAATTTTTCATGAACACGACTCAACACATATCAGACCCATTGATTTTCCTCAAATATTGGAAATTTTGCAAACTGTGTGAACTTCTTTTCCTCGATAGGGTTTTAAATTCTGGCTTTACAATAAAATCTTCTTGAATTATGTGATGAGAATACAGATTCATCAAATGAGAGCTTTCCAATTCTTCAATATTTGCATGTATATAAGCCCTAATATCTTCGATGTGTAGGAATCCATACGACACAGATGAAAATGCACCTAAGGGGTCTGTCTCTATAGACTTATAAGGATGTCATTTAAACTTTGGATGCGGCCTATCCTTTACTTCAACTACCAAAGGAGTGGACACGATTGCAATCACACAAATTTGTAGGCTTTTCGATAAATACCTTTCGAGCTCGGAACAAAGTTTGATCACAGGTGCTTCTTTAAACTTGAATCTCTCTACAATTCGGCGATGATCACTCCAAAGCTCTCCAAACTGCTTTCCTCCAAAATGCAAATTAACAAATGAGGGAAGAAAATGTTCTTTTATTGTTTGCATACCTAACTCCTTTTGTCACAATAAATGCCTTTACCCTAATTCATCTGGTTTCCTGTCTTATATGAATAGAGACAGATGATTCTTTTGTGGATCTTTAAAATTCTTTAATAATGCCTCCAATTCATTGAACAACATCTGAAAAGAAGCAATGCACTTGATGGAATCATCCAGATTCCAGTACCAATCACTGGTAGGGGGTTTAAAAGATTTACTTGGCAGCTCCCCTTAGACCAGAGGCCTTAAACTAATTCCCGAAGGGATTACCAGAAGTTGCTTCTGGTGTTGACATATTTGCTTCGACTAAGGGATTCTTCTTCACCCATTTCTTTTGCATTTTCCTTCTAATCACATCAGTTGTGACTATACGTTTTCCCTTAACATCCTGTTGTATATTCTGTTTTACCAGACCTCTTCTATTCCAACAAAATCTAGCAGTGTCGCCAAATTTGTTGTAGTTGTAGCACACAAAACTTCTCTATCTAGACCAACTGTTCCATTGAATTTGTCTTGATCTGTATTGGTTAGAAATATGCCCAAATCTATTGCAAGCATAACATCTGACATCTCTATGAAAGTTATTCATCACAACTCTACATTCACTTGATTTATGACCATACTTATGAAAATTAAAGCACTAACCTGAAAATGATGGTCCTCTTGTGTTCATCCTACTCCTAGACTGAGAAGCCATATGACCAAATTTGTTGCAAGCATAACAATGACCATTAAATCTTTGAGAATTTGGTTGTCTTACCGGATTCCTTCTAGCTCTATTCATCTGATTTCCTTGCCTAAATCTCCTTTGTCTAGTTTTCTTTTGTCTAGGTCTAGAACTTTCTCCTTCTTCATATCCAAGACCTTGCCTGTCACCATCAATCCTCTGTCCTTTAATCAGTTCATCAAGTTTGGTTGAGATTTCTTTGAATTTCTCCTTGTACTCATTCGCAGTAGCAAGTTCATTTCTAAGATCATCAAGTGTTTTTCAAGCACTTCTTCATTGTTTTTGGATTCCTCCAATTCATTGTCTAATCGGCTGCATTGTTCAAATTTTTCTTTCAAGGATTGTGTGATATTTTCTTCATTCTTCTTTCTATCCTCAATCTCCTTAGTCATTTTCATCATGATGGATTCCATCTCATGCTTCAGGGCAACATTCTCTTTGGAAAATTTTTCACATTCTTCTGTTTTCTCCTTCATGGCATGATTGAGTTGTTCATCTTCCATGCTTCTATTCTTCTGCTTAATCTAATCACACAATTCCTTCCTTTTCTCCCTTGATTCATTGATTTTGTCTTTTAATGACTAAATGAATTTCTTTGCACTCTCAAGATTTTATTGCAACACCTTGTTCTCAAACTTTGACTGGTCAAGATCATCAAGGGCCACCATGAGTTGTTGTTGAAGATTGCTTGTATCCATTGAAAACACTTTCTGAGATCTCCCCAAGTTGTTAGACTTCTTTCAAGGAACAAGCTTTGATACCAATTGTTGGAAACAAGCAACACTGAGGGGGGGTGAATCAATGTTGTGCAAAAATTAATTTTATTATTCTATAATCTTTAAATCACTTAAGCATTCAATAAAAGAAATATGCATGAATAGAAAGAACACAATCACAACACCATAACATCGGGATTTTTACGTGGAAACCCTGTTAGGGGAAAAACCATGGTGGATGGCCAATCCACAATGTAATATGAGTATACCCAAAAGAAAGATTACAAAATGGGAATGAACTTGCATTTAGGCACATTTCCTAGAGCTCAATACTCAAATAAGATAGGCTCACTTCCTTACAATGATTTGGATTAGATCCAAAAGAGTGAACTGATATAATAACATCTACAATGCTTGATTATAGTTCCGGTTAAGCTTTGCAATCAATCTTCTGTCCTTCTGACTGATTCAACAATTCTGCTCTGCTCTACACAAAATCACACTTTAATGCACAAGTGAGACTAAGCATAATCGCCTAATCGCCCTTCAGATGTTTGCAATAGACTTCTATACTTCTTAACCACACTTCAAATGATATGATTGATCTCTTATATATATCCACAACAAGGATTTTGATATGTTAGGTCAGCCTCAAGATAAAATACAAAATATTCTTCATGTGTTGGCTCAAATCATAAACAATTTTTGATGCACACCCATACAAGTCAGCTACGACATAGATTGGGGACCCAAAACAAAATTCTTAAACATAAAAAAATTTAAATAATTACTCCTTATACATCCACAACACGCCACATTCATTGAGTCAGCCATAATGAGCAAATAAACAAAAACATCCTACCAGATCTCCTAACTCGTACATCAATTAATGCAACACCACAAGATTTAGTATTAAGATAACATACATGTTTAACAAACTATCCCGGGGATCCACAACTCAAAAAGATGATGATCCAGTGAAGCATACAGATTGACGTAGTAACTAGATACCCTGCTCTTCATATTTTCTGTCGGTAATACTTTGTTCTCAACTCCTATCGGTATGACCACATTTTGATCTATGGACTAAAGTAATGACTTCAGTTGCCATCAATGACAACACTAGAAGCCATATTCCAATACTAGGAATGAAGTGAGATTGAGAAAAGAAGTGATCAAATGAGAGAGAACCCCCCAAAAATGAGAGAAAAAGGGAGTTTTTTTGGATGCAAGGGTGGAAGGAGACATTACACTTGAGAATTTGATTGCAAAGACGTGTGTCACGAGCCAAGATTCTGGGATTTCTTATTTCAAACTCAAAAAACTACCAGGACGCTAATGCGACACTCAGACAACTATGCGTCGCGCAAGTGTCCAGAATGTTAGTTTTTGGGAAATGAGGTAGTGGACTATTGTCGCTTCATCATTGGACCTCGTGGAATTGGAATTATGAAATTTTGACCCATGAGGCTCTTATCACAAATGTGTTTAGATGTAATAAATGCTAGGCAAA
Organism: Sequoia sempervirens; assembly: GCA_007258455.2. Taxonomy (NCBI): domain Eukaryota; kingdom Viridiplantae; phylum Streptophyta; class Pinopsida; order Cupressales; family Cupressaceae; genus Sequoia; species Sequoia sempervirens. The sequence goes on along the minus strand of VDFB02086081.1, from coordinate 75,344,207 downwards.
GTGCTAAAATGTGAAATTTCTCCTAAGGTGCAATTTTGTGACATTACATTTTTCCCCCACTTTAGTGGGCTTGATTTTGGAAAAATCAACCACACTAAAGTAGACAAGAGAAAGCCAACAAAAATCTTGAAATGTTATCAATTTACGTGCCAAAAAGGATATTGTAGAGGCCACAGAGGTCGAGCCGACAGATACTGTAGATGCCCCTAGCGATTGAACTCGACCAAAAATACAACGTTTGTCATGAAAAATCACACAAAATTTAATTATGCAAAATTCCAAAATTTTAAGTTAGCCCAAAAAAAAAATCAGAAGAAGCTACCAAGGTGAGAGGAATGATTAAGAAATTTTTTGATGGTTAGGAAGAAAAATTTGGGAAAGAAGTGACTATATGCCCCCTCCTGGTTTTTCCCCCAGTCTAGTGGGGGAAAAGCAATAGAAACAAAGGGACCACGATCGCTAGGAAGAATGGGCCCTGGGGGTCTATATATACCCAGATGGGCCCCTAGAAGGGTCATTTTCACTATTCACTACATGAATTTTGTTGACTTTTTTGAGAGAAAAGTTAGCAAAAATGCCACATAGATGAGATTACCTAGAGCCTAGGTTAGACCAATTACAAGAGGATGTGCGTGAGGGCCTCAAGGTTGACTAGGTGAGTCCTCAAACTACTTTATAATGCATTTTTCAATATTTTAAATAGATTTTGAAAGAATTGGGGCACAAGCGTCCATATGGCGTACTTGCATCCTCCTCATGTGTTGGCATCCTGCCAATGCACTGGGGACTTCAATGCGCGCTAGTGTCTCACCAACTTTAATGGCAGGTCTTAGACACTTATGTGGTGCACATATGTCTATGCGGTGAACAAGTGTCTCAGAGGATCCACTTAGTAATTTTTTGTAGATTTTTTTGCATATCATATGTTCTGACGTAGATTCTTTTCACTTTTGTAGGATTACCTATCTAGATAAGGGAGCATCCTGGCGGGCGGGTGCTTCACCTTGTCCAGGACCAACATTAGTACCTATCAGACGATGATGAGACACTTCTATGGTGGGTGGGCCTCTGGAAAATTTATCGAATGCCAGAGATGTTCTATCACAACTAGATGCTGATGGAATTGATGGAGTGGCGGGACTCGACCACCTTGACCATCTACCTCCCAACGGGCAAGATGACTATCATGCTTGAGGACATCTATCGCATCCTCGACATTCCTATTTGTGGGTGAAGAGTCGTGATTGATGATACATGCTCAACTTGGGAGCAGCATGACAAGGTCAAGCATTGCTCAGGTTGCACTGATGGCGGTGACAAGACCAACCACATCTACATGCACTGGTTCGAGTAGGGGCATGCTGTTGTGCCCTTGTTGCGATGGGTTTTGGTTATTGCCATGGCCACTCAAGCCATGAGGCTCTCACCTGCATGAGGGCCTCATGTATACTATCTGAGAGATGGATGAGCATGGGACAAAGTTTGCATGGGGGCGTAGCATGCTCACACACCTATACCAGGAGTTGGGAAAGCATGTGCATTACAAGTCTTGGAGCATGATAGTATGCACACTGCTATGGGTGTGGGCCTTTGCCCACATTACATGTACACGACCTGAGGGGTATCCTCACGTGCGAGATTATTCAGTACCCATGGCTCATTGGTATGAGCTGATTCGATAGTGGAGGCACAACAACCTATAATTTTAGTGGTTGTAATTCAACACTCTACAACCTAGCTAGGTCAAGTGGTGACCTCATAATTTTATTAGATGGGTAGATGATGTCAGGTTCCTCAGGAACCTGTAGATTATGAATAGATTGAATTACAAGCATCATTAATGGCTTATGGTGTACAATTTTATGTCTATGAAATCTATGTTTGTTGAGAGGGTTTATATCTATCATATTGGAAGCCAAAAGGATGCATTTGTAAGTTCCTATATCTTTTACATACTCATTTTTTGCATTGTTTATTCATTTGCTCAAAAAGGTTGATGAGGATGAAATTTGTGTTTGCTAGCAAGGTTTATGTCTATTGTATTGCAAACAAGAAACAAGGCATTTTAAAGTTCTTATATCTTTTACAATGACGTTTTACAGTTTTTTACATCTCTTCATTTTGTCGGTTAATATCTATTATTTTTTGTTCTCTACATTTAATGGGTTAATGTCTATTGGTTGTTGTCCTCTACATTTTATATGTTGATGTCTATTCTTCCCTATCATTGAGTGCCTTTATGGGTCACTGTCTCTTGTTGAGTTACAGACTTAACAACACAATTCATTAATAGTGGATTTCTTGTTGGGAACAACAAAGAATGGATCTAATATTTTCTCTCCACACCTCCATGCCAAGTGCACTTCAATCTATCAAAATTATTTCATCAATTGGTAATGTTTTATTGTTGTTGGAAACATTTCATTCCAGAATTTTCATTTATTGCCAATGGACTGAACCGTAGTCTTCATCAATGGATTTTGGTGTCAAGTTTTAAGACTAACAAGCAAAGGATTATTTGTGTTGTTTATTCATTTGCACAGATTGCTTGATGACAATTACATCTGTCAAAATAGGAGGCAGTTTTATTCCTTATATCTTTTACACTACCTTTCCAACAGTGTTTATATCTATCATCTGCTTTTATAGATTGATGCCTGTTGTTTAGTTAAATTCTTAACACCATAATTCATGAATTTTGAGTTCTCTATTCACCACCATTAACAATGCAACTAATCTTTTGTCTCCCACACATGCATGCCAACCACACTTCAATCTATTAAATGAAAATTAAGTCTAGATAAGTGAAAAATTGATCGGTGTAAAATTTATAATATTTCATCAATATGCAATGTTTTCTCTTTGGGGACATCTAGTTCTTCAATCAGATTAGATTCATAATTTTCTATCTTTTCTCTTCATTTCACTCATTACCTTTAAAATTAAACAATTTTAATTCAAGATCTTTTTCTTCTACAGGTATTGATCTCTTAGATGTAAGCAAAAAACAAGTTCCTACCCTTGCTACCCTGTCAAATGAACTTGAAAGGAAATTTGTAAGTTTTTCAAGCATCTTACCTCTCTTTCCTATTAAATGATTTCTCTTTCTAATATTTTCATGTTTTTTTCTTTTAACTATTTCTTCTATCAACTGATTACTACTTTCAATTTCTCGATGTAGTTACCTATATGAATGAAATTTGAAATGGCAATTAGTTGGCGCTCATTGATATCCATGCTACTATGATCACAATGAAATTATAATTTCCACATGCATCAAATTGACTAATTCAATGTACATAAAACTATTTGAAATTCTATAAATTACATATTTCATAACTCATTGTAATCTATCCAATATCACATTTTTGATTTGGACAACTCAATCGAGGATATTTATCCTAGTTTTGATAAAACTTATCGAACAAAACTTATCTCATCACATATATATGTTCAAATATTTTTTAATATGGCTATTCATGCAATGTTTGTTTCATTTCATCTTTATTGCATTACAGTGTTGCATTATATCTTAGACCCATTACTCATTTATTTGATCTCATAACTTAAGCACTTTTCATATATGTCCTAATGATCATATTTCTCTCTCTTTGTCTCACTATTCATGTTTTTTTTCCATCTTCACACTCTACCTTACATGCTTATTGAATATACGGTCAATGACACAAATAAAATATTAACAATCAAGTTTTTCAATCTAATTAGACATGTAATTAAACCATAAAAAATATTCACAAGATATGAACAAGTATGTATGCAAAAAAACTTGCAACAAAAAACACTACCAAAAAGACTTTGACATCAATATAATATGCTTATCATTTTGTCTAATACTAATCTACCACTTTAATTAAACCATAAAGATTAATGACATGGTGGAGAAGTGAACATAACTAATCTATATTTGTTGGCTTTACAATACATATATCAAAGCCAAAGTTTTGGGAAACACAATTTGGGGCCTAAAACAAGCAAAAGGAAATGTGCTTAACTTCCTTGATTGTCGTCAAGCTTTTTTCATTGACGTGACAAGATTCAAGAAACATAAGCTAACATTGATACAAATGTTTGGATAATGTTTTTGATAATACATTTCAATATGCTTTAAAATGATTCCTACTAGTATTTAGACAATGGTTTTTGATAATAAGTTTTGATGAACATTAATGTTCAAAAGCTTGTCTTTAACCACATAACTTTATGCTCAACTAAAACTATTAATTAAAAAAAAAAAAAAAATGAATTATGAAAATAAGATTGTAATTATGTATGTATCTATATATACATCTATATGCATCTTATTATGGATAATATAGATAATATATATATGCATATAGATGTATATATCTATTATCTATAAATGCACCATAGATCTATATTTATGTATGTATATGTGCACATGCATATATATGTGTGTGTGTGTGTATCCCATTACTATATCTATACTATACACACACACACACACATATAGAAATGGTCATGATCAACATCCTAGATTAAAAAGTAACTCCTCTTACACATCTTTACATATCATAGATTGTGTCATAGCAATCAAAATGAATAGTTTCTCAAATCTATGCACCCCATGGGGGTATTTAATTGGAAGCATGTTCTATAACTACTCCAAGTATTTCAAAGAATAGATAATGTCCACATCTCACGATGTTTGAAGATCATAAATTGTTTGTCATCTACATGCTTAAATATGAGTAATCAAGACATAAAACTTACAAGATGAATCATACACCTAATCCTAAAATTCTCCCACTTAACTTTCACATTGCAAAGACAAATTGAAAATGATCAATCAAGCTCTACAAGACGAAAGATGCATAACGTAGATCTACACCAACAAAACTAGTATTTGATCATTGGATTACCCAAATAGAACCACAATATTAACTAAAAGTGTTGGTTCCTCTATACTGGCGATTCCTACCACCCACATCCAGACATCTTATGGACAAAGTGATAATGAGCATCTTATTCCTACCACCATGGTACATTAGGTTATGTGTCTTTTTATGCTCCTTACTTTCGCATTCAAATTTTGATTCAAATCAAGTGATAATATTTTGTATTGCTACTAATATGCCCAACTACCTCTATATGATATGTGTGTTAAAATTCCTGCTTGTTTGAAAATCTAGTAATGTATATAATATGTAAATATATATATAAATTATAACATTTGAATAAAGATTATAAATTTTAAAACATAATTTATAGTTAATTTATTTTCTTCAGATTTGAATGTAAATATCCAAAAGCTAAGCCTTTTCGGCCCCTGTTTGTTGCAACATGACGCTAAGAATCTTTAGTATCCTAACATTACATACACTTAGACGGAAAAAATAATGTCCATGTTTCTCGCTTCATGGTGACAAAACGCCTTGAAGAGATTAACCCAAACAACCCAAAATCTATGGCCACCTCTCGACTAATGGGCCTGACTCAATAAAAACAAGGCAACACGCCTTCTCAGCTGGGCTTCCTCCAAAGATTCGCGGGTATCCCCTAATGAAAGACCTAATTTTGAGAAAAGTTGCGACCACTCGAATTCTTGATCTACACCACCTTTTGCCTCACTATACCGGAAATTTGTGACGGTTTGTTCATTTAAATACCTGTCATTTTACGTTTTATGAAAAAATTTAATTGTCAAAAAAAAAAATTAAGTATCTAAAAAATCAATATATTAGTAATCTATGAAATATTATTTTATAAAATAATTATGTTAGAAAATTTACAAATTTTAGAAACTATGCATGCACTTAATTAGTAAAATCCAATTGCATATAATAAATTTTATTGATAATTAAATAATTATATATATGTAATTTACATTTTGACAATGCATAGAGTATTAGATTAAGAATAATTATATTGCACAATATGATTGTTTTTTCCATATATTTATTCTCTAATTTGTAAAATTGTATTACTATTTTGACTATAAATTAATTTATTGATTTCATATGTGTAAATATCATAAAAACACATTTAAATATCAATTTCAAATCAAATCTAGCAAGAAATAATTATATAAAAATAAAAATAGTTCAATCCATAAGCCCAAGGTAAGGCTGAGGGGAAACCTCTAAGTGACCAAAAAAATAGTTCAATCTGCAAATTGATCTATCTAAAATAATATTTAAATATCAATTTCAAACCTATCCAGAAATAACTATATAAAATTAAAAATAGTTTAATCCTTATTCAACTCATTATCTAAAATTTCAACATGCTCACCAATAAAACACAAGTATTGCTTAAAAAAATCAAAGTTGAATCACCTGTAAAATAAATGTTGTTGAAAAAACAATGCTATAAAGTGAAATTAGCTGCTATTGTTCAATTTTTTTTATAGTTTAATCTTAAATTCATCTATCTAAAAACATAAATTATTTGAAAAGGCAAACAAAATCTCAACATGCTCACCAATAAAACCAAATGCTCTATTGAAGAAAATCAAAGCTAAGAGTCACTGTACACAAAATGCTATAAAATAAATGTTGTTTAAAAAATAATGCTATAAAATAAATGCTTTGAAAATACAATGAAAATTTGTGCTATGTTGTTATTCATAAGAATATCCTATATATATAAATATAAATATAAACTGTAAAATTAGAAAATATTGATAATTAGAAATAAATCTAAAATCTAAAATTTATTGTTAATTGTAACAAGAAGTTTCTAAATTATGTAGAAAATAAATCTTGTTAAAATATTCAAAAAGTTAAAAATCAATTATATTCTATTTTGAAAAGATTTTGAATTAATATATATTTTTATAATAAATATTATAAATCATATATATTAATATAAAGCAATGATAACTATTAGTAAAAATGTCAAAATCTTTAAAAAATAGAAAGAACTATATTTAATCTTCAAAATTTCTATTTTCAATAGATTTTGAATTAATAAATATATTTATAATAAATCATATATATTAATATAAAGTGAAATTAGAAAGAATTATTCCAATTTCCAATTATAAACTAATTTATATTTTTATCATAAACATTATTTTATATATATATGTATATATATATATGCCTACAATATTTTTTTACGGTTTAATAATAATATGAAGTGTCATATTTACGGTTATATAAAAATGTAGCAAGTCAAATGATACGGTCTAATAAATTTTTAGGTTGTAATATACGGTCCAAAATGCAAAAAACGGTCAAATAGACCATCAAATTCCAGGCTGTTCGGCATGGATAGCAAATGATTTGCCACGTTACCAAAGGAAAACCTTCATATCTGACATACCCTCGCTTTTCCGCTCTTTTCGTATTTTCTACATTACGCTGTTGCATTTAACTTTCTACGTCACACTAAAATGGCGTCGGTGGTGCTACTGCTGGGGATTAAACAACCAGTAGAGGAAAGAGCCGTTATCAAAGAGTTTTTCAGTTGAGATTCTTCAGTGTAAAGAGTTTTTTAGGTTTTTTTTTAGTGTAAATAGTTTATTTGTTGGATTTGATTATAATGATTATATTCGTTATTAAGTTAATTTTACGTAGAAATTTCAAATCATTTCTATTAGACTGATACTTGTATACTAAATCATGTTTTATTGGTGGGTTGATGTAGTATCACATGATTTGTTTCTTTTTAGATCTAAAGAAAGCATTTCATTCAATTATGGATAGTCATCATCAACACTACCAACTTTAAAGTCGCAACTATTGATCCAATATTGTTAAAAATATTGAACTTTAAACTAACAAATATTAAACGACTATTTATTGAAACATACTCAGATACTGTACTGAATCCACTGAATCCTCTCCTCTAAGTGAATTGAATGTTTCCGTTCATATCAGATGACAAAACAAATTCTCTGACATGAAAGAGAACTCCGGGTAACATATCAGATAACAAAACAAATTTTCTCTGACATGAAAGAGAACTCGGGGTAACAGAGTGAATAAAAAGACAAAGGACAACGTGTGTTGGACTGAATTGAAAGCCGCCTATAGTTAAAAGGTGTGGCCATCTTTTCCAAGTTTGAAGAGTAATTTAGCAAATCGAAAACTCCTGACAGGAAAAGGACTTCCACTCTCTTCCATGGTGTACCACGATTAGCGCATTGATCGGAAAAACATGGACATTGGCCTGTCAAGATCAACCGCCTATACTTTTAATACAGACCTCTGGATCTTCTAACGTTTGACACAGCATCAACGCGTGGCAGATGCAACCATGGTTGGTAGTTGACAGAAGTAATATCTGCTTTGACTAGTGTGCTGTGTATGTGCATGACATATCTCGAGTTTAGAGATTTTTTGGGGTGATAAACGAGGGGAATAGATCCGTGTCTCAGGAAAGTATCTGTCAACTTCCAAGGCCGGCCTTGTTCAATTGTAAGTCCAAGTGTTGGACAATACTTTCTCTGTCCGCCATGCAAGAAATTGTGTGGCTTTGCAGATCTTCACAGATCATTGCATGTTGTCAGCTTTGACATCTGACTTTAGGCAAATTCAAAAGGTGTTCTGGACTAGACATTGCTTTACTTTTCGAGTCTATAAGGACACTGATTTGGTGATGGCACTCATTGCTTTATTTTTCGAGTCAATAAGAACACTGATATTGGTGAAGGCACTTAAGGCAAGTGATAATGGAAAAAAGAAAAAGAAGGAGGAGGAGTAATGATAATGGAGGAGTCCAAATTGCATTCCAATACTCTCTTTAAGGAGTGGCTTTATCAGACTTTTAAATTTATTTAGCATTTAGTGTTCAAATCTTTAAGAGCTGTCCTTCGGGTGGAGGTAGGTGGGTGGTGGTTATAATTTTTTTTAAATAATTTAAATTTTAAAGAAAAATGTCTTAAAAAGAGGAAGAAAATATGTAAAAAAGAAGCGAAGGAAATATAAATAATTATGTGGCATATTTTCCAACGATCATGTTTATTTATGAACATGTTCCTTTACTCACAAGACACTCCAAACTTTACTTGTTAGGGATCAATCACCCCTAAAATTGTAATTTATGAATTTATTAGAACCCCTTTCCACCATGAACACAATAATACCTTGTTTCAACCTAGTTCCTCTCATTCTTTTGCATTAGGACCAATGGTTGCCTTCCAACTAGGAGCAAATACTCCTTAGTTGAGCATAGTGGGAGAGACCAAGATGTTAGGGTTAGTTGAAGTTATTGGAATTGATGAAGATCAAGAAACTTGTGCAACTCTAAATGTGGAATATCATGGGCATGTGATCTCCACAATTGATCTCACTCTAAATCCTATTAGTCTTGACAACTTGGTAGAGGATCTCAAGAACACAATAAAAAAATTTCGTTGTTTGATCTTTTGAGAAATTCCTCATTGCATCATGCATCCATCCTAGAGGCCATTGGGATAAAAAATTTGAACCATATAACCCAACCTCTAGAAGAAAAAATCAACCAAGTCAATTTATGCTTAAGCCCACCCAACATTAAACTACATGACCCCAACTTATTCTTCAACCTTAAGAAAATTCCTATTAAGGTTGAGTTGACTAGGAGAGGAGACCCTACTCTATACTTACAACTGTGGATCCATGACACTTGCATCAAAACATGACTCTTGTTGATGATGAGGTTTCCATCAACATCAGTCCCTTCTCTGTTTTGGAAAGAAATGGTCACACCAGTATCACATAATGTAGAGATACCTTATAACCTGTTATGATAACATGAAGGCAACTACCATTAGTAAAATCATACTTACTCATATTTTTCCTTGGGCCAAAGATTGTCCCAATATATTTTATATCATAGATAAGGATATGGGTTACAAACTACTATTAGGAGACCTTGGATCTACAAGACGAAGGTGTTCCCTTTTACCTTCCTCTCAAAAAAGTATTTCCTTCATTTGGGAAAGGTCTATGTGGCAAAGACAAATCTAATTCTATTTAGCATTCTCAAAGTAGTCACAACCAAAATAAATGTTGGGATACAAGTTGACTCTAGGATTGCTACAAATAAAGTTATAATACCAAAACCTACATAGAAAACTATATGAATGAGAAAGAAACATGGGGTTACAAACTCAAATAAAGAATTAGGAAAAATGGCATTCAAAAGGGGATAGAGTTCTATATAGGTCAAGCCATTCCATAAAATCTAATTTCCAAAATGACTAAGCCCTCTAATAAAGATATTCATGAATTTGTGTTGAACAACAAATACTTAACACAACCTTTTTCTTCTTTTAATTTGGGCACTATTCCAATGTTCCACTCAAAGAAGATACCAACATCTATATTATTGATATGGTTTAGGATGATAATGTGGGGGACACCCATGTTTACATAGTTGAACTCAGTCACAAAAATGAAGGAGAGGAATCCTCACCCATCCTAGAATTAGAAATACCAAGTTCCAATAATTGAATAATATTTGGACCCTTTACTTTGGTGGAGCTAGATGCAAGATATGAGCTACTACAAGAGTGGTTCTAACCTCACCATAAGGGATAATTCTCCCATTCTCTTTTAAACTTGGTTGTACTAAGTATAAATCCTTTTCTTTAGGAGTCATGCTAGCCTTGAAATTAGGAGCTTTGAACATCTCTATTTTTGGATATTTACAATTGGTGATAAACCAAAATTTGGAAAAATATGAGATCAAATTAGAGCCATTATAGTTGTACAAAGATAGGATCTATAATTTGATCCAATAATTTAACTATTTATCCAAGTAGGCTATCCCTAGGGAGGAAAACTAGATGGCTACTTCCTCTATGATGTTCTCACCTAATGCATAATTATCAATTTTTTATTTTGTTGTTGTGATCTAAGATGACCAGTAGTGGAAATTGGTGACCTACCTCACATACTTGATTATGATGAAAAATAGAGTGGAGCCTTTCATTTTGGGATTATGCAAAAAATATGAGGCTATATTGGAGCATCTTCATGCATATGATTGTTGGTGTAGGTTTTTATTTTCCTAGTGGGTTAATTTATTTTCCCTTAGTCCTATATTTTCCTCACACTTAATTAAGCTTGCTTAGGATACTAAAGTGAGTTTATTACTAGGAGATGAGTGTGTGGTGTCCCCTTCCTTAAAGGGTGGAACCACTTTCCACTTTTGGTGGTTCATCTTCACTTTTTGTGGTTGATTCCTATTGGTTGAATTTTCCACCTACCTCCTCTCTTAAGTTCTATATAAACTCACTGCCTAGCTTGTATTTACATACTCTTCCATCTTCTTGCAATCTTTTGCATTGTATCTTTTCAACTTGGAAGGTCTTAATGCAATATTGTCACATCAACATTGCATAATCTCTCGGAGTCCTAGTTTGCATTCTTATGTTTTCCAGTTTATGTGACTTTGTTTTTCTCTTAAAAAGTTCCTTGGGTTATTCAATCTATTTTAGATTTCTAATAATGATGACCTCTAATAGGCATACCACAAAAGGGGGTATACATTGTTACTTCATTTAAATGATTAATTTGGAGGGGAATTAGATATCATACATGTGGAACAAGCCTAAAATTATTGCCTACTCCTTCAAATTTTGAAGAAGGCCAAAGGCCACCCATCTTTAGTAGGATAAATAATAGATCTAAACATAGGAACTCCAAAAAAATGGAAAATGGTAAAGCTTGAGGCCAAGCTATCAGATAAAGAGTTATAAATTAATATGGAACTCCTCATTGAGGAACATAGATGTATTCACATGGAAACTCTTGGACATGCTTGAGATTTAAATTCAAACATTTTTTTTTCGTAACCTAGTCCCCTTATTAGAGGCAAATCTATTATTTTTTTAAGGCACATCAACCCTAAGGTCATCCTATGGTGAAAGATGAATTGATGAAACTTATTAGTGTATGATTTATATAATAATTGAACTACTCAAATATGATATTAAACATAGTCCCAATCCTCAAAAATAATGGAAGTGTGAATATGTATCAATTTTAGAGATATCAATAAGGCTTACCCTAAGGATTATTTCTCTCTACAATCCATATAAAAAATTATTAAATACATTGTCAATTATGAGATGCTATCTCTCATGGATGGATTCTTTGGATAAAATCAAATCCACATCATAGAATTTTATTAAAGAAAAAAACTCACCAATCCATGGGGGACTTTTTTTATGTTGTGATTCCATTTATATTTAAAAAAGGGCCACCTATCAAGGTCCATGAGCTTGTCCACCACACCATGAAATCCTATGTGGATTATTTTTTAGCTAATTCTAAGAAGAGGGGGTTATCATGTCTAGGATTTATGTATCCACTCTAGCAACTTGCACAACTACAAGGTAAAATCAAACCCCAAAAAATGTGTGTTTGGAGTTATAGAGGAGTTGTTATACTTCATCATATCCCTTTAAGGGATAAATGTCAACCCAAATAAAGTAAAGGTGGTTTAGGATGGAAATCTACCAACCACCAATCTAGCACTAAATAAATTCCTAAGCCAATTAGGGGTCATGTGATGCTTCATATCAAATCTATTTTTTTAAATATACTTGATAAATAACTAAACCGTAGATTTTTGGGTAGGGTTTATAGGCTACTCTTGCACTCTCAGGATGTTTCACCTAAAAGGAGAGAGATAAACCCCACTCAAAAGATCTAGCTAGGTTCACTCAAATTATGCAATATATGATGTTATTTAGACTAAATGGAATGTACTAAGTGCAATTGAATGATCTATTTGACTGATTATGAATGCAAAAGCTAAGAATTATGCAATGTTGGAAAACACAATGTGATATGCAAACATGAACTATGAATGGACAAATGCAAAACAGAAAAGAAGAAGGTTGATTCAGAGTGCACATGGGCAGAGAATGGAGAATCTAGAATATTTTGAATGTTGTATGAGATTATTGAAAAATCACTAGTGGGATCCATTCGGCACTGATGGCAAATCAGTCCTGCTTCTAATGAAAATTGTCATAAACTAGTTTATGATTATCGGGATCCAAAATTTGATAAAATATGGATTTCCAACCTTAAGGTGGGACTCATTCACCACTGATGGTGAATCATTCCTCTCCCAAAATTATGAGAAATTAGGGGATAATTCTACAACACCAGATCTGAGGTTTTCTGCTTGTTGGGTTGACGAAGTTAATTATGTAGAAAACGGATAGAATGTCTTTTCCAAGCTTGAAATGAGATTGATTTGACTTGAAGCACATTGTTGACTTGTTGACCACCTTTCAACACCTAATTGTTTGTTAAATATGCATACACAAGTCTACAAACACACATGCAAAAGGGGAAAAATGGTTGAGGGTTAGAGAATAGGGGTTTGCCTTGGTCAAACCCCACTTTGGTAATCAAACCCTAAACAATGAAATGAAAAGAGTATGACAAATAGATAACATGCAAATGTCATAAACTTACCACACCTTTGATGCTCAAAATTTGAAGATATATCAATGGCTACTCCAAAATGCTTGATTAGATGATGCAAGGTGCTTGAATGTTTGATTGATTCAATGAATTAATGAACTTGATGAATGCTTGAATGAATGGGTGAATGGGGGTTAAGATGGATGTAAAAACACTTATTTATACACTCTTGTACCTTAGTAACCCAATGATACCTCATCACAAGCCGACATAAGGTAATTTTGAATAAAAACCCGAAAGGAAATTTGAAATATTTTGAATTTTGAGCCAAGAGGGACTCATTCGCCACCCATGGTGAATGGGTCCCACCTTGGACTTGAAAGTGGGTGTCAGGAATTAAGTCACATTTAATGTTGTTTGTCAGGTTTACATTCAAAAATACACTTAATTAAGCCTTATAAGGGGATAAAGGGGTCAAATAAAGCATAAAAAAGGTATAAATAGTGAAATTATGCCTAGAAAAGCATGAAATCTTGTTACAAGACTTTACAACACTTCAAAATAGGACTTGGTTAGTGATGAAAAGGTGATTTTTAGGTGAATTGCGGTGAGTAGAGTCTAGAAAAGTGTAGAAATGTTTTACAATACTTCACAACACCTTCACAAGATGTCATAATTTGAATTTTAAGGACCTAATGTGCATGTTCAAGCCATATTACAACATTAAATCAAATCAAAATGGACCAAGCATCATGAAGAAAGGCCTAAAAGACCATGAAAATTCCAAGGGGCCAATTTTGTACGGTGCATGTAGCCCCCAATTTAGTGAGAGGATGAACTTGCTTCAAACTCACACTAAAGTAGCCATGCATATCGAGAGGAGGGTTCAAATGCACTTATGTTAGTAGGATGGAATGACAACAAACAAGAGGGATGATCAAGCCCCCAGGATGAAGATCCCATGACCAACTAAACATAAGATCAAAGGAACACATGTGTTGAAATGAAGGGATTGGATGAAGCTTCGATCGTCTGTCCAACTAGTTGTGGATTAGATCTAGCCAGTTTGTTTGAAAAAAAAAGAGAATGCATACTCACTCTGGGGCAACAAAACTCATGGTGGTCCGTCGGGTGAGAAGGCCCAAAAGGTAAGATACATACAATAGTTAGTATGCACTCACAAACATAAAGGTGGCTATGGGGAAAGTGATGCCGCTGAATGGGCTTCCCGCTCAACCATATCAAAGTTATACCTCTTGATAACTTTAACAAGGCACCACAAAGGAAAATGTCAGTTTTTTCTTCATAAGACAAGCAAAACTTTGTATTCTTAGAACTCATGAACAAAAAGAAAGTACCACATGCATGCAAGTTGTGTTATGCAAGGTGGTAAAAAGTGCAAAGTGTAAAATGTAAAAGTGTAAAATAAAAAAAGATGTTCAAAAGAGTCTTGTTAAGTTTATGCGAGGTTTATTACTTAGGGAAAATTGTGTCTAATGTCTCCAAGAGAGGACCAATCAAAGAATAGTATATTCACAACTTAGGGGATGCAGTGTGTTGCATCAGGCCACCAAGAGGAATGTAATATGCTAAGATAGATCACAGTTATGAAGGACATCATACCCAATGTCATCCACAAAGTGACAAACACATCGTATGAAACGACAAGGCTACACTAAGAATGAAGAATGCAAATAAAATATGGTAATGTATGCCCTCCACTTTAAAGGAATTGCTACACACTGTTTTGTGAGCAATTACTTTAAAGTAGTGAAGGAAAGATGCAAAAAGAAAACAATACATGAGAGCCAACTCAGAAAGCCCTATGCCACGTAATATATTTTCAAGTAAGGCTGCTTCATGTAAAAAAAAGAAAGAAAAGGGAGTTTCCCCCCAGACACATAAGGGATCTATGGATTTGGGGTTAGTATGTTTGTTGCTGCAATGTTCTTATTAAAGAGCTTGAAACTGTCATCATTCCCCAAAGCACATAGAACTAGAAGAATGACACAAAGAGAGCGAGAACAAAAGAAAAATAAAGTCCGTTTTGGGTCAACATGGAAGAGACATTGTGGTCTCAACACCTTGCATCATCCCCAAAAGGAAAACACAAGCGAAAAGAAAATGTAAAGGTGAAAGAAAAAAGTTTTTGGGTCAACACGAAGGAGACGTTTCGGTCTCAATGGCTTGTGTCATCCCCAAAAGGAAACACGAGTGAAAACAAAAGAGAAAAAGGACCTTTTGGGTCAACATGGAAGAGACATAGGGTGGCTCTATGCTTTGCATCATTCTCAAAAGGAAAACACAAGTGAAAAGAAAATGAAAAGACAAAAAGCTTTTGGGTCAACATGAAGGAGACATTTTGGTCTCAATTCCTTGCTTCATCCCAAAAAGGAAAACACAAGCAAAAACAAAAGAAAAAAAGGGCCTTTTCGGTCAACATGGAAGAGACATAGGGCATCTCTACTCTTTGCATCATCCCCAAAAGGAAAACACAAAACAAAAGCGAAAAAGGAAATGCACGACATATAGAAGAATAAAGGTACAAATAGAGGAAGTGTACAAAGAGAGGGAACATCAAATGCACAGTATAAAGGAACACGATCCACACATAAAAGAAAAATGGAAAGGAGCTAGTAATGCAAATTCAATTCAACCATTAACTAAGTTATTGGTTTCTCAATCTTGAGTAGTTAAGTGGAAAAAGGAATAACATAGTTAAGAGACAAAGGCAAGTGCATTGCAAGGACAAGGCTAACAACTTCTTGCCCCCCACAAAGTGTGAGGCAAGAATGAGCCAAGGTGGGTGATGTGAAAGGATCATGCAATAGATTGAATTACAAGCATCATAAATCTGTGTCTATTGACAGGGTTTATCTCTATCATGTTGCAAGCAAAAAAATAGTTGGTTGTAAGTTCCTATATATTTTACAATGTCCTTTTATAGTTTTTTACATCTCTGCATTTTATGGGCTAATATTGTTTGTTGTTCCCTACATTTACTAGTCCCTAATTTTCATCTATTATGAATAGATTGAATTACAAGCATCATTAATGGCTTATGGTGTATAGTTTTATGTCTATGAAATATATGTTTGTTGAGAGGTTTTATATCTATCATATTAGAAGCCAAAAGGATGCATTTGTAAGTTCCTATATCTTTTACATACTCATTTTTTGAGTTGTTTATTCATTTTCTCAGAAAGGTTGATGAGGGTGAAGTTTGTGTTTGCTAGCAAGGTTTATGTCTATCGTATTGCAAACAAGAAACAAGGCATTTGTAAGTTCTTATATCTTTTATAGTGACGTTTTATAGTTTTTTTCATCTCTTCATTTTGTCGGTTAATATCTATTGTTTTTTGTTCTCTACATTTAATGGGTTAATGTTTATTGGTTGTTGTCCTCTACATTTTATGTGTTGATGTCTATTCTTCCCTATCTTTGAGTTCCTGTATGGGTCACTGTCTCTTGTTGAGTTACAAACTTAACAACACAATTCATTAATAGTGACTTTCTTGTTGGGAACAACTAAGAATGGATCTAATATTTTCTCTCCACACATCCATGCCAAGTGCACTTCAATTTATCAAAATTATTTCATCAATTGGTAATGTTCTATTGTTGTTGGAAATATTTCATTGAATTTTCATTTATTGCCAATGGACTGAACCCAGTCGTCATCAATGAATTTTGGTGTCAAGAATTAAGACTGACAAGCAAAGGATTATTTGTGTTGTTTATTCATTTGTATAGATTACTTGATAACAATTACATCTGTCACAATATGAGGCAGTTGTATTCCTTATATCTTTTACACTGCCTTTCCAACATTGTTTATATCTATCATATGCTTTTATAGATTGATGCTTGTTGTTCAGTTAAATTATTAACACCATAATTCATGAATTTTGAGTGAACTCTATTCACAACCATTAACAATGCAACTAATCTTTTTTCTCCCACACATGCATGCCAACCACACTTCAATCTATTAAATGAAAATTAGGTCTAGATAAGTGAAAAGTTGATCGGTGTAAAATTTGTAATATTTCATCAATATGCAAAGTTTTCTCTTTGGGGACATCTAATTCTTCAATCATATTAGATTCATAATTTTCTATCTTTTCTCGTTATTTCACTCATTACCTTTAAAATTAAACAAAGTTTTAATTCAAGATCTTCTTCTTCTACAGGTATTGATCTCTTAGATGTAAGCAAAAAACAAGCTCCTACCCTTGCTACCCTGTCAAAAGCACTTGAAAGGAAATTTGTAAGTTTTTCAAGCATCTTAGCTCTCTTTCCTATTAAACGATTGCTCTTTCTAATATTTTCATGCTTTTTGCTTTTAACTATTTACTGCTTTCAATTTCTCGATGCAGTTACCTAAATGAATGAAATTTGAAATGACAACTCAGTTGGTGCTCATTGATATCCACGCTACTATGATCATGCAATGAAATTATAATTTCCACATGCATCAGATTGACTGATTCAATGTACATAAAACTATTTGAAATTCTATAAATTACATATTTCATAACTCATTGTAATCTATCCAATATCACTTTTTTGATTTGGACAACTCAATCGAGGATATTTATCCTAGTTTTGATAAAACTTATTGAACAAAACTTATCTCATCACATATATATGTTCAAATATTTTTTAATATGGCTATTCATGCAATGTTTGTTTCATTTCATCTTTATTGCATTATAGTGTTGCATTATCTTAGACCCATTACTCATTTATTTGATCTCTTAACTTAAGCACTTTTCATATATGTCCTGATGATCATATTTCTCTCTCTTTGTCTCACTATTCATGTTTTTTTTCCATCTTCACACTCTACCTTACATGCTTATTGAATATACGATCAATTATACAAAGAAAATATTAACAATCAAGTTTTTCAATCTAATCAGACATGTAATTAAACCATAAGAAAATATTCACAAGATATGAACAACAAGTATGTATGCAAAAAAACTTGGAACAAAAAACACTACCAAAAAGACTTTGACATCAATATAATATGCTTATCATTTTGTCTAATACTAATGGACCACTATAATTAAACCATAAAGATTAATGACATGGTGGAGAAGTGAACATAACTAATCTACATTTGTTGGCTTTACAATACATATATCAAAGCCAAAGTTTTGGGAAACACGATTTGGGGCCTAAAACAAACAAAAGGAAATGTGCTCAACTTCCTTGATCATCATCAAGCTTTTTTCATTGACGTGACAAGATTCAAGAAACATAAGCTAACATTGATACAAATGTTTGAATAATGTTTTTGATAATAAATTTCAATATGCTTTAAATTGATTCCTACTAGTATTTAGACAATGGTTTTTGATAATAAGTTTTGATGAACATTAATGTTCAAAAGCTTGTCTTTAACCACATAACTTTATATGCTCAACTAAAACTATTAATTTTTTTTTTTATTTTTAAAATGAATTATGAAAATAAGATTGTAATTATATATGTATCTATATATTATCTATATATACATCTATATGCATCTATATTATGAATAATATAGATATATATATAGTGCATATAGATGTATATATCTATTATCTATAAATGCACCATAGATCTATATTTATGTATGTATATGTGCACATACATATATGTGTGTGTGTGTGTGTGTGTGTGTGTGTGTGTGTGTGTGTGTGTGTGTGCGCGCGATTACTATACACACACACACATAAATGGTCATAATCAACATCCTAGTTTAGAAAGTAACTCCTCTTACGCGTCTTTACATATCGTAGATTCTGTCATAGCAATCAAAATGAATAGTTTCTCAAATCTATGCACTCCATGGAAGCATTTAATTGGAAGAATGTTCTATAACTATTCCAAGTATTTCAAAGAATAGATAATGTTCACATCTCACAATGTTTAAAGATCATAAATTGTTTGTCATCTACATGCTTAAATATCAGTAATCAAGACATAAAACTTACAAGATGAATCATACACCTAATTCTAAGATTATCCCACTTAACATTCACATTGCAAAGACAAATTAAAAATGATGAATCAAGTTCTACAAGACAAAAGACGCATAGCCTAGATCTACACCAACAAAACTTATATTTGATCATTGGCTTACTGAAAAGAACCACAATATTAACCAAAGTGTCATTCCTCTATAATATGACTCTACCACCTACATCCATCTTATGGACAAAGTGATAATGACCATCTTATTCCTACCACCATGGTAGATTACGTTATGTGTCTTTTTCTACTCCTTGGTTTCACATTCAAATTTTGATTTGGATGTTGATGATATTTTGTATTGCCACTAATATGTCCAACTATCTCTCATATGATATGTGTGTTGTACCCTGTTTGTTTGAAATCTAGTAATGTATCTTTTTTATAATATGTAAATATATATATAAATTATAACATTTGAATAAAGATTATAAATTTTAAAACATAATTTATAGTTAATGTCTTTATTTTTCAGATTTGAATGTAAATATCCAAAAGCAATTTTTTTCCCACTCTTTCAGAACTCTTGTTTGTTATAAACACGACGCTGAAGAATCTTTTAGTATCCTAACATTACATAATTTAGACGGAAAAAACAATGTCCATGTTTCTGTTCTGTTCTGATGGTGACAAAACGCTGAAAGATTAATCAAAATGAAACTGCAACCATAAATACCCTGACTAACAGTCTGGACCGGCTGAAAAACAGTGCAACACGTCTTCTGCTCAGCACCTCCGAAAGATTCGTGGCATCCCCTAATGAAAGACTGAATTTTGAGAAAGTTCGGCACGGATAGCAAATGATTTGCCACGTTACCAAAGGAAAACCTTCATATCTGACATACCCTCGCTTTTCCGCTCTTTTCGTATTTTCTACATTACGCTGTTGCATTTAACTTTCTACGTCACACTAAAATGGCGTCGGTGGTGCTACTGCTGGGTATTAAACAACCAGTAGAGGAAAGAGCCGTTACCAAAGAGTTTTTTAGTTGAGATTCTTCAGTGTAAAGAGTTTTTTAGGTTTTTTTTTTTTTCAGTGTAAATGGTTTATTTGTCAGGTTTGATTATAATGATTATATTCCTTATCAAGGTTTAAATTATTGGAAGTACAATATAAAATATGAGGTCTGATCATGTGTTTTTTTATTATTTAGGGGAGAGGATCCAGTAGTTGAGCAAACTAACTTCCCACTTTTCACGTGGAAATTTCAAATCACTTCTATTAGACCGATAATTGTACACTAAATCATGTTTTATTGGTACGCTGATGTAGCATCACGTGATTTGTTGTTTTTTAGATCTAAAGAAAGCATTTTATTCAATTATGGATAATCCTTGTCAACACTACCAACTTTAAAGTCACAACTATTGATCCAATATTGTTAAAAATATTGAACTTTAAACTAACAAATATTATACGACTATTTATTGAAACATACTCAGATACCGTACTGAATCCACTGAATCCTCTCCTTAAGTGAATTAAATGTTTCCGTTCATATCGGATGACAAAACAAATTCTCTGACATGAAAGAGAACTCCGGGTAACATATCAGATAACAAAACAAATTTTCTCTGACATGAAAGAGAACTCCGGGTAACAGAGTGAATAAAAAGACAAAGGATTGAAGGACTGAATTGAAAGCCGCCTATAATTAAAAGGTGTGGCCATCTTTTCCAAGTTTGAAGAGTAATTTAGCAAATCGAAAACTCCTGAAAGGAAAAGGACTTTCCTCTCTTCAATGGTGTACCACGATTAGCGCATTGATCGGCAAAACGTGTAGGTTGCCCTGTCAAGATCAACCACCCACACTTTTAATACAGACCTCTGGATCTTCTAACGTTTGACACAGCATCAACGTGTGGCAGATGCAACCATGGTTGGTAGTTGACATAAGTAATAGGCTATCTGCTTTGACTACCTAATGTGCCGTGTATGTGCATGACATATCTCGAGTTTAGAGATTTTTGGGGTGATAAACGAGGGGAATGGATCCGTGTCTCAGGAAAGTATCTGTCAACTTCCAAGGCCTGACTTGTTCAATTGTAAGTCCAAGTGTTGGACAATACTTTCTCTGTCCGCCATGCAAGAAATTGTGTGGCTTTGCGGATCTTCACAGATCATTGCATGTTGTCAGCTTTGACATATGACTTTAGGCAAATTCAAAAGGTGTTCTGGACTAGACATTGCTTTACTTTTCGAGTCTATAAGGACACTGATTTGGTGAAGGCACTCATTGCTTTATTTTTCGAGTCAATAAGAACACTGATATTGGTGAAGGCACTTAAGGCAAGTGATAATGGAAAAAAAGGAAGAAAGAAAAACGTGATAATGGAGGAGTCCAAATTGCATTCCAATACTCTCTTTTAAGGGGTGGCTTACGAGACTTTTAAATTTATTTAGCATTTAGTGTTCAAATAAAGAGCTGTTCTTTTGGGGTGGCAGGCGGGGACGGGGTTATTATTTTTTTTAAATAATTTAAATTTTAAAGAAACGTGTCTTAAAAAGAGGAAGAAAATATGTAAAAAAGAAACGAAAGAAATATAAATAATTATGTGGCATATTTTCCAACAATCATGCTTCCTTTATTCACAAGACACTCTAAATTATATTTGTCAAGGGACCCATCACCCCTAAAATTCTACTTTATGAATTTATTAGAACCCCTTTCTACCATGAGCACAATAATACCTTGTTTCAACCTAGTTCCTTTCATTCTTTTGCATTAGGATAAATGGTTGCCTTTCAACTAGAAGGAGCAAATACTCCTTAGTTGAGCATAACGGGAGAGACCAAGATGTTAGGGTTAGTTGAAGTTATTGGAATTGATAAAGACCAAGAAATTTGTGCAGCTTTAAATGTGGAATATCATGGGCATGTGATCTCCACAATTGATCTCACTCTAAATCCTATTAGTCTTGACAACTTGGTAGAGGATCTCAAGATCATATTCAAGAAAAAAAATTGTTTGATCTTTTGAGAAATTCCTCATTGCATCATGCATCCATCCTAGAGCCCATTGGGATAAAATATTTGAACCATATAACCCGACCTCTAGAAGAACAAATCAATCGAGTCAATTTAGACTTAAGCCCACCCAACATTAAATTGCACAACCCCAATTTATTCTTCAACCTTAAGCAAATTCCTATTAAGGTTGAGTTGACTAGGAGAGGAGACCCTACTCTATACTTACAACTGTGGATCCATGACACTTGCATCAAAACATGACTCATGTTGATGATGAGGTTTCCATCAACATCACTCCCTTCTAGATCTATTTTTGAGAGAATGAGTTATGGTAACACCAATATCACATAATTTAGAGATATCTTATAAGGTTATGATAACATAAAGGCAACTACCATTAGTAAAATCATACTTGCTCCCATTTTTCCTTGGCCCAAAGATTGTCCCAATAATATTTTATATCATAGATAAGGATATGGGTTACAAACTACTATTAGGAGACCTTGGATCTACAAGATGAAGGTGTTCCCTTTTACCTTGCTCTCAAAAAAGTATTTCCTTCATTTGGGAATGTTCCATGTGGCAAAGACAAATCTAATTCTATTTAGCATTCTCAAAGTAGACACAACCAAAATAAATGTTGGGATACTAGTTGAATGTAGGATTGATACAAATAAAGTTATAATACCAAAACCTACATAGAAAACTATATGAATGAGAAAGAAACATGGGGTTACAAACTCAAATAAAGAATTAGGAAAAATGGCATTCAAAAGGGGTTAGAGTTCTATATAGGTCAGGCCATTCCATAAAATCCAATTTCCAAAATGACTAAGCCCTCTAATAAAGATATTCATGAATTTGTGTTGAACAACAAATACTTAACACAACCTTTTTCTTCTTTTAATTTGGGCACTATTCCAATGTTCCATTCAAAGAAGATATCAACATCTATATTATTGATGTGGTTTAGGATGGTAATGCAAGGGACACCCATGTTTACATAGTTGAACTTAGTCACAAAAATGAAGGAGAGGAATCCTCACCCATCCTAGAATTAGAAATACCAAGTTCCAATAATTGAATAATATTTGAACCCTTCACTTTGGTGGAGCTAGATGCAAGATATGAGCTACTACAAGAGTGGTTCTAACCTCACCATAAGGGATAATTCTCCCATTCTCTTTTAAACTTGGTTGTACTGAGTATAAAGCCTTTTCCTTAGGAGTCCTATTTAAACTAGAATGCAAGATGAAATTAGGAGCTTTGAAACTCTCTATTTTTGGATATTTACAATTGGTGATAAACCAAAATTTGGAAAAATATGAGATCAAATTAGAGCCATTATAATTTTACAAAGATGGGATCTAGAATTTGATCCAATAATTTAACTATTTCTCCAAGTAGACTGTCCCTAGGGAGGAAAACTAGATGGCTACCTCCTCTATGATGTTCTCACCTAATGCATAATTATCAATTTTTTATTTTGTTGTTGTGATCTAAGATGACCACTAGTAGAAATTGGTGATCTACCACACATACTTGATTATGATGAAAGTAGAGTGGAGCCTTTCATGTGGGATTATGCAAAAAATATGAGGCTATATTGGAGCATCTTCATGCATATGATTGTCGGTGTAGGTTTTTATTTTCCTAGTGGGTTAATTTATTTTCCCTTAGTCTTATATTTTTCCTACACTTAATTAAGATTGCTTAGGATACTAAAGTAAGTTTATTACTAAGAGATAAGTGTGTGGTGTCCCCTTCCTTAAAGGGTGGAACCACTTTCCACTTTTGGTGGTCCATCTTCACCTTTTGTGGTTGATTCTTATTGGTTGGATTTGCCACCTACCTCCTCTCTTAAGTTCTATATAAAATCATTACCTAGCTTGTATTTGCATACTCTTGCATCTTCTTGCAATATTTTGCATTGTATCTTTTCAGCTTGGATGCTCTTAATGCAATATTGTCACATCGACATTGCATAATCTCTCAGAGTCCTGGTTTGCATTCTTATGTTTTCTAGTTTATGTAACTTTGATTTTCTCTTAAAAAGTTCCTTGGGTTATTCAATCTATTTCAGATTTCTAATAATTATGACCTATAATAGGCATACCACAAAAGGGGGTATACATTGTTACCTCATTTAAATGATAATTTGGAGGGGAATTAGATATTATACATGTGGAACAAGACTAAAAATTATTGTCTACTCCTTCAAATTTTGAAGAAGGCCAAAGGCCACCCATCTTTAGTAGGATAAATTATAGATCTAAACATAGGAACTCCAAAAAAAATGAAAATGGTAAAGTTTGAGGTCAAGCTATCTGATAAAGAGTTATAAAATAATATGTAACTCCTCATTGAGTTCATAGATGTATTCACATGGAAACACTTGGACATGCTTGAGATAAATTCAAACATTTTTTTCCATAATCTAGTCCCCTTATTAGAGGAAAATCTACTATTTTTTAAGGCACATCAACCCTAAGGTTGTCCTATGGTGAAAGATGAATTGATGAAACTTATTAGTGTATGATTTATATAATAATTGAACTAGTCAAATATGATATTAAACACAGTCCCAATCCTCAAAAATAATGGAAGGTGTGAATATGTATCAATTTTAGATATATCAATAAGGCTTACCATAAGGATTATTTCTCTCTACAATCCATATAACAAATTTTATTGAATCCATTGTCAATTATGAGATGCTATCTATCATGGATGAATTCTTTAGATAAAATCAAATCCACATCATAGAATTTGATTAAGGAAAAATAGTCACCAATCCATGGGGGACATTTTTTTATGTTGTGATGCCATTTATATATAAAAAAAGGGTCACTTATCAAGGTCCATGAGCTTGTCCACCACACCATGAAATCCTATGTGGATTATATTTTAGCTAATTCTAAGAAGAGGGGGTATCATGTATAGGATTTATGTATCCACTCTAGCAACTTGCACAACTACAAGGTCAAATCAAACCCCAAAAAATGTGTGTTTGGATTTATAAAGGAGTTGTTATACTTCATCATATGCCTTTAAGGGATGAATGTCAACCCAAATAAAGTAAAGGTGGTTTAGGATGGAAATCTACCAACCACCAAGCTAGCACTAAATAAATTCCTAAGCCAATTAGGGGTCATGTGATGCTTCATATCAAACCTCATTTTTAAAATGTACTTGATCAATAAGCCATTAAATAAAGATATTATAATAAGATTAACAATAGACTACCAACTTTCTTTAATCATGTGAACAAGTTCCTCCTTGACATTGAATTGATTTATTTTAACTAAATCTTCACTTTTGGGCATCTATAGTTGCTAAACCATGAGGAATTTGAAGATGATGTAAACTAGTGATTTGTGTCATTTTTTTGTAGATTCTAAATATATATATATAGAATTTTTGGAATCAAATTGCATTTCTTTTTCCATCTCCTTCAAAAAATAGTTTTTAACATTAAACATCATTTTTAAAGAGTGATGTGTATTTTCTAACACATAATTTTTTTGTTGAGAATATGTGTCTCAAACTCACTCCAGTATAACCTTGGTTCTATCACCAAGCAGCAAAGAATTTGTAAGTGTTAAGTTTATGCCTATACCTCTATACCGCGGGTATCTTCTTGCTGAGGAGCAGTAGAGCGGTTACTACCATATTGCAGGAGTGTCTCAACTGTCAAGCGATGGATACTGTCATACCGTGGGTGTCTTTACACTGGGGTGTAGTAGTGCGGTTACCACCATACCGCATGTGTAGCGGTAGTGCAGTGTATACCGCCATACCTTAGAAGCCCTCAACCTATCTAGAGGTAGTGTGGTTATCACCACCCCGCGGGAGCCTGTTGTTTGCACAGTGGTAGCACTGTGTAAGGTGAAGAGCACAGACTTGTTGAATTGTTGAGGTGTAAGTTGTTAAGTGGAGGATGTTGCTGATTAGGAAGGTGGCCATTTGAATGCCTGGGAAGTTTGATAGTTGCTCTATGGAGGAAGTTGAACTGAATCGATTGTACAAAGAATGTTTTGATTCATGGTTGTTGTTATACATAGTAACATATTGTAACTGTGAAGGGGTTAGAGAGTTTGATGGTTGCATGATCAAATGATCTGTATGCTGTTTTGAGAGCATTGTAACAGTGTTGTTCTGTACGAGATTGATCAGGGAAATGTTGTTGCTATAATATTGACATCTAGAAGGAGAGTTTGTAACTTGTATGCAATTTTCATTACTGTAATACAAGTGATTTTCTTTGGTGTGGTGGGTTTTTTCTCCCATAAGGGTTTTCCTGTGTAAAACTGGTGTCAATTGTGTTTGTGTTTATTTGAAATGTAATTGTAAAATTTAAAGACAAATCTACATTCTTCTCTGAGTTTTGACATTAGGAAAGTTTGTTCTGCATCCATAGGCTTTCCTTACATTTTTTTCTATGAAGGATAAAATTCTAATTTTTTTGAATTTAGGTTCATAACTACGATATCTAGTGCATGTAATTGGTTTCATAGTGTTTTATTGAATATTTTTTTCTTAATTAAGTTTTGAAGTCAAACCGGTTACAATTTAGACATACGTTTACTTGCTAACACAACTTTTTTTGTATGTATCGAAATTCAATTTTCTTTTTTTTTGTTGGATCAAGGACATCAATATGAAGTGCATAGATATTTTTCAAGATTTTTTTTGATAATCTACTATTTTTCCACATGTACAGAACATAGAGCTTGATTTTCGGTGAAAAATCTACATTCACAAAAAATAAAAAATAAATATAATAATCAAATTAAATATATTTAAAATTACACTTTTTGGGAATCTTATAATAAGGAATATATATTTAAAAAAATAAATTTTAAATGAATTCATTTGATCCCCCAAAAGGTAAATCAAAAGTGGTTTTTTATCAGCTTTTTGATAGGTGTAAAGGAGACTTCGTTATAGGTATGGTTTAAAACTAGCGGGGTTCTATCCAAGGGGGTTTGATCTAAAGTGGTTTGATCAAACCCCCTTAAAATAGAATCCTTTAAATGGAACTTTTCAAGGCTTAAATCATTATATTTTCTAAAAATATGTGATTTCAACAAAAATTAGGATGTCCCAAAAAGTGTATTTAAACCAATATTGTCGGATCACCCCTCACTCATTTGGCACTCATGCCCCAAAAAATTCTCTACCACATTCATGCTAGCACAAGAATATAATGAAAAAAAGGAAAGAGCTATATATTTTATCAATTACACATTACTTGATTATGAAGAGAATTATAATCAAGTGAAAAAGGAATGCCTAGTTATAGTTTTCATGACACACTTCTTCTACCATTACATGTTGAACTAGAAAACACATGTTATTATTACATCAAAATATTTGTGAAGATTCCTTATACAACCAATACTATCAAGGATGGAAATATATTTCCCAACCTTTCTTTATGAATTTAATTAACACACATAAATCAAATAATATCATAGGCATAGGGATAGCTATAGAGTGAAATGGTTGGTAAGCTTCAAGCCTAAAGGGTCGAATAGATAATTACGAAGATTTGCTAGTGGAGAGTTAGAGCCATTTTTCCATGATAGTTTTGAAGACTACTTCATAAATATATATTTTCCCTTTTCCAATTTTTGGGCATAGATTGGAAACTTTAGATGTCAGTGAATTTAATGGTGCTGGCTGTTGATATCTAGAGTAGGGATGTAAATAAGCCTTATGACTATGCAAGCTATATTGCAGATGAAATTCATAGAGCATTAAGATCTATTAAGGTACATAATAGTGTGGTTCACTTCAAATGGTACTATTTATTATTCCATATCATTTTATT
Source organism: Sequoia sempervirens (assembly GCA_007258455.2). Taxonomy (NCBI): domain Eukaryota; kingdom Viridiplantae; phylum Streptophyta; class Pinopsida; order Cupressales; family Cupressaceae; genus Sequoia; species Sequoia sempervirens. The sequence goes on along the minus strand of VDFB02086081.1, from coordinate 75,316,018 downwards.
CAGTGGTAAAAACATTTGGTCTAACCATGTGCAAATTAGGGCTCTAGATGAACAAAAAAGACTTTCTAGTACAAGAGTGGACTTACATATGGGATAAAGATTGTGATAAGTCTAATTATCTATTCTTTGAAGAGTGATTTATTAGAGATGTTCTCAAAAAAATGTGCAACTTATGGACTAGATATTATTAGAGGAAGTGAGGATATTTTTAAGACCTAAGGATCTTCTCCTAGAGGCAAGGATCAAACACAACTAGGGTGATTGGTTTTTTAACTTTGATATAACTATGATTAGAGTATTTGGATCCCCAATTGCACCACATGTGATTCACATGATTTTCTTAGAAAAAATTCCTTTTTGGAGATCATATGGCAATTAAATGAGTCAGAGACAAGACTCATTTACGAAATTATAAAAATAATGTTATCCTCCCTTCCATAATTGTATGTTTAGACTTCTAGGTCACAACAAGGGAAGTATTGGAGTTGTTGTTTAACAAGATGCTCCCATATAGGATGAGAGCGGATAAGGAAAGAAAGTGTTACCAAGAGCATTTTATCCATGATCACATTTAACTAGTTTCACATTGGTAGGGTTCTTGCATGATCCTGACAATATTGAGGATGATCAAGAATTACTCCATAGAAAAAGAATCCACACAGAGAAGAGCGCTACATGGGTAAAGATCCAAATTGTTGAAGAAAAAAGAAAGCAATTTGACCCTTCTTTTAATGTCTCATCCTCATATATTGAGGATCCCATCATAAGGATCTTGACAATTTTGGACAATATCAACAATCTACTCACAAATGTACCTAGTCCATCAACAGATGTGTCTGGACCATCAACTCAAAGGATGGTGCCACAAATTCCACAATTGGTTACTCCTTTGCAATAGATAACTCCTATTGCAGGACCTTTGGTTGATTACCCCATAAGCCCTAATGAAATTTTAGATGATATCAATATAGTTCAGATGATGCATTCCCTTGCCATGGTTATAATTGAGGCACCTTCTAATGAAAGGATGCTTATAAATTTTGATATTGGAGGGAAGATAATGGATGACGTGAGGGCTAAATATTATTCATAGTTTATGCAATATGACTAATTCATCACAACTAAGGAGTTTAAGGACTTTGTCCTTAAAAATAAATGAGAATAGCTATGGTAAAAGATGCAAGATAACTCACAAATGAAAAGAAAAGAGAGATCATTGTAGAATTTTGGACAAAGTTCAATGTAGAAATGGAGTTTGTGAAACCCGAGAGGGGAAAGATCTAGTAAGAAATGTTGTATGTCTACTCTTTCCAAGGTGGGATATGTCATCTATAATAGCATTCAACACTATTCAGAGACAATGAGGAAATGGGCCTATGTTGTAATTAGAAGAGCAAGCTAATGCTCTATATTTTTGGGCATGGATTTAACCCAAGGCATGAGACCTTGGCTATATGGTCTATTTTCCCAAAGACCAATAAGCCCTAAGTGATTAATGATCCAAGTGAACTCACTAGAAACCTAATAGTCAAGATATTAGGGGATACAAGTGACATTCAATTAGCTTCCATCACAATTAATACAACCTTATTTACTAAAGCAACAATAAAAAATTTGTAGGGAGACTTGGGTAGGGCTAATGCCATAAATTTAAAACTACAAGAACAATTGAACATGGTCACAAGATTACTACGTCCTCCACAACCATCTATTGAGGATAAGGGATCACAATAAAAGGATACTTTAACCTTTGATGTTAAGAATTTAAGAGAGAAGCTCAAGTAGAGAAAAGAAGAGGCAAGAATGGCTAAGGAGCAAATAATAAGATATCAGACCTAGTTGACAATATTTCAAGGGCTACAAGTTTTCAAACATTTTCAGTCATGTTAATAAGTTTTGGGATAACTACAAAATTTTAAAATATGCATTCACCAACCATGCTCAAGCAGGAGTTGGGTTAAAGTTCTTTCAAGTTAGTTGGGCCCCCAAAATTGTAGTATTAAGAATTTTTCAAAATACTCCAATTTTGATTGTGATTTAGTGTTTGATATTTCTAGATCTAATTCTTTAGATGACATCACTCACCATCATAATAAGTATCAAGCACTCATAAGGAGGGAGCTAGATGTTTTTGAAGGCTTTGAATAATTTCATATGCTTCCCATATTGAATACTATGATGAAGGATTGCTTATCCAAGTTTCAATATCTGATTTCTATGTTTCAAAATGGGGAGCTCATGAAAGCTATTGGTCTCTCAACACCATATGTCTCCCTTTTGTGTCAGAATGTCATCACAAGAGTGGTCTAAAGTGAGTGTATATATGTTAAATGGCTTAGTGTAATATGGACTAGACAATATAGGAGCATTAGTAATAACTTCTTTATCTCTTGAAATGTTTTCTTAGATTTTGAGGTCAATTAAATTTTGGCATCCTTCTTTAACATATCATTCAAGGGACAAACAATCTCCATGAAACTCCCGATGAAATTCCTTATAAAAATGATTTTCATGGACTTCAAATCCTTCCTACTATTAGGTAGGGATAGCTTCAAGATAAACTCAATCATTTTTGGGTCAATTAAAATACCCTTTTTAGATATTGTGTCCCAAAAGTTCCCCTTTAATTACCCCAAAAATATATTTCGTAGGATTAAGGGAAGTACCTGACTCTTTGCACCTTTAGAGGATCTTGTGTAGGTCTCCTACATGATTTTCCCTTATCTTTGAAAATACCGTGAGGTTATCCAACATGTTAAGACCTTTTCATGTATGTTCCTGAAATTGACATAGAGTCTGATTTCTCTATTTTTCTTTCTTATCAACACCAAGTTAGCTACCCAAGTCAAATTTCATTATAGGTATATGATCTTAGCACTTAATATTTTTTATGCTTCTTTCTATATTAAAGTCTCTAGTAAGGCATTAACTAGGTGTTGCCTATGTCTGAAAGGTTTAGCCTACAAGTTCAAATGAATTGTATGAGTAATCACTGAAGTATCATATGTCTTCAGCCCTTTGTAGCTCCAAGAAATGACCTCCCTATAATATTTCAAGGCTATTACCATCCCATTATTTTCCTCTATGGTACAAACTTATCATATTCTTATTGTGATCATTTCCCAAATTGTAAGAACCATACTTGCCTCCTAAATTGGGAGAAGTTTTCTTGTCCTTTGTTGCACCATCCTAATCAAATATTCTTTATAATGAAACCATGCCCTTTGGGAATGGTGTTGGTCTTCAAATTTATGATGCCCTCATCCAAAATTTTGAATGGGTCTCTATTTCCCTCATCTATGATTTGAGAAGTAAAAAACCAAGTATAGTGATGAATTTGAGGATGTATTGCTCATACGTAAACACCTAAAATTTCATGAAGTTATTTGGAATTCATGGTGATGACACCATCTCTATAGAAAATATCTTCAATTGAGATCTTGTCATGGGTCATAAGGAGCTAACAAAAACAACAAGGGAATCCACAATATGATTCTTTCCCCTGGGGATTGACCAGATGTTGAAAGAATCAAAATCTTAAATCAAGTCCCACACCCTATTCTTGTAGGCTACCAACCTTTTATTATGGCATGCATATTGGCTCCTAATTTGTATTATTATCAACTAGGAATCCCCTTCTACAAATAGGTACTTCAATTTCTTTTGATGAGCCAATGGCAATCCTTTAATCAATGCCTCATATTCAGTCATATTGTTTGTGCATGTGAACTATGATCTAAAGGATCCTAGGAAGGATTTACCTTGGGGAATAATCAATTCAATCCCGACATCACTCCCTTGTTTGCACTTGGATACATCAAATTTGAGTTTTCACATTATTTTATTGTCCATGCTATGGATATTTAATTATTCTTTCATAGTAGGGACACTTTGTTGATTGAATGTGTCAGGACCCTTCATCGTATCTAGTTCAGGTTCGTTTGGTCCTTCATCTCTAGGTAGAGGAGACTCCTTCACTTGTTATGTTCTATGGTGGAATTGATTATATCCATAACTGAATCTAGCTTAGCTTTGAGTATTTCTTAGATAGGACTTTCAATGACCCTTTTAGGGATTGCATTATCTTTTGGAGTGAAATTCCCAATTGTCATCCTCTTTTACTACTCTTGAAATTGTACCAATTTAACCCTTGTCATTACATCTTGGCAAGCAAGTTGGTTATGAATCTAACACCATCCTGGTAGTAGGAGTACTAAAGCATCTACATATTCTCCAAGATTATTCATATTGTTATACATCCTATGAAGAAATTCATAAAATGTCTAATCAAAAGATTCAAAATCTTGTAATCTCTTAATAGGGTTATCTTCTCCTGTGCATTATTTAGCAACCAAAGACATCATCATAATTTCATTCATCTTATATACTCCTAAATCCATTTATGTGAAGGCTACTTCAATTGGTGTGTTGTACTCAATGATCGTATGTTTAATCTTAGGCCCTACATCGATTTTGATTTGGTTATTTAGGCTTCTCCATGGCAGCCACAACTGAGTAAAGTCTGTGAAAAAATAGCCCCTTAAACACTTGGTGCATTCCTTGTTCAACAACATACTGTACATTTATGGGATTTTTACATGTATATCAATATACTCCTAAACATAGGGGTCTGAAGCTAGTTGCATGTGTATGTTTTTAGTTCACCAATGACTTTGACCTCAATTTTTTCAAGTTGTATAACTACTCTATTGGATAGTTTTAGAGTCTTTCTTAACTTTTGACATATTAAAAAATGAATTCATCATTCTCTTTTCCTATTTCATTTCATTTCAAGGTTTGAGTACCAAAATAGGGTTTGACCAAGGCAAACCGCTTTCCACTAACAAAACAACAGTTTTCCCTCTCTTTAATGTGTGATTTGCAGACCTATGTTGAAGACATATTTAAGAGAAAGTTTGGAGAAATTTGTCAAGTGTTCAAAGTTGTCAAAGTTGTCACCTTGCATTGGAGATCATTGGAATACATCTATGGGTTGCAAATCAGAGTTTCAGATCCAAAAAGCAAGTGGAAAGGACAAAGCAGACATTGAAGAGTAGAATCAGACTTTGAATTTCTAGAAAACCTTAACTAGATTGATACGCCACTTTTGGCATATGAGTCCCAGTATAGGAAAATTTATAGATTTCAAGAGTTTATGTCATATCTCTGCTAGATTTCAGTTTTTTTCCCAAAAACGCTAATCTGGGACTAAATCACCTAGTCTAGTGTATGAGTCGCAGTCAACATTAAATTTAGTGTTTTTTAGCATTTCAAGTCTTCATTCATGCCTCTACGAGTTTCCAGGTGCACGCCTTCCATCTCTCAACTTTATGTTCTAATTTACATGCTTTTCTAGGTCATTTAGTGAAGTATTGCATTGCATTAGGTTTATGCATTAGGTCTTGCATTTCATTAGTCTTTTCAAGCCTTATCTTAGTGGTGAACCCCTCTTTAGTTTATAATCAGACCCTAGGAAAACCCTATTGCAAGATCTCTTTCTCCTTTGCATAATTTAGATTGAGATCTCTAAGGTTTCCGTTCAATGGAATGATTGTGAAATGTGTTGTTCTGTGTCCTAAACCATAAAGAAACCATTTTCCACAATTTCAAGTTATAAATGTTTCTCTCCTATTGGAAAGCATAAATATTGGCACACTCTGGCTCATCTTTATTTTTAAAAGGAAATGTGAATTATTATTCTTCTAAAAATTAGCCCTAACTCCCTTCACTAATTAGAGCATAGGAATCGACCATCATGTTATTCATGTTTTTAGGGGAAGATTGTGGATTTCCTTGCATGATTTTAGATATTTTTTACATCTCTGGATAGTTAGCTTCAACATTATCTAGAGTTTCATGGAACCTGCAACCATTCATTATCAAATTCACATCAAAATAATTGATTTTGTTTGTGTTGTACAAAGGTTTGGGTCTAGTGTTCCAAGGTTGGTTTGTGCTTTGGGGTTGAGTTTATTCCTTGAAAACCCTAACCATTCTGATTATTATTATGAGAGCTATAATTTTGGTTATGGTTATGGTTCTAGCTCTAGTTGTGGTTGCCTCCTTGAGAGGGATTTATTCTCAGACATGTGATCTCATTGGTAACCTGGGACAATTTCCTCTTCATGGCTTATAATTCAGACAGTAATTGAGCATTGGGATCTTGATATGAATGGGTTATTTGGTTTTGTTGTTCAAAGAATGGTTTCTTAGGTTGTCCCATCCCATTGATGATATTTACTTCATGTCCCTTCCTAGGATAAGTAATTGTGGGAATGGTGTGGGATTGGAAATTCATAGGTTGAAATGGCAACAAGTTTTGGGATGAATTCATCGTGTCTAGGATGGGGTTCAATAGCAACATGCGATTAACCAATGCATTATTTATATTTGGAATTTTATTAGGAATTCCAGGTAAACTTAAGGATGATAGTGAACCAAAAGGATTACTCGCTTGTGGATTCGTCTATTGGGAAAAGATAGTGGATTCATTGTATATCTTTTTCAGGGTATCTCAACTTCCTTCAAGTAACCTCCTTAGAAACAAGCTAGTCAAGGGATCTAATGACCTAAAGTATGTTTGTTCAACAACAACCTCATTCATAAGATATGGTTTGACCAACCTCTTGTAAGTCTTATGAAACCAAGTGATTTAAATACTAATTGTTTCATTGGATTCTCTCCTACATGATACAAATTTATGATATAAAATGGTTGGATTTGTGTAAACCTTGAACTAAATTTGGTTTCTAAATTTTGCCACTTTGTGCTGGCTCCTCTAGGAAGGTTCAGATACTATATGTAGAAAAATTCTCCCAAAAATAATGGAATAACCTATAGACCATATCTTGATGTCCGATTTGGGCTATGTTGTAGATTTCCTTAAAAGTCCTTATATGGTCTTCAGTGGTTCTAGACTCCCCATAAATGAACTTGGGGTAGAAATTTTTATAATTTTTAGGTAATTCATGTAAGGGTCCTCCTATATTCAATGGAGAACTCTCATCTACTCTAAACTAAGCCATCCTGAGTGGCGGGGGAGAATAAACTTTTGTGATTTGAGGTGAGGTTGGACTCACTAATAGGGCTTGCAGGTTGGGATCTAGTGATGTTTCTACAAATTTTGAACCCTCTCCTCTACCTTTTCACTTATCACTCATTTTCTTTCAATATTGAAATAATTATAAAAGATCTCCTTTGTTTGGGGTGGATCTGAGAAATCTCTCAAGTATCGGTTCAGAGAGGAGATAATATTTTCTAGCTTGTTTGTTTGAGGCCCTCCTTCTAGTGCCAATTATGTTAATGGTGGTTTTAGAAAAACCAACTTGTTAAGTAACAATAAATTATTACTCCTCTTAAAAAGAAGGGTTTCCTACTTCAATATTTCTTTTAAGCCAAGTCTTGACCATGATGGATAGAAAATTAGTTTGTGTGAGCTTGTTCAACAAGGGGCCTAGGCGGGGTGGCAAAATTTTGGAATCATAAGGTAGTTGTTGGCTCTGACTTGTTTTCTTTTGATAATCATGTTGCTATGTTGTTTTTTTGCTTCAAGGAAAAGTTCTCTTGGGTTTTGTCGAATATCTATGCTCCTAATGCGAAAATCTCTCATAAGTGATTTTGGGCGAGTTTGAATACTTATAAGGCTTAGTTCTCTTTTCAGAATTGGTAGGTGATGGGGGATTTTAATACCTTGTTGAATGATGCTGATAAGTTTGGGGGATCTTAGGTGGATGATGACAATCATCTTGATCTCATGAATTTCATCAATGATAATCTTCTGCTGGATTTGGATTTGGGAGGAGCATCCTATACTTGGTCCAATAGGCGTACGGGGGATGCTTTGATTCAGGTTAAGTTGGATCGAGCTCTTATTTCTCCCAATTGGTTGCACTTTTATGCATGTTCCCTATCTATTATTACTAGGCTTGGATCAGATCATTTTCCTATATCCTTGAATGTTGAACCCTTTGGTCATAAAAAGGATTTTCCGTTTAGGTTTGAGAAGATGTGGACTAACCACCTAGACTTGCGTTCAAAATTTGTTAAGTGGTGGAATATTAATGTTGATGGGTCTGTCATGTATAAAGTTGCTAAGAAACTTGCTTCTGTTAATAAAAACCTAATTCAATGGAATAAGGCATCTTTTGGAAACATTTTTTAGGAAAAATTGGAGCTTAAGGATAAAATGGATATTGGGCAACAAAGAATGCAGGCTTCTAGGTCTGATTCCTCGCTTCTTCAGGAGGAAAGTGTACTCTTGGCTAGTTTGCATAATATTGTGGCGAGGGAGGAGTTCTAGAAGTAGAGGTCTAGAGCTATTTGGCTTCGAAGTGGGGATAAAAATACCTGTTTCTTTCATCTTACAACTTTGAAGCATAGATCCTCTAATAGGATTTCTAAAATTGTTGTGAATAATTCTTCTCTTGAAGAGGATGATGACATAAGATTTGTGGCTCAATATTTCTTTGAGGACCTTCTCTCTGAGGATTGCCCTCTGGATCATGTTTGCCAATAGGGCTTCCTTAATGTTATCCCTAACTTGGTGACGAAGGAGGAAAATAGTGTCTAGACTGGTATTCCATTAGTGTTTCCTTTTGAAGTGAATACATCTTCAGGGCCTGATGTGTTCCCTATGTTATTCTTTCAGTCTTATTGGGAGATAATTTCAAAGGATGTTCTCAATGCCACCAAAGAATTCTTTGGAAGTAGGCAGCTTCTTAAGGAATTGAATTCCACGTTTATAGTGCTAATCCCTAAGAAGCCTGGGGCTAAGCTCTTTGGTGATTTCAGGACTATTAGTCTTTGTAATTTCATTTATAATATTTTCTCAAAGGTGCTTGCTTCTAGGTTGCAAAGGGTGTTGTCTAAGATTATCTTGCCTCAATAGAATGGTTTTGTGCCGAGAAGGTAGATTTTGGATTCTATTTTTATGGTGCATGAAAAAATCCATTCTCTTAAAGTTAATAAAAAGCATGGGCTTATTTTGAAGCTTGATTTGGTCAAAGCTTACGATCGAGTGAATTGGCACTTCTTGAGTAGCATTCTCAAGGCGTTTGGTTTTTTAGACCGAGTTCTGCAATTGGTGTGGAAATTAATCTCATCTCCTTCTTTTGTGGTGTTTATCAACGGGTCACCCTCAGCGTTTTTCAAAAGTTCTCGTGGTCTGTGGCAAGGGGATCCTATTTCTCCCTTTCTTTTTATCATTAAGGTGGAATCTTTGGGTAGGTATCTTCTTCAAGTAGTGTCTAATGGGGCCTTCAAAGGTCTTTATCCTTCCTCATGCCAGCTTTGTTGCTCCCATCAACAATTTGTTGATGACAATGTTATTCTTGTGAAGGCTTTTGTTTCTGTGGATAAATCTATTCATCTTATTCTTCAGCAATATGAGGTGGCTTTGGGTCAGAAGGTGAGTTTTCCTAAGAGTACTGCTTGTTTTCTTAATACTCTGAAGCATTGTCAATTGAAGATTGCTAGTATTCTTGAATGTGGTATTGGGGAGCTCCCTTCAGCCTATTTGGGGCTCCCTCTTTGTTCTAACAATGTCCCTTATTCCTTTTGGAATAGTATCATTGATAAGTTTAATTTGAAGATTTCTAGTTGGAAGGGTTCCCTGCTTAGCCAAGCAAGTAAAATTCAATTAATAAGGTCAACTTTATAGAATTTTCCAGTTTACACCTCAAGTTTGTTCTAAATTCCTAGAAGATTGAGGGCATTCAGAAAATATTCTTGTGGTCTGGGTGGAGGTGAAGAAAATATTACACATGTTGTCCTGGGAGGACGTGTGTAGATAAAAAATACAAGGTGGTTTAGGCCTATGTAAGTTGAAAGAATTCAATTCTTCCCTTATGGAAAAATAGTTATGGAACTTGCTTGTGAGTGACAAAAAAATGGATGGCGATCTACTCTTCTAAATATTTGAGGGGAGTGGATAAGTTTAGAGATTTGTTCAAGGAGAATTTTGTTCCTCCACAGGGGTCTGTCCTCTAGAACTTTATGCTTCATGCTCGTTCAACTGTGGTTGTTGGCTTGCAGTGGGTCTTGGGAAATGGTAGAAGGATCTTGTTTTGGGACGATTGGTGGATTGGGCATGGTCCCTTGAAGGATGAACCTTGGGCGACCCTTTTCAAAGATTTTTGTATCGGGGAATGGGGTTTTTTTGTTGCTAATTATATCCTTCAGGTAGTTGGATCAGACTTGATTTGGTTAATAGGGATTTGAAGCCCCTCTTTGTGTTTCTTTCCTTGATTCATATCAGTGTGGATTCTCTTGATGATTTTGTGGTTTGGCAGTTGACTCCCAATGGAAATTTTTATGTTTCTTCAGCCTTCTCTTTTCAAACTCGGTTGGTTGGTCCCCCTCCTTTCTGGGGTCATTTGTGGAATGGGAAGCTTCTGCCTAAGATTAATATTTTCTTCTGGCTTCTGTGTCAAGACAAGATCTTAACTCTAAATAATCTTGTAAAAAGGTGAATGTCTCTCCCAAACAGGTGTTTCTTATGTAAAGAAGTTGTTGAGGATTGTTTTCATCTGGTGATTGGCTGCAGTTATACATGGGATATGTGGGCTCACTTTTTTTAGTTGTGGGATATTGCTTGAGTGTTTCTTGCCTCTTTTGTTGAATTGTGGACTTAGTGGGTGGCTCTGTCTCTTAGTCTGGCTCTCTCGATGTTGTGGTCTCTATCTTGCCGCATGTGGCATGGGGAGTTTAGAAGGAACGTAACAATCATGTTTTCCGTCAACTGGAACTATCGCCTTCTAGGCTGGCCTTTAAAATTTGTGATGCTATCAAGGAAAATTTCCTTTCTGAATTCTCAGTGATCCCCTCTTTTAATCTCAAGGTGGTTGTTTCTCCTTATGATTTGCTTGTGGGAAAAAGATGGAATCTCTCTTGTGACCTCTCTAATTTGGTGAAGAAGATAAAAGAATCTAGGAAGGGGCTTCAGTGGAAGGACCCTCTTCTAGTTGGTTTAAAGTTAACTTTGATGGAGCTTGTAAGGGAAATCTGGATCCTGTTGGTTGTGGGGGAGTGTTACGTGATGAGAATGGTAGATTTGTCTCTATGGTGGTGCTCCCTTTGGGAACCTAGACAAACCACTATGTAGAGGTAGCTACATCCTATCATGGGCTCTTGTTGGCAAGAAATTTAGGGACCTCCAAACTTTGGCTTGAAGGGGACTCACTTAATATTATAAATTGTCTTTTGTTGAAGTGTCTACCTACATGGTCTATTGCTCATCTCATTAATGATCTGATTTCCATCATTAATTCTTTTGATGAGATACGAATCCTACATGTGTTTAGGGAAGCTAACTTGCTGGCTAATGGCTTAGCTAATTTGGGAGTGGTGGCTCGAAATAATTGAGATGAATTTGAATCCTTACCACTCAACCTTAAAATCATTTCCAATAATGACCAGGTGTCATGTTATTAAGGCGGTCGAAATCAGGGAAAGGCTCTTTGTTATTATTTTGAGCTGGTTTATGCACGTTGAGTGTTGGCCCTGCCCTTCTCATAATTTCCATTTAGATTTATGTGATATTATTTCTTGGTTGCGTGAGTTTGGAAGTACTTGGTATGGCAGGCTCACACACTTTGTGGATCTTATTTGCATTGTTTTATGGTTAGTTTTCCTAATTTTGTCTTTGTAGAAAATTAAGCTGTTGTTGGTTTCTTGTTCACTGTATGCCGCCATAGGTGGAGCTCGTTACAGAGTGGAGCCAAGCTCTTGTGAGGAGTTCAAAAGTAATGAAACTATGTGGGAGCATCTGGAAAAGGGTGGGGTTACCCCATATCCAGGCTAAAGCTCCAAGGGTTGAATCCTAAAGTGATAGAGGTTTTTGTTAAAGGGTGGAGTAGTAGGATTCTGCATTACAAAGTCATGGAGTTCAATATTGATGAGGATTTTGTGGTGGAGGTGATTGGGCTTCCTTCCTCTAGGAGGAAATTTTACAGAGACAGAGGTGTGGCTAAGAAAGCCTTTGCAAATTTCTTTAAATTTGATGAGAAGAAGAAGCTCAAGGAAGTTGGGAGTGGTGGGTATGCTCGCAAGTCTCTCAAACTGCTTTGGAGGGATCTAGCTTTGGATATTATGCATTACTTCACCTTGGAGGGTAGGTTTTATGTTGTTTATAGCTACCACTTTATGCTTCTAAACCACTTCTGTCACAAGGTGTTGGTTTCGTTTCCTTTTTATCTTTTGTTGTCTATGGAAAATAGTATTGAGGATCATCACAAGAACCCTAAGAAGGTCATTCTCCATATAGGCCTTATGAATCTCATGTTTTTTCATATTAAGATGAAGTTAATCCCAGTTTCTCCTAAGACCCCAGCTCGCAAAAAGGGTGTTAAAAATTTTGGCTATGAGACTGGTGGTTCTGCGGTAGAATGGGAAGGGAATTCTGAGGATGAGGATTTAGATTTTGAAGAGATGTCGGTTGAGGATGGTGAGTCTGAGGAGGGGTCTAAAGCTTCTGAAGCCTAGTCAAAGGGATATGAAATGGATATTGAGTTGAAGGATGCTACGGTGTTTTCTGGGAAGAAGAGCGCAAAGGGGAAGAATAAGTGCCCCAGGAAAGAAAAGTCTTATGTCAAGAGGAAGTGGGAGACATCGAAAGTTGTGGAGGACCTTGTTTCTGGTGAGAAACCTTCTCTGAGCCCTCGTAAGGTGGGTGTTGTAGAGAGCTCCCCTACATCTAGTGAAAAACCTTCTCAAGGCCCTAGTAAAGTGGACATTGTGGTGAGCTCCCCTGTTGTGGAGGATAGTCTTGGCATTGGTAAAAACCTCCTTGGGTTTGTGCAGCCTATGGAGATTAATGTACAAAATATTGAGTGTTTCCAATGTTCTAAGGAGATTGACCCTAACCAAGTTCCTCTTGACTCTCATTTTAGCACATTGCAGGTTAAAGGGAGTGTTGTGAAGGTGGAGAAGTTGGAAGTCTTGGCGGACTTGGAAAACATGCTATAAAAGCACAGGGTTAAACTTGAAGTGGTTGAAGTGGAGGACTCCCTTGTTGAGGATGATAAGGAGGATAACGAGGAGCATCGGGAAGACCCTATTCAGAATTTTCATTCAAATGTTGAGCCTCATGTTAATTAGGATGAGGTCAATATGGGAATGTTTTGTAGGATGGTTGAGGATGGAACGTGTAACTTTCTTTCTTTGGTTAAATGGTTGTTCTCAGAAGTTAAGGAGCTCAATTTCCAAGAAAAGAATTGGCAAGATGTTTGTGTGGGGCTAGTCCATAGCAATCAGAAGGAATGGGAAATTAAAGGTAAGGTCAAAACCATGAATGTTATGCTTGATAAACTTGTTGTGGATGTTGATCACCTTGGTATTACTGATGAAGAGAGGATTTCCTCTTTGGAATTGGCAGTTCATAAGACTTTTGAGGAGAGATTTGTTAACATAGAGGAAAAAATTAGTAAGTTGTTAGATGATTTGAAGACTGTGGTAAACATTAGCAATAATTCCTTGAAGTTGAATGCTAAGGGACTCTCTGTTTTAAATGAGAAAGCCTTGAAATGGACTAGTAAACCCTTGGAGCTGGGTGACATTGAGAAAGAAATGGAGGATGTGAATTGCTCAAAATTGGTGGAGAAGAATGAGGATCCTACTTCAAGTATGGAAAATGATGTGGATGTTGGCCCGTGTTTGAGAACGAGGAGCAAGACCAAGAAGCGAGCTGCCATTTCGTTTGAAGAGATCAAGGATGTTATGGAGATGCACGAGGGGGTCATTCAAGAAAATTTATCCTTGGTTAATGTTCTGGAAAAGCTGTTGTAGTTGTGTTGTCTCTTTTGTTTGATCAACCTTGTTGTTGATGTTTTGCTTTTGGGTTGTTGATGGGTTTCTTTGTTAATTTTTGTTGTCAGCATTTTGGATTTTTTGGGCTACGGGTTTTCTTGGCTTAGTCTTTCTTGCAACTTTTCGCCTTTGCAAAGGGTTTCAGGGCCCCTTCAAAACCTATTTTTCCTTATAAAAAATAAGGGGCCTAGGTAATTCAAATATTCTAGAAAATGTATTAAAAAAATGTAACATTGAATAGGAACATTCATTTCTTTTGAATTTAAAACTAATTATGTGTTAGTACATCAAATCTATATTATTATTGTGCTTTTTGAAGAATTCAAGATATTATAAAATAAAGATAAAAAGATTTAGGGTTGAGAGAGAAATTTAAAGAAAAACTTAAATTAAATAGACAAAGGAAAATCTTATTCTACTTATTAATTCTAAATGGTTAGGAAAAATCACAATAATTAGTACTAAACTAATCTATATTCACTCAGTCACTGTTAATACCAATGCAATCTTCAAAGGAAATTAATAAACTTAATATTTTAATTCATGTCAAATCATATCACCATAAAACATGTGCAAGTCTCAGACAAGACTCTATTCAATATTGCAATAACAAGATTGACTTTACCTAGTTATTCAATTCAGATAAATAAAATAAGCATATATTCACCAATGATCAAGATCCATATGCATGCAATAGGCGTAATCCTTAGAAACTTTATAATTTATGCTTCACAAAATATAGTAGGAGAAATCCACATTGAATTTTTATGTATTTCTTGCAAACAAAATGATTTATGATCCTTTACAATTACCAAACATCCAAACTATATAGAACTATGCATCCCATCATTTATGGATCTAAAAAAAATTAACTGAAAGTCTATCCAGGGAAATCAACTCTTATCTAGAAATAAACTTTAACTAAACTTAATAGTTAATTTTTAGAATTGGATTCTAACTGAAAATCCAATGCTAGATTGATGTTTTACCACTTAGTCAATACTAGGAAAATTTTCTAAAAAAGTACTAATATAACTTTGTTCATAGTATCCATAGGAGGACCCCAATGATATTTCAACTTTATCCTGTGTGAGAAAGTCGAGCTCTCTAACTTTTCTTGCACGTTTGTGAAGCCCGGAAGCTCCTCCTAGAAAGCTCACAACTTCATCTTTTGGGTCATGATCTAGTTAATGATTTCTTGATTGACTTGACCTTGCAATGACTCCTCAAATTCTCCAACCATCTTACTTGAAGATGCCACTAGGGATGAGATTTCCCAAAAGCTGCATCCCATGTTCTCCACAAATTATTTTATTTTTACCATAGCTTGTTCCGCTAGGTTTATGTTGCTATTCAACTTGTGTTTACACTTGTTCGAAGTTTTTACTCTTAGTTGTCCCACTTTCATCCATTATTTTGGCTTATCTTGATCCTCTTCTTCTATGAAAGCAACCTTTAGCAAATATTTTGAAGGAGTAGCCTTTATTTTCTATAAAATTGGGATGTAATTGTCTCAAACCATTAAATCTTCACTTAATTCTAGCTGCATTTGGTGAGCTAGACTAGCCTCATCACTAATGCAGTGATATGTATTTATTTCCTTTCTCAAAATTTTGTTAGCTAGGGCTTGTAGATCATCTCTCCATCCCTTAGCAGCAATAAACCAACCCTCGAGGTCTAGATGTAGAGCTTCTCTTTTAATGCAGCTTGCAGTACTAGAACATGAGTAATTGATCAAAAGATCCAATAAAATTGTTAATACATGTTAATTGGGCCACGTGGGACTTAAGTTCTTCTTTTGTGTTTTCATCCTTCTACATCCTTTTAAGGATAGTGGACACAACCATCCATAATGATTTTTGTTCCCCTTCTCTAATTTGGACACCAAGGTCTACCTATTATATTTGGTAATATTCAAGTAGCATGTCCGATTTAGGCTTGTCTACCATGGGAATAGAAATTTGTGTTATTTTTTTCCTTAGCTCGCCCATGGTGATAGCAGACACCCTCCTTGATCTCTTTCTTCTTTTTGTTGATGTTTGGAAGTCCTCAAAAATAATTGCAAGGTTCTCTTGTTCTCCCTCTTAGACATAAGTCCTTTTCCTCTATTGGATGGTGTGGTTCAACCACACTGGAAGGGTAGAAGAGACCTTGTGTTGGGGAGAGGGGATGACTTCTATATTATGTGAAGCTTGAGAATGTTCATGCTCTACCTCGGGTGCCTCTTTTTCATGTTCTATTTCTATTCCTACAATTTCCTCTCTTTAAACTTTTCTTTTAAATTCTTCATCTACTACCTCCTCATTCTAAATATTCCTCCTCTCTTGCTTGTAGTTTTTATTGCTCTTGGGGAGGAGGACGAGTATCATTTGGAGCTGAAAGAGGAGAAGGAATTGGAGAAGTGGATATGTGAGAAGGAGAAGAATGGTTTTCAGGTGATGGAGGAGGAGAAGGGATGGGAGATGAATGAGGTGATGGAGGAAGAGATGGAAAAGTAGATTCATGTGGGGGAGAAGATGGAGTAGGTGAACTAGACTTAGGTACTAATGTGGCTTGAGGATCACTCTCAGTTCTCTTTCTCCATTTTAGAGGAATATCTTCCTTAATTCCATCTTCTTCACTTGATTCTATGACTATTTTCTCTTTTTCCTTCATCTTCTTTGATCCAGCTAATGAGGAAGATGGTCTTTATTTCTTAGGTGTAGCAGTAGATGGACCTTCAACTGCTTTGGACTTCATTGGCTAGGATTGAGGTTGTGGCAACACCATCATAGGGAAAGGAGAAACCAACCATCTTTTAGAACAATCCTTAACAATTGTTTCCCTTGTTTATATATCATTGTCTTCTATGTAACTGAATAATCTACATTATAGTTGGTTGATTGAAAATCCCCTATCCACTAAAAATAGGGTCCAAAACTTTCCCATTATCTTTTAAATCCTTTGGCACTTTGGCCACATTGCAAGCTTTCATCATCTCTACTATTAACTTGCAGTAGTCCTTCATCCTTCAAATTCATCTTGAAAATTAGATCAATGGTCTTCAAGAGAAGCTTCATGTTTGAAAAAGGAACCTATAACTTTGCTTATTTTTCCAGTAGGGTCAAATTTGGCCCATGGGTCGTTGTATAGGTTCACTGTATACATAGCCAACTCCAGTTGTATCGTCTTGACATTTTTCATGTTTGCACAAGAGGATACACCCATTTTTACAAGGAAGGATTACCCTAACTTGTATTTGTCAGTAATCAATTTGTGAATCTCAATCCCCTGTCTGCATAGTTCCAAAAATATTATCATTCCAATGAGATATCTTGGCAACTTCAGGGGAGCCTTGTATAATCTTTCCACTCTAATGTATGAGAAGGTTTTGAACTGAATATACTAGTTCCCCCAATTATTAAGCTCTATCATGGCTTCCAATGAGATCCTCTTGGAGAAATCATTTTCCAACCCTCTGATGATTACATAAATGAAATCATCATTTACCACATAGTAGTCCTTGTTGCTAGCATTTATCTCTAACTATGGGTAACGTTCATATATCTTGACCTCTCCAAGCTGAAGGGATCCAATCCTAGTAAGTCTTGGGAAGGTTGCTTGATAGGCTAATAAATATACTAGATAGGATGTCATGTAGAATTTTTTGTTGTTTAGCACAATCAATCATCTTGCCATCTAAGATAATCAATATGAAGCAACACATCAATGGATATAAATCTTTGGCACTTGGATAACCATAGACCCTACTAAGGAGTGTAATTTGGTCTCTGATGTTTTCCTTGAACTCACTCCTATGTTGCACCTTGGCCAATTTGAGGGCCAACTTCCTTGGGTTTATCAAAATTTGGTTGTTGATAACATTGAGACAACTTACATTATTCTTCTCAAAGTAATCAATTGCTTTGTTGATATCAATGGTCTCATATTTGGGAAAGACAAGGACCCTGAATACCTTTTGAATCATTTATAGTCTTATATCCAGGACTACCTCTCTAGATGACCCTAATATCTTCTTTTATTTGTGGTCATAAAATTGAGTACAAGTCAATACTAGATTAGGTAATTGTAATGAGACTAGGAAGGCAGTTGTCTCCACTAACCCAAAATTAACCAAAGAGGTGGATTTGATTGTCCTTTCTCCTTCAATGTAGATTCTCCTATGAAAATTGTTCATATCTATGTGTCTCAGATTAGTATCCTTGATGTCTGAGTAGGGAGAGAACATCTTGGAGGGAGGATGGTACCCTTTGTATTGGTACTTCATCCTGACACCTTCCTTCAACATGTTACTTGCATATGAAAATACCATCCATTGTAACATTGAAGGAAATAATCAAAAATAAAGAATCAACACCCCTTTTCAAGCTCTGAAGACAAGTCATTTTAATTTGTATTATAATGATAAGGCCTTTTAAATCATTGGTTAACCAAAGTTTTGGTTTGTCATTGTAAGGAAAGCAGAGGTGCGGAAACACTTTCCTAATGTCAAAACCACAGGGAAGAATGCAATGTATGGCTTTTAATTTTTCAAATTACAATCTAATTAAGACACACATGAAAGATTTATAGAAATAGAGCAAATACTCAAAGACAATGAACAATAGATTTACGTGGGAAACCCTTACAGGAAAAAACCCTCCACACCAAACTGAATCTCTTTGTATTACAATAACAAAATATTACATACAATTCAGAGATATAGCTCTCCGGTTATCAGTTCTTAGAAGCTACATTCACTATTCATCAGTTATAGAAATGCTCTCTCAACAATTCGATTCACTCCTCATTTTTCTTAAATCAGAATCGATCTGCTTCTATTTTATCACATTCTGATTTTGCCTTCTATGCATCCTTATCTGCCAGATCTCCATCGAGGAAAGTTTCCATGTCGTTTCAGATTTTTCCCTGCAAGCTATTTTTCTCTAGTGCTGCAACAGTTACAAAAAACCAACCGTCATCAGTTTGAAAACTACTTCCTCTGATTGGTCCAATAGGATGCCACACAAGATGGTCACACGATCAATGGCGTCCAAACTTTGTTGGCATATTGGTGAGACACTAACAATGTCTCCCCGATGCCACAAAGTATTCACTATCGATTATTGGCTTCAGACCCCAACAGTCGGCAAGAGGATTCTCATTCGACAAGACTCATACCGAAAACCATAAGTCATATTGAACTCAGAGAGACCATCGGCAAGACATACCTATCTCGCCAAGACCTCATATCGAAGTCTTCGAGTTATGCCGTCGAGTGATTTCCATTCGACGTGACAATCACATTTCGGTGAGACTCATATCAAAGTTAGAAGTCACAGCGATGAGTTACACTATCGGCAAGACACTTCATTCTCGCCAAGAATTCCCATCGACCACTGCATGCTACACCGAAGCCTTACAACTATCGGCAAGACCCCATAGTTTCGGTGAGACCTCATACCGCAAGACACAGCTTCCACTGAATGATCTACCATTTTTGCCAAGATGTCATAGCGAACATCCCATGTCACCCCGAATGTCACATGTTGTCGGCAAGATTCATGTCTTTCACTACGACCTTTCTCCGAGCACCCCAAGTCTTACCGAAGACCATCAGCGTGACTTACCCAAGTCGCCAAGACTTCTCAATGAAGTCTTTTGTTGCCGCAAAGACACCACGAGAACACTTCTGTTGGCGTGACCTAGCATCATCCTTGAGACATCTCCCCGCAACCTTTAAGTTATCCCGATAGCTGTACATCCTAGTCGACGAGACCTTTATCAATCGCTAGGACTCATACCGAAACAAAAGGTTATGTCGATTACCATATGCAAAACGGTGTCGGTGAGACATTTCGTATCGGCCAGACCAATACCGACAACCCAAGTCTCCCCGATGCTCGATAAGATCACACTGTCACCCGAAGGTTTCCACTCGCCAAAAGGTCATGCTGAACACATAAAGTCACAGTGATAGACTTGTCGGAAAGACTTCAACCCTGTCACAATGATAGGAACATTTTAAGATCTTCAGAATAGTTAGTCGCCCAGACATGAACAATGTCACAATGACTTTTCCCTTCGGGAGTTCCATGTTAGTAAGGATTGAGGCACATATTCCAACAAGATCCCACTTGACGAAGATCTTACTGACACCTCCAGAGCATAAACAAACTACTAAAAATCATGGGCCAAGAGGCCCATCGAATTGGCACACCACCTGAACTTGTTTGTGCTCACAGGCTTCATCAATGCATCTGCAACATTCTCTAGAGTATCCACATTCTCTAAAGAGACCTTCCCATCCTCCACCATATCTCGTACAAAGTGATAATGTACATCTATATGTTTCGTCCTGGCATGGAAAGTAGGATTCTTTGCCAAACATATAGCACTCTGACTATCACAGTAAATAGTAATCTTTCCTGCATCAAAGCCAATGTTAGAACACAAATGTTTTAACCAAATAGCTTCTTTACAGGCATGTGTTGCTGCCATGTACTCTGCCTCTATAGTGGACAAAGCAACAACAGCCCTCCGCTTGCTCATCCAACTTACTACACCACCATTCATCATGAAAATATATCCACTAGAGGATCTTCTACTGTCAATGTCCCTTGCCCAATCAGAGTCCACATAACCTCGAATACTGAGAGTTCTCTATGATTCAACCAATTTATCATGGTAACACAAAGCAAAGTCTAAAGTGCCCTTCAGATATCTAAACACTCTCTTCATAGCATCCTAATGTGTTCTTCCAGGATTTTCCATAAACCGACTAAGAACTCCCACTGCTTGGGCAATGTCTAGCCTTGTACAGACCATTGCATACATAAGGCTGCCAACTGCACTTGCATAAGGCACACTGGTTATGTCCTCCATCTCAGTAGGAGATTTTGGACAATCCTCAACATATAGCTTTGTTCCCTGTGTAACTGGAACAACTAGCTGCTTGCACTCAGTCATACAAAATCTTTCTAGAACAGTCATGATATACTTACTCTGACTGAGCCAAAGTTTTCTATTCTTCCTGTCTCTGGTTATTTCCATTCCCAAAATATACCCTACTGCACCAAGATCTTTCATTTCGAACTTTGCAAAAAAATTGAGACTTAAGATCAGAAATCATTAGCTTACTATTGCCTATGAACAACATATCATCAACATAGAGTGCAATAATAAGGACTTGATCACTTTCAGCTTTGTAATACACACAGTGATCACATTTTGATCTTACAAATCCCAATGACAAAACAAACGTGTCAAACTTTTGGTACCACATTCTAGGAGACTATTTTAAACCATACAGAGATTTCTTTAATGTGCAAACTAGTCTTTCTTTACCTTTTTCCACAAAGTGCTCCAGCTGGGACATATAAATTTCTTCTTCAAGATCACCATGAAGAAATGTTGTCTTCACATCCATCTGCTCAATTTCTAAGTCATACGTTGCTGCAAGTGACAAAAGAAATCTAATAGATGTCAGCTTAGCTACAGGAGAAAATATTTCTCCATGATCAATTCCCTCTACCTGGGAATACCCTTTCGCAACTAGCCTTGCTTTATATTTTTTCACACTGTCATCCAGACCTATTTTCTTTTTAAAAACCCATTTGCAGCCCACAGCTTTTCTACCTTTAGGAAATGGCACCAAAATCCAAGTATCATTCTTGTCTAATGATACCATCTCTTCGTTCATGGCTTCCAACCAAGAGTTTGAATCAGACATTTTAAATGCCTCTTTCACAGTCCTAGGTTCATCAGTGCTAGAAATTAAAGCATAGGCACAAGTAGACTCAATTAAAGAAAACCCATACCTATTAGGTTGCTTTCTTTCACGAGTTGACCTCCTCACAAGCTGAGGCTAAGGTGGTTCTTCATCTTCATCAGAAATTTCAGAACTACTTGAGCTCTCCTTAGTATCAGGTATATTTTGATTTTTCAATTCCCCTTTATCTGGTGTCGAAGGAATTACTGCTACATCCTTTTCATTTTCTGATTTCTTCTCTGATTGCAGATCCAAAGTAGAAGGTTTTAGCTCACAAAAGATAACGCTTCTGTTTTGCAAAACCTTCTCAGTCTCAGGATTCCAAAACTTGTATCCTTTTATGCCAGCACTATAGCCTATAAATATACATTTTATAGCTTTTTTTTCCAACTTGGATCTTTTTTCAAATGGCACATATGCATATGCCTCACAGCCAAAGACACAAATATGTCTAAGAGAGGGCTTCTTTCCAGACCATGCTTCCAAAGTTGTCTTCTCAACAAGAGCAGAGTTAGGAGAGCGATTTACCAAGTAACATGTTGTAGAGACTGCTTCAGCCCAAAACTTCTCCTCCAAGCCAGTACTGCTCAGCATACTTCGTGCTCTTTCCATTATTGTCATGTTGAACTTTTCAGCAACTCCATTTTGTTGTGGAGTGTAAGGTGTAGTCTTGTGTCTTTTGATCCCATAATCTTTACAGTACCTTTCGAATTCATCTGAACATAACTCACCACCATTGTCAGTCCTTAAACATTTTATTTTTCTACCAGTCTGATTTTCTACAAGGTTTTTAAATTCCTTAAACCGACTGAACACTTCTGATTTTCTTTTCAAAAAATATACAGTGCTGCTTTCCATATATGCAATGTTCACAAAAATCAAACTCAAGGTTACAATCTTCAAGCCCTTCTACCATGTTTTATTTTTCAAGGTTTTAAACCTTTCTCACCAATGTGGCCTAGCCTATGATGCTAGAGCATAGTCTTCTTTGCTGGAAGTTTAATCTCCATGGAGTTTACACCATCAGGAATGTTTTCCTTCTTTTCTTCATGAGAAGCCTTAAGTGACTTTGCAGAGACATTGTTGCATTGAACAACCAGTGCATCCAGCTTGTACTGAGTACCAATTCGAGCACCCCTAGCCAGCACCATAGACCCTCTGGTCATCTTGCAGCCATTTCTAGAGAATGTGACTTGCACTTTGATATCATTCAACTTACTTACAGAAAGTAGATTTCAAGGCAAACCTAGTATATGCATCACATCATTGATTCCCTTCACTCTTCCATCAGGGAATTGAATTTTGACTCTTCCACGACCAACAATTTCCAAAGATGAATCACTTTCCAGGAACACCTTTCCACCATTGTACTCTTCATACTTCATGAACCATTCTCTATGAGATGTTATGTGGAAAGATGCTCCAGAATCAATCAGCCAGGCATCATCTAATGCCCGTGTAGCCAAGGCTACAATGAAGGCATCTGCATCACTATGAGAAGAATCATTTCCAGAAGAGTTCTTCTTCTTCTTTTTCTCCTCCTTGCAGTCCTTTCAGACATGACCAAGTTTCCCACAGTTCCAACACTTCACCTTGGACTTCTTGCCAAGAGACTTTGATCTCCCTTCTGATTTCGATCTGGACTTCTTGTCCTTCTTGCCTTTCTCCTTTGGTCTACCTCTGACAACTAGAGCCTCCTTTGCCATCTCAGAATATTTTCTTCTCATTTCTTCTAATAACAAAGAAGCAACAATGTCTTCCATCTTGAATGTGGATGTTGTACTCCCAATGGCCATCACCAGATGATCCCAAGAATCAGGCAGAGAACACAGCAACAAAATGCAATGATCTTCATCTTCAATCTTCACACCAATAGATGTCAACTGAGCAATCAGAATGTTGAAAGTATTTAAGTGATCAGTAACAGACCCTCCTTCCTACATTATCAAAGAGTACAGCTTCTTCCTCAAGAACAACTTGTTCACCAAGGACTTGCCTTGATAAATAGATGCTAATCTTTTCCACAAGGAAGATGCAGTCTTTTCTTCATATACATTTAGAAGAACAGAATCTGCTAAACAGAGCCTTATCAGCCCTTTTGATTTTCTATTAGACAGGTCCCAATCCTCTTGCTTCATGCCTTGAGGCATTGTTCTAGACATAGTGGTCCAAAGATCACAATCCACTAACAGATCTTCCATCTTGAGTTTCCACAACTCAAATTTGCTACCATTGAATTTCTCTATCTCCATCTTTCCGGATGTGCTTGCCATCTCAATCTATAATTAAATTAATAGACCTCTACCAGACTCCCACTAAAAAGGATTTAACACAAAAAACCCAACCCACTCACAAGGACAACACAACTGGCCAGGCTCTGATACCACTTGTAAGGAAAGCAGAGGTGCAAAAACACTTTCCTAATGTCAAAATCACAGGGAAGAATGCAATGCAGGGATTTTAATTTTTCAAATTACAATCTAATTAAGACACACATGAAAGATTTATAGAAATAGAGCAAATAATCAAAGACAATGAACAAAAAATTTACGTGGGAAACCCTTACGGGAAAAAACCCACCACACCAAACTGAATCTCTTTGTATTACAGTAACAAAATATTACATACAATTCAAAGATACAACTCTCTGGTTATCAGTTCTCAGAAGCTACATTCACTATTCATCAATTACAGAAATGCTCTCTCAACAATTCGATTCACTCCTCATTTTTCTCAAATTAGAATCAATCTGCTTTTATTTTATCACATTCTGATTTTTCCTTATGTGCATCCTTATCCACTAGATCTCCATTGAGGAAAGTTTCCATGCTGTTTCAGATTTTTCCCTGCAAGCTATTTTTCTCCAGTGCTGCAACAATTACAAAAAACCAACCATCATTAGTTTGAAAACCGCTTCCTCTGATTGGTCCAGCAAGATGCCACACAGGACGGTCACACAGTCAATGACATCCAAAGTTTGTTGGCATATCGGTGAGACACTAACAGTGTCTTCCCGATGCCGCAAAGTATTTGCTATCAATTATCGGCTTCAGACCCCAACAGTCGGCAAGAGGATTCCCATTCAACAAGACTCATACTGAAAACCATAAGTCATATCGAACTCAGAGAGACCATCGGCAAGACATACTGATCTCGCCGAGACCTCATATTGAAGTCTTCAAGTTATGTCGTCGAGTGATTTCCATTCGGTGTGACAATCACATTTTGATGAGACTCATATCGAAGTCAGAAGTCACAGCGATGAGTTACACTATCAGCAAGACACTTCATTCTCGCCAAGACTTCCCATCGACCACTGCATGCTACACCGAAGCCTTACAACTATCGGCAAGAACCCATGGTTTCGGTGAAACGTCATATCGCAAGACACAGCTTCCACCGAATGATCTACCATTTTCACCGAGATGTCATAGCGAACATCCCATGTCACCCCGAATGTCACATGTTGTCGGCAAGACTCATGTCTTTGACTGTGACCTTTCTTCGAGCGCCCCAAGTCTTACCGAAGACCATCAGCGTGACTCACCCAAGTCACCAAGACTTCTCAACGAAGTCTTTTGTTACCACGAAGACACCATGAGAACACTCCTATTGGCGTGACCTAGCGTCATCGTTGAGACATCTCCCCGCAACCTTTAAGTTATCCTGATAGCTATACATCCCAGTCGGCGAGACCTTTATCGATCGCTGGGACTCATACCGAAACAAAAGGTTACACCGATGACCATATGCAAAACGGTGTCAACAAGATATTTCGTATCGTCCAAACCAATACCGACAACCCAAGTCTCCCCGACGCTCGATAAGATCACACTGTCACCCGAAGGTTTCCACTCACCAAAAGGTCACGCCGAACACAAAAAGTCATAGCGATAGACTTGTCAGCAAGACTTCAACCCTGTCACAGCGATATGAACATTTTAAGAGCTTCAGAACAGTTAGTCACCCAAACATGAACAATGTCATAGCGACTTTTCCCTTCAAGAGTTCCATGTCAGTAAGGATTGAGGCACATATTCCAATAGTCATGTGTCATATCTCGGTCATACCTTCTATCACTTACCAAAATTCTCAAGCATTCTAATAAATTTACCCTAAACACCAATTTTGCAAAAGGTGTGTTCATTGTTTTGTATTGTCGAGTGTCAGGGTTTGGGCATGTTGATTTTTCCTTGTTTCTTATTAGGTCACAATTGCTAGGGGAGACAGCCACTTACAAATACTCGATAATTGGGAGACAGACCAACACCGACAACCCAAGTCTCCCCGACGCTCGATAAGATCACACTGTCACCCGAAGGTTTCCACTCACCAAAAGGTCACGCCGAACAAAAAAAGTCATAGCGATAGACTTGTCGGCAAGACTTCAACCCTGTCACAACGATATGAACATTTTAAGAGCTTAAGAATAGTTAGTCACCCAGACATGAACAATGTCACAGCGACTTTTCCCTTCAAGAGTTCCATGTCAGTAAGGATTGAGGCACATATTCCAACAGTCATGTGTCATATCTCGGTCATACCTCTTATCACTTACCAAAATTCTCAAGCATTCTAATAAATTTACCCTGAACACCAATTTTGCAAAAGGTGTGTTCATTGTTTTGTATTGTCGAGTGTCAGGGTTTGGGCATGCTGATTTTTCCTTGTTTCTTATTAGGTCACAATTGCTAGGGGAGACAGCCACTTACAAATACTTGATAATTGTTTTTTTAGCAAAGTAAATGGATTATCATTAGGGATTGGGGTTTGAGAGTAACAATTATCTCTAACTCTTATAAGATCTTAACTGTTAAGACACACACCCAATCATCGATATTCAATAATCTTCCTAAAAACAAAGGAATTTTCAATGGGATTCATGTGTCAAGGATATAGATTATTCCTTAAGGATTTCCTTCAATAATTGATAAGGTGAAGTCTCGACGCTCAATTCCCAGAAATACAAAGTGTTTTCTTTATCGATTTTCTTCACGAATCGAAGGTCAAGAAAACCATTTGTGCTCTTTGAAACTTCTTATGATGTTTGATAAGACATATTTCTAACTTCTGACAAAATGGAAAGGTTTTTGAAATATTCAAAAAGATTCAATCTTCGAAAGTCAATATTTTTAGATAACTCTTACCTAAAGTTCAAGATAAACATTAAATGATATCCCCGACGTCTGACATTCGAAAACACAAATTGTTTGACTAAATTTTTTCAAGGCATTATTTTTCAGACATCGAGGATTGAACATATGGTTTAGCTCTTACCTAAAGTTTAAGATAAATGATGAAGGGTATCCTTGATGTCTAATACCTGACTTTGTTGACTCTAATATTTTGAAGCCATTCTATAGTAGACATCAGGTGTCGAGCGTATGGCTTAAGGCTTATTAGATAATCTTTTAAGGGGCACCCCTAATGTCTGAAATCTAAAAACCTAGGTCAACCAACAAAATCCCTTAAGAAAAAAAAATTCATTGGGGACATGCCAACTCTCTTTTCAAAACAAGTCTAGAAAGGAAACTCAGAGCCCAATGTGATGACATCATAAACATCATCGATTGGAACGTCTAGGGAAAAATGATTTGGCAAGCCAAAGAACAAAAAATAAAATGGAGTGAAAAATAAAAAACAATGGAAAAAAGAGGGAAAAATGAAACAACGAAGACGACCTAGCTAACTCAAAGTGAAAACAAATAACGTTCACATTTAATGCTTCACTCATTGTATTTTTATTTTAATATAGGAAATATTGTTTTTTTTTTATTAAGTAAGCTACAATCTAGTGACTACTCTATATATTAAAATATATTAAAAATTATGTATCTATCTAAGCTCCTACCCTTTACATTTTTTTAAAACAAGGGTAGGCATGTGTGGTTGCCTTCCTACAATTTATTGTTTATATCACCTTATGTTGTGTTGGGTCCCATCAAAACCCCTCACCATTTCTAACTATTTTCCATCCCTTACATGATGAATTGATATATCTAATAATTTAATCATAACTAATGTTACCTATCCTTCCTCCTACTCTTGTTGATTAATGAATTCAAATATCCATTCTAGCCCAGAGGTGGGCTCAATGTTGGTTATATTCTTTAGAAACACACAACCCTTTACTACCTTGTGTCGATTTTGCATCAATGTGGTTGCTTGAAAATTCTCCAAAAAGGGAAATCATTCCACCATTTCTCCACCTTCTAAAATCCTTTGAATATCTTTTTCCTACGCCCATTCTCACTGCTTGGGGAATCTCCTCTAAGCTACCCAAAAAATTCTTCTTTATTAGCATCGTTGTGAGTGCTCTCACCATATCTTTTGCCTCCCCCAAATTCAATAGAGAAGCCACAAATATATATGAATTTTTTATGTTAACCTAATGATGATTGTGTGCAACCATGAAATTGTCACCTAACACCCATTTTACTACAAACATAACAAGTCCATGATGAGTTTTGAAGACCATTTTAGCTTGTGGTTTGAAATCTCACCAAGGAACGCCATCTTCCTACGAGAACATGCCAATCTTATAGGAGTGTCCATTTTTGCAATGTTTGAATGCCTTAGTTGAGTTTCAAAAATGAGTATCCCTTTCATTGAGCTGCAAGATATACTTCTTTCCCGAGCCATTTCACATGGTCCAGCCCAACCAAATGTGCGGATTAATGGAACTGAGTGATCTTCAAAAGATTTTTCCTCCTATTATATCTCTCTTCATACTTAAAATGATTAACTTGTACTCTATGATATTTGGTTCCTACGAACATGTGACAAAGGACTATTGATGTGGCATAGCCTAACACACTTCAATCCATTTTCCTATATTTCTAGTTAAATCCCTGCGTGCTCACCTTAAACATGCTCCATGTGTTCTATTAATTGCTATGATTCACATGACCTCAATTAGATTTGATCTTTTAGGTTCAATTATTATTTGATCAGTCTTGTTTGCCACTAGGTTGGCTAGTATTTTTTCTCTTCAATAACCTTGCGGTATATGTGATTAGCCATGTAGGCTTCCAAGTAGGAGACCATTTCTAGTGCCACATCAAGCATTGCCTTTGGTTTTCAATTATGAATTGTTCCTTGTCTAATAGCATTGATAACTAAAGTTGAGTCTCCTTCGATTTCTAAGTAATTAATTTTTAGCTTTGGACTTAGCTTCAATCCTAGGATGAGGGCCTATATTTCGGCCTCATTATTCATTCCCTTGCTAAGATTCCTTGAGGCTATGGATATGACTTGGGCATTCCAATTTCGAACTATACATCTAGCCCCTAATACACCATGGTTTCCTCAAAAATATATCAAAGTTCAATTTGCACCACCCTAATTGTGGCAATTACCATTTTTCCCTTTCTTGGGACGCAACTCTACCAGCCCCATTAACAAGGGGAAGGAAAGAGTGTTAGAGTAATCATTCATTAGCTACTAATTATTAGTCTAATTTCACTTTATGTATTTAAGCTAAACTTAGGAGAGTTTTTTTCTTTTATTAGTTTGAGCTATTAGATCATTTTGTCTCATCACATATGATGTTGATACTTGTCATGATCTAATCTCTTTCTCATTTAAGGTTTTCTCTTAAAACCACTCTCTTTCATTGATTATTTCATTCTATAAGTTCATCCTTTTTGAGAAAATATCAAATCATTATTTGCAACTCTCATGCATGGAAGATGTTATTGTTTTTTGTTTGATCTTGCTTTGTGTTTGTTTACAAATCCAATATGGTATTAGAGTGTGAATTCAACAAACCTATTCTTGAATTTTAAAGGTTTTATTCAACTAGGGTTATAGGGTCATCAAATCTAGAATCTTTATAATTTTTTCTAGGTTTTGGACACACATTTTTTGGTATGTGTTGGAGAAAAATGGAACTCACCATTGCATTCAGGAGGTTGAAAAGATGAATTTTGGCTATAATTTTTTCTTATTTCACTAATAGGAGTTTCTGAGGTAATTTTTTATATAGGGCCCTATATAGCCCATTTGTACGGATTTTTCAAAAAAAATAAAAAGCGCTTTATAACACTTAGCACTATACATAGCACAACTAGCAGCCATTGGTCGGTCGGTGAGAAAGTCTGGGAATGATCGACTAGCCTTCATCAAAGGCCCTATGATTTTTCTCAATGGCTTTCACAACTCTAACGATATCAACCAAGTTTTTTTTCAACGATCAACAAACTCATTTCTAACAAACTTATGTGTTTCCGACCATATAATATTCTCAGTGGATTCCAATGAACTTTTTCTAGTAACAATTTTTTTTCCCAATCGACAGAAGTCTTTTTCAACAAAGGGGGAATAATCCTTGAATATTTTGCTAACGTCAACAATATGGACACCCCAAGGCCCCCTCCAAGCCCTCTTTGTGCTCTTAAGGAGCAATTTTATTTTTTGTCATAACTTGGGCGTATGGTATCAAATTGAGTGAACAAGATGTCATCAGAAAGTAAGTTTTGTATACTTTCCAATGGTTTGGATCTCATCACCATATTTTTTTGTTGGTGCATTCTACAACTTTTCAAAGTCAGAAGTGTTGTTTTCACTCTCGAGCTCACAACTCTTGACCAATTTCTCCACTTTTTGTATTTCTTGTGGCGTTAAAAAGGTCTTTCAAGGATCGTCATAGCTATCCATGCACCTTTTCTAGACTTTTCTCCAAGTACACATTTTATTTGATTTTTTATGTTTTTACATTCTAACATGAATTACTTAAACATTTTAGCTCCTAAAAACTTATTGTTTGCATAGGATGAATTGTTTTTATCTATTATACATGTTTTTCCCACATTTTTTCCTATTTGGGCATTGTAGACATGTTTTGTAAACACTTTATCTTTTGTAGATGCACTGAAATAAAGTGTCATTCTAGTGTTTTTTTTCAGATTTTGTACATCTTGTTGTGCCTTTTGTAATTGCACTATGTTATAAAGTTCCATGGAGGGTTGTGTAGTGTTTTTTCTGTCATCACCCCTTTTCCAAGTGAGTGTTCCTTCCACAACAACATCGAATCCCAGTGATTCATGTCTCATGCGTGGGTGTCTTATTTGCACACACTTTTTCAATTGCAGGTACTCTTTTGTGCATGTTCAAATGTTCTTGGTTCTCCTTCATGTGCTTCTTCTGTCATGGCTCTCCCTTGTCTACATTATGGGGTTTTCTACTGTTGGTGCTAATGCTTCCTTAATTTTGTTTTGGAGTGAACTATGTATCTAGTTTTTGTTCCTATGTATTAGGTGAATGCAACGGTTGGCTACCCATGCATTTCAATGAGATGGAGTATTTACCATATGGACACTTTTGCATTCTTATTTTTGGAGGCTACCTTCTATTTCCACTTGATCAGTGCTCTTCAAACTATCGGTACCTGTATTTTTTACTTGCATCTTGCATGGTTGAGTAGTGTCATTGAGATCAATCATGTAAATTCATGTGCCATTTATAACTTTGGTTGTCAGATGTTTTTCTTTGTTTTCCATTTGATCATTGTTTGAGTAGTGTTGTTGGGGGAACTCATGCAAATTATTGTCTTCTTGATCTTGATCATCATCCTTTTCAAAAGAGGTTCTTCATTTCAGTACTATAGCAATCATCTTTTGGCAGTTGTCTACAACTTCTTCATGCTTCAGTGATGTTCTTCATGTTCCTATTTTTTTTAAGAGATTCTTTTGGAGGATTCTTAGTCTTTCATTTGCCTTTCTCTCTTTTGGAGAGGAGTTTTTCCCATGAGGTTTTCTCTTTTTCCACCAGTTGTGAGAGATTAGATTGTTTCTACATGGTTACCTCATCAAGCCTTGTGTATGACCCCACCTTCTGTGATCCTGTTGAGTCTATTTGTTTAAATGTTTCTTGTCTATGTTCCATACATGTGCACATGATGGATGTTATTTCTAAGTTAGGAGTGATTTTTGTTGTTTGACTGATTTTGGGATGAGGTTAACTAGAAAATTTTACATGTTCAGTGGGTATTGTGATTTCTCTATGATGATCAAATGTGTTATTTTGTTGATTATGAAATTTCTAGAAATGGAACTATGTATATTAGATGTATCAAGTTATCAAGGTTGTTGGTGACTGGTAATTGGCTTACTTGTGAAGGAAATGTTTTGTGATTTATCATTCAATTTCATATGATGTCCCCTGGTGTGATCTTTTGGTGATTCTAGATGATTATGGGGTTTAGTGTTGTTGAAGTTGTAAAATCCAACCTCATAGAACCTAGTGATCACCTATAAGTGTGAGCACAAAACTTGCAAAAGCTAACAATTGATCAACAAAACAATGTCAAACATGCTAGAAAAGTAAGTCTAATGCTCCCTATGAGATTTTTTGACCAATTTAAGAGAAAACATGAAGTAAACAAGAAATTAACATAATGAAGCATGTAATCTACATTAAACTAGCAAAACCTTCATCCCATAGGGGGAGTGGTGCTCCTTTGATGTGGAAAGAAGCCCTTTCCCAATCCCTTTGATAAGATTTGATGTTGAAGATGATCCAAGTATGGAAAATGGATGAAATGCTATGAACTCAAATGGCTATAGTGATAATGCATGAAGTTGTGGATCCATATTATGAAAAGGATGTCTCTATTTATAAAAGCCAAGGGTTGAAGGATGAGAGGATTTGATGAATGTGGGATAAATTGAGAGCCAATGAGAATGTGCCAAGTATAACAATTCTATTGGATGAGGGTGGAGCACATTTTGGGAAATGTGTGAGTGGAGGAGGATGGAAGAGAAGTAAATGTTGTTGGTTGAGAATTTGAAATTGGTGTAAGAGGAATTGAATGAAATTTGAGAGGACGTAAGAGGATTTGAAAGGTTGTAAGAGAATTTATTGCAAATGTAAGAGGATGTGATAGATTTTTGAAATCCTTTGGAGGGAAATTGAATGAGAGGTTGTTGAGAGGAATATTCCTCAGAATATTCCTTTGTGAGGATAAATAGATGAATTAAATAATTAATTGAAATTGATTTTATGTGCAACCTGGTTAGTTGACCATAGTTGAATTAACTCTTGAGGAGTTAAAAGCTGGGGGATTTGATATAGATGATTAGAAAGTTGATTTAGGATTAATTAATAAAAAAATAATTAATTGGAGGAGGTTAGGAGATATGACATTTTATTTGATTGATTTTTTAATCAAATGAGAAGATTTAGGGAGATTTAATTAAATGATTTGGTTTAATTAAATAAGATGAATAATTAGTTAGAAGAAGGGTGAATTAATCCAATAAATTTAATTATTTGAAATTAATAACTGAATTTGTTGATTTTAATTAAATAATGTTGATTATTCAATTAATTGATCAATTTGAGATGATTTTAGAAGAAATGGTGTTAGTTGATTAGAATTAGATGCATAGTATCAATCAGGATATTTTACGTGTCTACATTTTTCCCCTCTTTGAAGCGAGATACGTGTTGCATCAGTTCAAAGAATAATACTACCATGATCAAAATTTAAAAATTTCCTGACTTTTTAGATGGCTCACTGCTGCCCCAGTAGAAGAATTACACTACTACACGACTCCCTTGAGAGATCGAGCAAAAATTGAAAAATTAGATCGAGCTTGCAAAAAAAGATTCAACGATGATTCAGGAGTGGAAAACAGCCCACAATATGCAAAATTAGGCTTACGGTGATGAGAATGGATCAAAATAGGCTTTGTTTAGGCAGAAACGGATTAAATGGGTTAAAAAACCCTAAAAAATACCTAAAAAAGCTTTTAAAAATTGCATATAAGGGGTTAAGAGGGTCATTTTCAAATCATTTTCTCACTTGCCTTCTAGAGATTCTACCAAATTTTCTCTAAGGTGCTGACAGAATGGCTACTTGCCTGCTTCCCAGGCATTGAACATATCGAGTTCGTGAGTTCCAAAGGCCTCAGGACACAGGACCCTCGGTATGCTTTTCGAAACTTTTCTTATTTTTCACTTTTTTGTGCATTTATTAGGGTACCTTTAGGTCAACCAAAAGCGACTCCCTAGGGCGTCACAAATGTTACGGGCGGCATCGCTTTTAAAGATGTCGACCCGCATTTGTAGCGGAGCGTCGCGCGACACTCTAGCATTCCAGAGTCACACAAAAATATTGACTCACCTTTGTACGATAGCGTTGCGCAACCCTAGGAGGTTCTGGCGTTGCACAGAAATGTCGACTCGCCTCTGCAGGATAGCGTTGCATTTGATTATAGCGCCACATTTGCAAGACGCAGAGCGTCACTTTTATAAATACCGCACCGCCTTTGACATACCGACCCACCTTTTCTTTTGAAGGATTTTTTAATTTTGAAAAGGCGTTCATTTTACAATTATTTTTTTTACGTCGTGCACATTTTGGTTGCAAGAATTCTTGTCGGTGCTCCATTCGAAGGAGCATAGGAGCCAATTTCTATGCCGAGCTAGGAATTTGTTGGATCGGGCCTTATTTTTCCTTGGAGCGATTGGGTTCGGTCACATTACCTAGATGCCAAAGGTGCGGACGCACCTCGCGATGATGATAGCCCTGGTCAAGAGATGGCAGAGTGAGACTTGTTCATTCCATCTACCGACTAGCGAGACCACCATCACCTTGGAGGACGTGCGACAGATCCTGTGGATCCTGATTCATGGTGAGTACATCATCTACGATGTCAAGGCCAGTAGTGATTCCATTTTTGCTTTGTTTGGCGTTGACTCGTACAAGGTGGATAGTGGCCAAATAGACCTCAACAGTTATGAGAGGATTTCCCCTAAATTGACATTGTTCATTGGTGCTTTGATCTTGGGAGTCCTTGTTCCCGATCAGCGAGCCGGAGGATGCAGCGTTGGCTGGGGGATCATTTGGTCCTAGATGATGGAGGAGATGACTATCTATGCCTGGGGGCCAGTCGTCCTAGCCTCATTGTACCATGATATGAACCAGGTTGTATACAACGGGGCCCACAACATTGGAGCGGGTGTCACCCTTCTTCACGTGTGGGCCTATGAGCACATTGTCATCTTGAGGCCGCACATTGCAGATGTTTAGACCAACTGCAATGATCCTACGGTGTACAAATACAGGGGGGATGACTACCCTCCACTTCATATCACAGGAATTTCGCGCTGGAGGAAGGTTCTTGACGAGATGACAGTATTCACATGGAGGCCTTGGCTCCACTTTCTAAGATGGCATGATGATGATGATGATGATCTTTTCTACCATCGACAGTCCTAATACATGCAGGGATGAGAGCATTACATAGTTGAGCGATGCCTCCCAGATAGGGTTGCTCACCAGTTTGAGGAAGTGCAGGATGCACCTAATGACACACAAAGAGCCATCTTCACCTGCAGGTCTAGAGAGGTAGCATGGGGACAGAGGATCCCACCCCAGCAGGTGATCAACAATTTCAGGCAGCTAGTTATGGTTCCATGGGTATACTTTTATGGTCTTGCGAATGCAGGGACAACCCAGGCTTATGATGCATATTAGCGGGTCCATGCCCCTATTCGTTTGACTTCCTCAATAGTGCCAGCCATGGGGAGAGGATAGGTCAGGGGACCGAGGATTGGCTAGGTTCCACAACAGTAAGGAGGTCAGCCGTAGGATGGAGAGGATGAGGGTGGGGGTCATGATGGACAGATCCCACCATTGGTGCCACCAATCCAACCACCACAGTAGCCACATATGCCACCCCCATGACCACCACCACATCCTGATCCTAGGGATAGTCATATAGCAGCATTGCAAGCATAGATATAGATTCTTATAGGGCAGCTTCAACAGGTGCAAGCCCAAATATAGACATTGGTCTAGGAGAGGGACCAGGCTCAGTAGGAGGTGGCACAGGAGCACCAGATGAGGAAGGAATCAAATATGGCTCTTGCACTTGAGACAAGACGGAGGCAGTAGCTAGAGGATACAACATAGAAAATTTAGGGACAAGCCATGGTCTCGGCCAAGATGTATGGCCGAGCGATGCAGGAGGCCTCTTACTACAAGGCAATGTACAATAGAGCTATGGCACAAGAGCAGAGGGAGCCATATTTCTCCCATCTCATCCAGATTTCTCCCACAAGGACCCCTTAGGTAGGCACATCAGGGAGACCATCAGGGTCTCATCATCAGAGCCGAGGCAGCCATCACAAAGGCGGATAGAGTGAGGGAAGCTCAAGATACTGATAGTATATAGGGACAAACTTTTTGTACAACCTGATTACGATGTGTATACATTCATTGGCTGAGTTTCTTGACTAGCCTCTTGTATATTCGATACTATGTATCCAATTTCGATGTATCATGACATTAAGATTTTTTGATATATATATGAGATGACTTGCAATGTGTTCATATGATGTGATGTTTATTTTATTTTATGTGATGTGTACATATATATATGAATGGATGGATGCATCAAGTAATGTTTATTTTATGATGTTATTGATGTTATCGATGTATGATGGATCTATATGGATGCACTATTATGCAAAAAAAATTTGGATGATGGATGCAAGGCAATGATATGTTCTATTTCTTTTTCAGTATCTTTTCTATATGTAATATGATGATGCAATACGTAATGTTCAGGTGGTCATGTAATGGATGATAATGCAAATGTGATGATGCCTATATAATTATGCAATGGATGTTTTATGCAAATGTATGGTTTATGAGATGCTTAGAATAACCAATCTATATTATGATTGATAAGAATGCAAATGTATGTGAGATGATTGATGTTTCCTATTATGTATGATATGAATGATATGTAGTATGATGACGGTTTGTGGATGCAAGGTGGATGCATATATAGATGTTTTTGTTTCTGAATGTCATGATACCATGTTAGTATTAGTATATGGAAAAATATAGAAGAAAGAGAAATCAACCCTTGACTTCGAGATGATAATGATGATGATTTCTTATCAGAGATTGGGGATATAAAGAGTTTAGTTACCATATTTTTTATAACACACATAGATACGATGCATCAAGGTATAAAGAACCAAGATGATGTTGTACCAAGTGTGATGGAATTTGACCTAACAATCAAATAGGAGTATCCTTGCTCACACCTGACATACAAAACCTTATTTAGGATGCAGTTCAGATATTTCAAACATCTCAAACCAAAACATAGAAAAGTAGAACCTTCCCATGTGGTCAACAAGATACCCAAAACACCCTCCCTACAAACCAAACAAAGTAAGAATGACCAAGGTTATATTACAAGAATATCCAACAAGCACAACAGATAAAAGGATAATGATCAATGCTCCATTCCTTTCTCTCTAAATCATTTTGTTTAGGCATCATTGAGAAGTCATTGGAATGAGCGCAATAAGATAGATTAACAATACAAAGATCAAGTAAACAAACAAACTAATGTTCTTCATACCTATAGCCAAGACTAAACTACAGTGATGCTTGATGTTGATGTCCATTATAGGAAGGATGCATCCTAGGACATGATGTTATCAGATGATATTGAGACTAACTAGATGATGGGCTATTATTATCAAGAGTTTACCAACTTGTTTACTTACTAACCTAGACTTGAGACCTTGACGTTTGAGTTTTCACTTTCAATTTGCTATACTTGTTTCTGATTGTTTCACCAAAGGTTGGGATGACGATGATTTATTATGAGCGGATATTTATTTCAGGTGATTGTGAAATGGGATGGATGCTTTTTACGTTTTTTGAATGTTTTTGGTATTTTGAAATGTTTTGAGGTTGTTTTTGGGATTTTTGAGATGTTTTACAAATGTTTTGATTTTCAAAATTTCCAATGTTTTTGTGTTTCCTGAGATTTTGACAAAGAACCTGTTGACGGTACTTTTGGCACAGCAACATGCAAACATAATATTGCTACTCTGTTTCTCCTAAAAGAGAAAGATAATCACATGGATATCTCAACTCCCAAGGTCCTTGTAGTTGGTTCTCAACTGTACTGATGTTGCTCAATTGGTCAATGTAACAGTAATGTTCAAGGGGCCTGCTGGTGTTGAGCTTCTAGACAGTTCTAAGATCAAGCATGAATTTAAACCTACTCTAACTAGGGATTTTAAAGAAACATAAAAAAGATAGATCAGAGCTTTGGGACAAAGAAGAATGATACTTCATCCAAATTAACCAGAATTATTACCCTTCAAGGATTCCCTAAACATAAAACTGCAGAATGAAATAAACTTGTGATTGACACACAGTCTCATTCATTCACAGTGCAGATTTCAATAAAAAAATTTAAGTTACCGTTTAAACAAAACATAAAATAACATTTCATTCCTTGAAGACTTCACAAATAAAATGATTAACTCAAGACAAACACCATTCTGAAACACAACATGAAATAGATTTTAATCTGATTACTTCTACTGTTATCAAAATAGATAAGCAACATTTACAAAGCTAGCATAATCACCAGTGTACAGATAATCTGTGATTTCAAATTGTTTCCATTTACACTAAGGAAACTAAAAGGTACATTAGTCTATTTTGATTTTGAATCTAAATCCTAACCAAGAAGACAGAAGAAACTCCTATTACAAAGAATTAGGAGGCAACTCTATCTCCTTCTGTTAGCTTACTAATTCCTAGATTATTTTTTTCTAACTGTTCATTCTAACTACAACTGTCTAACCTTAGAAATTCTCTAAAAGTCCTAACCTTGAATTTTTCCTCACCTTTACAAAGAGGCAAGAATTCCATTATATACATAATGTACCAAAAGAATGTGTTGTCCCCATGTTAGGGTTTTACAAAAATATCTCCTGACTGTAAGAGGGTTGGCTTGTAGATCTTTCTGAGGAAGGTCAAAGCTGCATTCAATGTGAAGCCCTGTTGTCCATGTTGATGAAGGATTTCTATCCCCAGGAGAAGCCTTTAGATCTTTTTTGCAGCTGCAACATTAACTCTCCTGTCTTTGTGTCCACCTTCGAACTCTGTTGGGGTCGCCTTGAATGCTCAGAATATCTCCACTAATGTTGATTTACCTCTCTGCTAGTAGTCACTACAGCTGTCCCTACGAGTCATAGTTTCTTCTTTCCTTCGGCTTCCTTTCTGTTTTGGACTTCTCGATATGTTGACCATCTTCTAGAAGTGCCATCGGGCCTCCTTGCAAATCTAAATGCCATCGCCCAAGCCTATCCATCGTCATCTATTCTAAGAAGGAACCCATCTTGCTTGCATTCTGTTAGTCTTTTCCATAGGGGCGGTCAATTGGTCAATGGCCCACCTTCGCTCCTTCTGATTAGATGATCACATGCCACGCCAAATTCCCAAGCAATCAAGAGCGGTCTTCCTTAAATCGCATGTCGGTGAGACACTTATCGTGTCTCCCCGATGCGATTTTGTCTTCTAACAGTTATCGGCATAGCGCGGGCTAGTCGATGAGACCCTTCGGCGAGTGGCAGAATTTATATTGATACACACCGAGGTCTCCGAGAAAATCATTATCGGTGTGAGGTCATGGCGATCTCCTTAGTCCTTTGGGGAGCTTCTTTCGAGCTCAAATTTCTTTTGGTGAGACCTTATACTGTAGGCCAGAGTTCCTGGCGAGTTCCTCTTAGTCATATCGATGCCTCCTTTACTGGGAAATCCATCGCTGTCAGCGTGACCCTTCCGTGTTGGTGAAACCTCACAGCGAACCCCCTTCATTCTCCCTGAGCTCTTTCTTCTTCTCGAGCTTGAGCTCTTTCCACTTCGGTGAAACCTTCTTTCTTCGCCAAGACCTCTTGGCGCACATGTTTCTTCTCCCTGAAAAAAATCCTATCGGTAAGACATTCTATGGTTGGGGAGACCTTATGGCGAGCTTTTGTTTTCTCCCTAAACCTTTTCTATTGACAAGAGTCACGGCGATGCCAGACTTCTTGGGCGAGCTCATCTCTGATGTCAAGGAGACTATGATGTTTCGGGGAGACCTTACCCCGAACTCTTTTCTTCTTACCGAGCCCATTATCTTTCGCTGAGACTTTCTTCAGTCAGCGAGACTTTACACC
Organism: Sequoia sempervirens; assembly: GCA_007258455.2. Taxonomy (NCBI): domain Eukaryota; kingdom Viridiplantae; phylum Streptophyta; class Pinopsida; order Cupressales; family Cupressaceae; genus Sequoia; species Sequoia sempervirens. Next base: position 75,276,474 of record VDFB02086081.1, on the reverse strand, counting down.
TACCGAAGCTTCCTTTTGCCGAATTCCACTGTTGCCAAGACCTTCTCGGGTTGGCAGGACATCCTACCGAACTCGTTGCACTCACTCCGAGTCTCCCCGAGTTAGAGATTTTCGACGTGACTTCTCCTTTCGACCAGACACTATGTCGAAGGCATCATCCTTTGGCAATATTTTATTTTAGGGAGACCTTTCTTCAGTTATACTGACATGCATTCCTTTCATTCCCAGTGTGTCGGTGTAACACCCTCTTGTCGGGGAGACGTCCTATAGATACCTCACGTCTCACTGAAGGCTTTATAAGTTCACCCTTTTGTCGTTGTGTCAGTGTGACTTGATACTTTCTGCAAGACCACACATGGAAGACAGGACTCTTGCCAAAGTGACTGTCCGCTCTGTGCTAGTGAATGAGACATAAAGATCTCACCGAGACTACATGTCGAATACCATTTGTTTGGCCGAAGTGTTCACTCATGAGGCGATCGGTAAAACATAAAAAGCTCGCCATGAGGTCATTCCAATTATGGTTTCTCTCGCCAATGGGAACTCCTTAGTCGCCAAGACGATGGTTGATGTGTTTCCGATAGGCAACTACATATGAATCCTGATCGCTGTGACATCTCTGGGGTCTTGCCGAAAGGCAACAAAGACGCATATCGACAGAATGCAATGGTAGTCAGAAAGACATTTGCAAGGTCTTGCGGACTTTCTTCTTCAAGGAAAATTATGATCAACTGGACTGAGGAATGCATTCCAACTGAGCTCCCTTGGCAAATATCATCAAGTGTAGGATCTGATTCTGCAAAACAAACACTTCCATTAGTCCCCAAAGCATATTAAAATAAACTATTTTGTTGCTTATGATTATTTCATTCAATTTTCAGCAAGAAGAAAGCCAACTCAAACTGAGACAAAACTAGAATTAAATCAAATAGATCAAAAGTCAAAACTAGGAGGAAAGAAAAAGAATTCCAAAGATCAAAATAGACAACTAAAAGGGAAAGAAGACACAAGAAAACAAAGGGGGGGGGGGCTATTTTGTTCTAGAACAAAATGGGGTGGTTATGCAAGGCATAACAAATGGTGACTTCGCTGGGAAAATGGTTTAACCATTTTCAAGAAGCTGAAAGATTCAGCTACCAAGAACTCTTGGTTCATGAATATCACAACTCCAGCTGGGTCAATTATAACAACCAAGGCTGAGCTAGAATCTCAAATGTAAATCAATCAATGGCTACCCCTGAATCTATGTGTGTGTTTGATAGTGCATCATCCTTTCATAAAGTTTTCTCTATTGTTCGGACAACAATGTGCAAAATTTGAACTACATGAGTTGATTTCCCTTTGTGCAATGATATCCCGAGCATTGCTCCGCTACCAGTCAGGCATCCATAGCCCCAACGGAGATACCTCTAGTTTTCTCACAGCATTGCTCTACTTCCAGTCAAGCGTCCATAGCCCCGGTAGAGATACTGGAATCACCCATTCATATTGAATCTTATTTCTCTTTCAGATAATTCTTCTCTTTTTTTTTTTATAGAGTTTCAGATATTTAAATTAATTCTTTTTGAATATGTCAGATGTTTAACATTTGATCTGGGTTGAGAACTACCATGGACCTCATAATAGCACTTGGGAGATCAGATTTTTCACTCAAATATTACAACACCATAGTCCTAGGACAAATGTACCAATACGGAGGAGATGATCTTAATGATTTGTGACGGATTCAGAGGAGCTAATGAAGGATATTAATTTGCACCTTGTTTTCAAGACCTTCCACAACCTTTACTGACAACAAGCATGAAACAATGAATTGAGGACAAAATCATCCAATCAGAAAACATGAAAATGTCCAAACCACTTCTCTCCAAATGACCAAAGTATGCTTCAGATAACAACCCACAATTTCAAATGAAAAGACAGATTAACCCCAAAGAACAAAATAAACATAAACCAAACAGCAAAGGAAACACAATGGACAGGAGGAAAGAACAAACAAATAAACAACAAACTATTTACAAACAATGAGAAAATTATTTACACAAAGAGCAGCAGATTATTCACATAAAAGAAAGAGTTATTTACACACAAAGACTATTTACAAGCAGAAATTATTTATACAAATGCATCACCCAGCAAAATTCCAACTTCATGATTCAAAATAGTGTTTAAGAAACTGTCCATTAACAGGCAATGGGATAGGTTCTCCAGTTAGAGTACTCAATCTGAAAGTGTTTTCTCCTAGAATCTCAGCAACCTGGTAGGGACCTAGCCAGAGTTTATCAAATTTTTGGTGACTACCCTTCTTTTCGCTAGCCTTGTCCCAAAGCAACACAAGGTCTGATACCCTAAAAGCTTTAATTTTAGCCCTTTTTTCAAACCAACATTTGACAACAGCCTAGTGCTTAGAGAATTGTTGCAAGGCGGCATCTCTCTATTCTTCTAATTTTAACAAAGCAGTTAGTCTCACCTCTATCCTATTGTCACTAGAGTAGAATTTTTGCATGAACTCAAGGATAGGTATTTGCAAATGGATAGGAAAGAACGGCTCTTGGCCATATACTAGCTTGAAGGGTGAGGTGTTTAAGGTAGCCTTAATCCTAGTCCTATCTTCCCATAATGCGAATCTCAGCTGGGTATACCAGTCTCTAGGGTTATGCTCTAACAGTTTCTTAATTACCCCTAAGAGTTTCTTATTTGTTGACTTTGCAACCCGATTGCCTTGTGGGTAATAATTTGAAGAATATTTCAAAAAAAATTGTGATCATATGCCCAGGAAATAAACTCAGCAGAAGAAAAGGCAGAGCCATTGTCACATACCAGAGCGAAAGGTACCCCAAACCTTGTAGTGATGCATTCAGTGAGGAACTTGATGACTACCTCTATTGTGCTATTCTTGTAGGGTATAGCCTTTGTCCACCTTGTGCAATAATCAGTGGCAGTCGAGATGAATTTATGTCTTGCAGAAGAATTTGGGTTAATCACCCCAATAAAATCCAGTGCCCATTGGGCAAATGGCCTTACCTCATAGACAGGCTATAAGGGCATGGCTAAATGGCGTTCCTTTGATGCAGAAATCTAACAGGTGTGACATGTCCTCACATGCTAATGGGCATCTTTGAATACACAGGGCCAATAATAACCAGATCTGAGGATCTGGTGTGCCAAAGAATCTACAGACCCATGACCTATGCCATGTTTCCCATGAAACTCAAAGATCACATGTCTAGCCTCTTGATGATCAAGGCATCTTAGGTATACTCCTTCATAATTCCTCCTGTATAGCAACCCTCCTTTGAGCATGTAATGCAAACTCTTCAGTCTTAGGGCTCTCCTTTGAGTGGCATTCGTTCCTTCTGGACATTGATTGTTGAGCATAAAGCAGATGGTATCAGCGTACCATGGGTCATTAGAGAAAGACTGGGTTGCATATTGTTGACAGATGATGTTGTCACCAACGTTCACCATGGACTTGGATAAACCTATGCCCCTAACTAGCTTCATAGGGTGTATCTCCAAGTCGAATTCTTGTAGGATGGCCATCCATTTGCCTCTCCTTTCTCCCAACTCGCTCTACATGAGTAGGGACTTCACAGCCGCGTCAGAAACTACAGCGACGACTTGGCTTCAGAGGATGTAATGCCAGAACTTTTTAATAGTCCAAACCAACATGAAGGCTTGCTTCTCTAGAGGTGGATATTTGATCTCCACATTTTTGAATGGAGAGCTCATGACTGCAATCAACCTCTCCTCTACCTCTCCTTTTCACTGAGTTAGAATAGCCGCGCATGAATGCTCAGAGGCAAAAGAGTAAATGTAGAATGGCTTGAGGTAGTCAGGGCTGGTGAGCACGGGTGCTTCTGAGAAGGATCGCTTGATTTGTGAAAACGCATCCTTTTCCTCCTCAGTCCACTCTGTTTTGGCATCCTTCTTCATCATCTCATTCAATGGTTTGATGATTTCAGCAAAGCCCATGATGAAATTTATCACAAAGTTGATCTTTCCAAAGAAAGATCTTAACTCTTTCTTGCTCCCTACTCTGGTGATCTTCAGGATTGATTCAACTCGATTTGGGTCGATTGAAATCCCTCTTTCAAAAATTATGTGCCCCAATAGCTTCCCTTCAAAAAAATTGAACACACATTTGTTGGGATTCAGGGAGATGCCATATTGGATGCATCTCTCAAGAACTTTGGCTAAGTCTACAGCATGATTCAGACGGTCCTTGGAAAACACCGTCAGGTCGTCCATGTAGATAATGATGCACTTACTGATTAGGTCCTTGAAAGCTATGTCCATGGCACGCTGGAAAGTTGCCCCAACATTTATCAGACCAAATGGCATCCTCCTATATGCAAAAGTTCCCCATTTCATAGTGAAGGTTGTCTTCATTTTGTCTTCACAGTTGACCATGACCTGATTATATCCAGAGTAACCATTTAGGAATGATATCATTTGAGATCCATTGACAGTCTACAAGACTTCATCCAGAGAGGGAAGCAGATAGTTATCCTTTTCTAAGGTTTTATTGAGATTTTTGAAGTCGACACACAGCCTGATCTCCCCGTTTTTCTTACGAACTGGGACTAAGTTAGCCACCCAGATTGAATGGCGCACCGGGAAGATTATCCTTGCAGAGAGCAGCCTTTGGACTTCCTTGAGGATCAAAGGCTCAATCAAAGCATTGACTGGGTGTTGTTTTTGTCGAAAGGGCTTAGCTTCAGGCTTCAGGGGAATAGTGTGAGTCATAACAGAGGAATCAAATATCTTTAAGTCCTCATATCCCCAAGCAATTGCAGAAATATCTTTCTTAAGTGTCTTCAATATGTCTTTCCTAATTGCTTTTAGGTAGGCCTTCCCTATGTAGACATTCCTTTCAGGGCTAGAATCGGCCAGGTTAATTGTCTCATATTCGCCTCCCTTTTCTTCAGCTGATATCTTCTCTCGAGCCCTTGGGTCTGAATCAAAATCCTTTCCAAGGCCACCATTCCCTTGGGAATGTTATTATTCTTTAATTTAAGAACTCCTTCTGTATCACATTCCTCAGGTTTCCAATCTCCTTGATCTCTGTTGAACTCATCAATAATTTACCCCTCAAAAACATTTGAGCTTGCTAAGAAAGTGAGAATATGTCGATCATCATCAAAGACTTGGAAGTTCATGATATTATCAGGAACTACAGGGGTGGAAATTAATTCCACTGAGAATTTCTTGAACTTGGAACCTTGCATAGGTTCCAGGGTACTTGTAGCAACAGCCAATGAATCAGCTACCTGATTTTCTTCCCTAGGGATTAAGCTAATCCCAAAGGCATCAAAGTATTCAATCAGGTTCCATACCCTATTTCTATATGCCGCCAGCCTTATGTTGTGACAGGTGTATTGGCTGCACACTTGCTTGACAACAATTTATGAATCTCCCTTGACCATCAAGGCTGTAACTTTCTTTTTGTGTGCAAACATCAGTCCTCGCGCTAGAGCTTCATACTCTGCAATGTTGTTAGTACACCTGAATTGCAACCTATAAGAAGCAAAGAAGGTTTTTCCTTTAGGGATGGTTAGTTCAATCCCAACACCACAGCTTGTCTTAGATTTGGATCCATCAAAGGTGAGGGTCCATAACTGATCATAAGCTGGGGTTGGGCCCTTGAGGGTTGCAGTAGGAACTTGGACAGAATGAGCCATGGGTGGGGTTAATTGATCTTTTGGGTCAGGTATAGGGAGCGGGTGTTCAATAGGTTCCTCAGGAGTAATTTTCAATTCCTGCTCAAGTGTATTATGTGACCCAAGGTTAGCTTCTTGACATTCACTTGTCTCCTTGGTTAACCCCTTGGATTTTGGTATATCTGTGAGTGCAGGGGTGTCAAACAAACCTTGGGGCTGCTCCTCGTGAGTATGCTATTTAAGGCATGTAACTGAGGCCAGTTCAATTTGGGAAGGAATTTCTTTTGGAAGTGTCCTATCCCTAGTTAGCATTGTTGCTTCCTTGGCTTCAAATGAGAAGTGGTCTACAATGGTCTCAAGGTGGCTTGTGCTAGCTTCCTCAGCTTTGGAAACATGATTTAAAATGTCAATGCAGGGTTGGCAAGTCAGTTCAAAATGACTTTGGTAGTGTACCCTGCACCAATTAGGGAGCATGAGACTTTGCAGATCTACATCCTCCCCCAAGACCAGCTGATCTTGCTGCGACTTTCTGATTAATTCCTGTTGATTTTCATCAATCATAAGATCATGAGACTTTGGTATTGGCAGTTCTTTAGGATCTAGGATAGAAAAGGTTAAAATTTCTTCTTTTTTATACACCCCTATCCCAGTTTCAAAATAGGCTACCTCATTAGGGCGATCATATTCCGTGATGATATGCTTGAGGCGGGGCTCACTTTCAATCCTAATATGAGTTGGGATTCCTCTCCATGGTAGCCACATATGTGAAAAGTCAAGGGAAAGATATTCCCCTAGACTTTTCATCAAATCTCTGCTTAGTAACATACCATAGGTCTCTAGGATGTTTGCCACTTGGACATCTATATTGGTTTGGATCCTAGGGTCTGATCCTACTTAGACATGTACATTTTTCAACTCTCCAATTACATTAACTTCTGTTTTGTCAAGTTGGATGACCTTCTTGCTAGTTTGGACAGGGTCCAATCCCAATTTCTTGCATATAGAATATGGCATGACATTTCCCGAAGCCCCCGAATCCAACAGACAATTATGGAGATTCTTCCCACAAATTCTTAAACTCAGGAGAAATGGTGGAGTACCTACCTTATTTCTATACAAGGCTGCATTCACATCCCCAACAGGTGCCACCTTGTTCTTTCTTTTTGATTTGTCAGCTTGCTCCAAAGCTTTTAGCACTATCTCTCTTTGGGCAGGGCACCACTTTAAGATGTCAAAATATGATAGAGAAGTTTTATGTTTCTACATCTTAGAAACAATGTCAAATTTTGTACTATAACTCACACTACCTTTGAAAACACCAGGAGAGTTACCCTTGTTGTGGAAGTCAAGCGGGCCTTTTGGTGGAGGAGGATTATTATCAGCACCTTGATTTGGAGGCACCATGTGATTAAGTGGTGCAGATGTAGTGAGTGGACCCTTATTCTAATTTCTCAAGAAGTGTCCCCCTTTGGTCTGAAAGGCTTGAGCATCATATGAATCTTCCTCTAGTTCATTCTCCTCTTGGCTTGGGAATGAAGGTTCCTCTTCAAAGAGGTCATAAGCCATTGTAGTATCCACTGAATCACCTCCTTTGTTTGAATTCCCCTGGAATGTGTGGGAATCTTTGTGTGCCATCTTGACAACATTCTCCATCTGAGGGCAGTTTACCTCAGAATGGCTCGGTATCATGCAGCCTACACCAATTGGTCATGAAGTTGAGGTTAGCCACGTTTGTAGTATGTGATCTCTCCTCATTTGCTTGATAGTTATGAGAAACTCCCCCATTATTGCGTCCCGTATTCCATTGCCTGATGTTATTTTTCCTTTGGTTATACCCTCTGTTTTGATTTTGATATCCTTGATTAGAGGAGTTCTGGGCTTGATAAACCCTTTGGTTGTAATTGTTATGATTCTGATAGTTACCCTAATTGTTGTTGCTTTGACTAGGGTAGTTACCCTAGTTTTGGGAAGGGTTCAACCGAAGTTGAGCCATGTCATTTGTAACTTGAGATAGTGTTTTCTTCAAGGTTTCCACCTCATTTGTAAGCTAAACTGTCTTCTCACTTTCCACACTCTTAGCAATAGGTGGCTGACCACCATGATTTTGTGTTCCAACTTGGTTAGGATGACCATGGGAACTTTGAGGAAGTTGTGGTTGTTGAAAGAGATCAGGAGTTCCAACAACAAAGAATGGAATAGGTGGTTGAGTTTGTAATTCAGGCATAGGTCCATAATAGGAAGGAGACATTCCTGGGACAGTATTGAATAGAGAGGTTGGGCTATGCATCTGATATCCTATTGAAGGGAAACCTCCTCCTAGGCCTCCTTGTTGAAAACTGATTTGTTGCTGCAGCTTGATAGCTAGGTGATAGACTTTGGATAGATAATCAATCTTAGCTAGTTGATAGGTCCTTTTCAAGAACAAACCAAGCAAGGGGTCTATAACCCTAAAGTAATCTTGAATGGCACTATCCTCAGTGACTAAATAGGGATCTTGCAATCTCCTATACATTCATTGGAACCTGGTATTAAATAAAGGCAAGGGTTCACCTGGTTCCTTTCTGATGGTAGCGAATTGGTGGTATAAAAGAGCTGGATTGACATAAACCCTAAACTGATTAATGAAGTCATTTTCCAAATGTGTCCAAGTCAGAATAGAACCTTGAGGGAGATTAAGGTACCAATTGTAGGCCATATCCCCTAAGGAATAAGGAAATAACCTACATACTACATCATGGTGGGCTATCTGAGCTCTAGTACAAACATCCTTGAAAGCTTGTATGTGCTCTTCAGCACTCCTTGATTCACCATGGATGTACTTAAGACATAATTTCTCAGGGTTCTTAGGCAGGTCATGAAAACCTCCAGAAATAGTCCCCAATGGAGAGGGATTATTTTAAAAAAATGCCATTGGTGGTGGTGGTGGTGGTTGAGCCAGCTATTGTATGGGTTGAGCCAGCTGTGATGGCAGTTGAGATGGATTAGATGGTGGATTAATGGGTACCCATTGACGTATTGGTGAAAAGAATGGTGGAGTGAGCGGAGCTGATAAGGGTGGTATGATAATTGCCCCAGTTTTGCGAATCTTGTGTCTTGTTGGGGTCTTGAGTTCTATCAAAGGTGATGGATTTTCAGCTGATCGAAGGACTCTGTGAGGCCTTTCTAGAGAGGAAAACCCAACTTTATCCAGTTTTCCCTTCTAGGCCCTCCCTCTAGCGCCAGTTCCTATTGACGGTGCTTTTGGCATAGCAACATGCAAACAGAATATTGCTACTCTGTTTCTCTTGAAAGAGAAAGATAATCACATGGATATCTCAACTCCCAAGGTCCTTGTAGTTGGTTCTCAACTATACGGATGTTGCTCAATTGGTCAATGTAACAGTAATGTTCAAGGGGCCTACTGGTGTTGAGCTTCTGGATAGTTCTAAAATCAAGCATGAATTTAAACCTACTCTAACCAGGGGTTTTAAAGAAACATAAAAAAGATAGATTAGAGCTTTGGGATAGAGAAGAATGATACTTCATCCAAATTAACCAGAATTATTACCCTTCAAGAATTCCCTAAACATAAAACTGTAGAACGAAATAAACTTTTGATTGACACACAGTCTCATTTATTCACAGTGCAGATTTCAATAACAGATTTTAAGTTACCGTTTAAACAAAACATAAAATAACATTTCATTCCTTGAAGACTTCACAAATCAAATGATTAACTCAAGACAAAAACTATTCTAAAACACAACATGAAATAGATTTTAATCTGATTACTTCTACTATTATCAAAACAGATAAGCAACATTTACAAAGCTGGCACAATCACCAGTGTACAGATAATCTGTGATTTCAAATTGTTTCCATTTACACTAAGGAAACTGAAAGGTACATTAGTCTATTCTGATTCTGAATTTAAATCCTAACCAAGAAGACAGAAGAAACTCCTATTACAAAGAATCAGGAGGCAACTCTATCTCCTTTTGTTAGCTTACTAATTCCTATATTTATTTATTTTAACTGTTTGTTCTAACTACAACTGTCTAACCTTAGAAATTCTCTAAAAGTCCTAACCTTGAATTTTTCCTTACCTTTACAAAGAGGCAAGAATGCCATTATATACAAAATGTACCAAAAGAATGTGTTGTCCCTATGTCAGGGTTTTACAAAAATATCTCTTGATTGCAAGAGGGTCGGCTCTTAGATCTTTCTGAGGAGGGTCAAAACTGCATTCAATGTGAAGCCCTGCTATCCATGCTGATGAAGGAATTCTATCCCCAGGAGAAGCCTTTAGATCTTTTTTGCAATTGCAGCATTAACTATCCTGTCTTCATGTCCACCTTTGAACTCTATTGGGGTCGCCTTGAATGCTCAGAATATCTCCACTAATGCTGATCTACCTCCCTGTCGGTAGTCACTACAGCTGTCCCTGTGAGTCACAGTTTCTTCTTTCCTTCGGCTTCCTTTCTATTCTAGACTTCTCAGTACATTGACCATCTTCTGGAAGTGCCATCAAGCCTCCTTGTAGATCTGAACGCCGTCGCCCGAGCCGATCCATCGTCATCTATTCTTAAAAGGAACCCATCTTGCTTGCATTCTGTTAGTCTTTTCCACAGGGGCGGTCAATCGGTCAATGGCCCACCTTCACTCCTGATTGGATGATCACATGCCACACCAGATTCCCAAGTAGTAAAGAGCGGTCTTCCTTAAATCCCATGTTGGTGAGACACTTATTGTGTCTCCCCGATGCGATTTTGTCTTCTAACAGTTATCGGCATAGCGCGGGCTAGTTGATGAGACCCTTCGGCGAGCGGAAAAATTTATATCGATACACACCGAGGTCACTGAGACAATTGTTATTAGTGTGAGGTCATGGTGATCTCCTTAGTCCTTTGGGGAGCTTCTTTCGAGATCAAATTTCTTTCGATGAGACCTTATACTGTAGGCCAGAGTTCCCGGTGAGTTCCTCTTGGTCATACCGATGCCTCCTTTACTGGGAAATCCATCATTGTCGACGTGACCCTTCTATGTTGGTGAAACCTCACAGCAAACGCCCTTCATTCTCCCTAAGCTCTTTCTTCTTCTTGGGCTTGAGCTCTTTCCACTTCGGAAAAACCTTCTTTCTTCGCCAAGACCTCCTGGTGCACATGTTTCTTCTCCCCCAAACAAATCCTATCGATAAGAAATTTTGTGGTCAGGGAGAACATATGGCAAGCTTTTGTTTTCTCCCCGAACCTTTTCTGTCGACAAGAGTCAATGCGATGCCAAACTCCTTGGGCAAGCTCATCTCTGATGTCGGGGAGACTATGATGTTTCGGGGAGACCTTACCTTGAACTCCTTTCTTCTTACCGAGCCCATTTCCTTTTGCTGATACTTTCTTTGGTCAGTGAGACTTTACACCAACCGAAGCTTCCTTTTGCTGAATTCTGGTGTTGCCAAGACCTTCTCGGGTCGGCAGGACATCCTACCGAACCCGTTGTAGTCACTCTGAGTCTCCCCAAGTTAGAGCTTTTCGACGTGACTTCTCCTTTCGGCCAGACACTATGCCGAAGGCATCATCCTTTGGCGATCTTTTATTTCAGGGAGACCTTTCTTCAGTTATACCGACATGCATTCCTTTCATTCCTAGTGTGTCGATGTAACACCCTCTCGTTGGGGAGATGTCCTATAGATACCTCGCATCTCACCGAAGGCTTTATAAGTTCACCCTTTTGTCACCGTGTCGGTGTGACTTGATGCTTTCAACAAGACCACACACTAAAGATAGGACTCTTGCCGAAGTGACTGTCTGCTCTGCGCTAGTCATTGAGATATAAAGATCTCGCCGAGACTACATGTCGAATACTATTTGTTTGGCCGAAGTGTTCACTCATGAGGCAATCGGTAAAACATGAAAACTCGCCATGAGGTCATTCCAATGATGGTTTCTCTCACCGATGGGAACTCCTCAGTCGGTAGGATGATGATTGATGTGTTACCGATAAGCAACTACATATCTATCCCGATCACTGTGACATCTCTAAGGTCTTGTCGAAAGGCAACACAGATGCATATCGACAAAATGCACTGGTAGTCAGCAAGACATCTACAAGGTCTTTCTGACTTTCTTCTTCAAGGAAAATTATGACCAACTAGACTGAGGAATGCATTCCAACTGAGCTCCCTTGGGAAATATCATCAAGTGTAGGATCTGATCCTGCAAAACAAATGCTTCCATTAGTCCCCAAAGCATATTAAAATAAACTATTTTGTTGCTTATAATTATTTCATTCAATTTTCAACAAGAAGAAAACCAATTGAAATTGAGACAGAACCAGAATTAAATCAGATAGATCAAAAGTCAAAATTAGGAGGAAAGAAAAAGAATTCCAAAGATCAAAACAGACAACTAAAAGGGAAAGAAGACACAAGAAAACAAAGGGGGGGGGGCTATTTTGTTCTAGAACAAAATGGGGTGGTGATGCAAGGAATAACAGAACCTAACCTAAAGACCTATCCTAGGGGCCTTGGGGGTTGATCAAAGATTAGCCTTGTCTACATTATACATGTAAATACCATGTAGTTCAACTAACACAAACTCGTTTATTGATGAGACATGAACAAATGGATTGCTAGTTTATTATGACAGACTCCTAAAGGACTAACCTAGGGTGTCTCAAGGGCACATCAATGATGGCCTTGCTTACGTTTGGAGCTCAGAGACTCATAGTTCGACAAGATGACTCTATTTGTTTTTTTATGTTTTTGTGTTTTTGACCTGTTTTTGTATTTTTGACATGTTTTGAATGTTTTTGGGTTTTCTGAATGTTTTTGGATTTTTTTATTTCAAGGAAGATTTTAAGAATATACACAAATCTGATCCAATGTAGGTATAAGAACATGCCCCTAGCATGGTGAGATAGATTACTCCGATATAGGCAAGACAAACTGACCTTAGGAATGTGCCGAGTAGTACTAGGAGGGAACATGATACAAACACATTATCAAGATATGATGCGGATGCAAATGGGTGTCAGAAGGATCAATGGAATGTGATGGATGAATGATGCAGAATAAGTCATAGAAATCATGGTGGATGGAAAGTTCTTATTTACATGAGGTACCTATTTGCAAGGTTTTCACCAAGGTACTTGTCCAAAGCGCCACCAAAGTGGTTTTCACTAGAGGACGATTTTTTTCTTTACTATTTTCAATCCTTTTTTGGATTTTTTGGATTTATACCTTGCAAGTTTAGGCATACTTTTTTTTGAGATGGGAGTTGTTGATAGGCTCCTGCAAAGGCTCCCCTTCAGGTGTAGATAGTTGATATTCTCCTTATTTGTAGCTTGTTGTGATGATGAAGGGTCCTAATCAATTGGGTTCAAATTTTCCCTTGTTTAGATTTGGTATATTCTCTTGATTCTCCTTCAATACAAGCTCTCTGACTTGAAATGAATGACTCTTGATCTTCTTGTTGTAGTTCCTCTTAAGACGGTTCTAATAGACTTGTAGGTGATTCAAGGCATCCATGCGTCACTCATCCAGTAGTTCTAGTTCGTTCAACCGTGACACCCGATATTCTTCATTTGTAATGAGATTTTGCAATGATATTCTTAAGGATGGGAGCTTGATCTCAATGGGAAGGATGGATTATGATCCATAGACCAAGGAGAAATGGGTTGCACCTGTAGGCATGCAGATACTCATTCAGTAGACCTATAAGGCGGGATTCAATTGTAAGTGCCAGTCATGACCAACTTTATTAGTTGTTTTCTTTAGGATTTTCAAGATGGTTTTATTCGTAGCCTCAACTTGGTTGTTACCTTGGGGGTAGTATGGGGTGGAGAAGTGATGTTGGATATTGAATTTTTGGTATATTTCTTGAACATCCTAGTTTTTGAAAGGTGTTGTTATCTGAGATAAGGGTTTGTGGAACACCGTAGTGGCAAATGAGGTAGTTCAGGATGAACTTGGATATTTGCTTCCCTATGATGTATGTCATTGGAATGGCCTCTACCCACTTCATAAAGTACTCAGTAGCAATGATAATGAACTTGTGTCCATTGGATGAGGTGGGTGTGATTTTTCCAATGAGATCGAGCCCCCATTGTGAAAAGGTCCAAGGTGTTATAATCGATTAGAGTTCCTGAGTTGGGGCATGGATGAGGTCCCCATGATGTTGACATTGCAAGCACCTTCGAACATAGTCATGAGCTTCCTTCTCCATCGTAGGCTAGTAGTACCTAGTCCTCAACAATTTCTTAGCCAAGGTCATACCACTCGAATGTGATCCACAAATTCCATCGTGTACCTCGGCTAAAGCAGTCAAAGCTTCCTCAAGGTTAAGGCATCGCAACAAGGTTCCTTCAATACTCCTACAGTATAGGGTGTCTCCTAAGATGACGAAACAGGATGACTTCTTGAAAAATTTTCTTTTTAGGTTTGGGGTGATATCAGTGGGGAGGACTCCTATTTTCAAGTAGGTGTAAATGTCATGATACCAAGGGTCACCGGGGCCAATGATTTCACAGACGAATTCATACTTTGGTACCTTGAAAGTTGGTACAAGAAGTTGCTCTACCAGGAATTCATGTTTATGGACATTTCATGGGACATCTAGTAGCGATCCAATTGTTTCCATAGCATTCACTACTCTGTTGTTTGCTCTTGGTATTTGTTCAAACGTGATGTCAATTTGAAGAATTCTTTGAGGCTTTCCACCAATTTCTTGTATGGAGTCAATTTTTCATCTTTCATTTGGTATTCATCATTGACCCGGTTGATGATAAGCTGTGAGTCTCCATAGACCTTAAGTGTCATGATCTGCCATTGTACTACAATTTTGAGTCCTATGATAAGAGCCTCATACTCTGCAATGTTATTTGTGCAAGGAAAAGACAATCTATATGACTTAGGTATGCAATCTCCTTGTGGTGTTATGAAGAAGACCTATGCTCCTGACCCATGTTGTGTTTAGGATCCATCAAAATATACTTTTCAGTGATCTGTCGCACTTACGTTGAAGATGGATTCATCAGGAAACTCTGATATCAATGGGTTCTTTGAATATATCAATGCTTATGCCAATTGGTCTACAATTACTTGTCTTTTAATGGCCTTCCCTTCTACATACTCAATCTCATTTTCTTTCAAGATCATGACCCATTTAGTTGTTCACCCTATGAGCGTTGCTTTAGAAAGTAGATACTTGAGAGGATCTATCTTGGTGATGAGTTTTATCTAATGGGCCAACATATAGTGCTTGAAATTTTGTGCATCGAACACCACTGCTAGGCAAGCCTTCTCAATAGATGTATAATTCAACTCATGTCCTACCATGGTTCTACTGATATAATAAATAGTTCTCTTTCTCATTTTCATCATGTTGAGCCAAGCGAGCGGCAAGGGCTACTTTTGTTGCTGATATATATAGGATCAGTGGCTTGTTTAGAATTGGTGGCATAAGAACTGGTGGTGTGAGCAAGTATTCCTTGATTTTATTGAATGCCTAATCACATTTCTTGTCCCATTTGTATGCTACCCCCTTGTGGAGTAGATGAGAATATGGGATAGCCTTATTTGCTAACTATGCAATAAACTGGTGAATGGATTGGAGTCTTCCCAGAAAACCCCTTAACTGCTTTAATGTTCTTGGTGCTTCCATCTCGAGAATTGATTTGACTTTGGCAGGATCTATCTCAATTCCCTTCATAGATACAATATACCTGAGGAGCTTTCCTGACTATACACCGAAGACACACTTCTTTGGATTGAGTCTGACCTTGTATTCTTCTATCCTATCAAAGATGGAGCTTAGAGCCAGTGTGTGATCTCGACGCTTTCTTGATTTATCTTATATTTCATCCACATAGCCTTCCATAGTTTTGTGAATCATGTCATCGAAGATCAGAGTCATAGCTCTTTGATAGGTAGCTCCTGCATTTTTCAACCCAAATGGCATCATGTTCTAGCAATAAGTCCCCCATGGATAGGTGAAAGTTGTTTTGTGTTGATCAACCTTAGCTATCATGATCTGATTGTACCCTGAAAACCTGCCCATTAATGATAGCATTTCATGTCCTGCTATCATATCCACAATCATGTCTATATTTGGGAGAGGGAAATCATCCTTATGACATTTTTCGCACACACGCCCCGCTATAAGTAGGGACCCTCTTTCACTTCGGTTTTGGTGTTTTGGCCCTTTCTTTTTGAGGTTTTTGTCTTACTTAGGCACATGCTTAATTGTTTATTTTGACTGCCTAAGTGTTTTCCCCAGGTTATCCATTGAAAATCTTTAGTTCTGGATGAATTTCGGGCTTTTGCCCCAATTCGGGATTTTCCACCCTGGTTGGATTTTCCTAGATCCTACTTGGATTTTGGATGGATCTTGTTGCCCGAGAATTTTCGATCTTCACAGATTTCCATGTGGGTTGGACTTTCCTGGATTCTGCCCTATCGTCGACTCCCCGGGTTTCATGACTGTCTTATCGATTGCATTAATGGCTTCGTATGAGCTTTGAAGGCTAGATTCTACTTGATTTATGAGATCTTTCATGCCATATGCTCACTATTTTCCATTGTCTAAATTGAGAACTACGTCCTTAGAGTTTGTTCGTTGAACTGGTGGCTTCGCTTTGGGCTATTCAGGCAAACTGTGACAGTTTCTTGTGCCTTCCTATGTCTATTCATTGTAGACCCCATTGAGCTTCACGTTTGCTGCTTCTGAGATCAATTCTTACTTTATAATGGTATGTGTCTGATTGCTCTGCTTTGAATTGAATTATGAATGGCACGTTGGTATTGTGAGGGCTTGTGGGATTTGAGTTCCTATGTATTTGTTTATTTCGTGCTAGGGTTGTTCAGTATTGCATCCTTTGTCATCTCCCAGGGGAGTTTTGAGTTCATGTGTCCATCTGCATTTTAATGAATCTTGCCTGAGAGTAATTATTAAACCCTAGTAATGACTCAATAGTGAAATAACTAAATTCTAGACTTGCTTGTGTGCTAATGGCGGATGAATAGGGTTCAGACCTAGGGCAGTGCCATATCAGGTGATTTGGTCTTAAGATTGACCTAGAATGCAAAGAAAATTCATGAAAGCTCCGTTCCCAACTTTCCCTAAGTTAAAATTTTCAAAATCCATAGTTGGTTCAGTGTCTGGATGAAATCGGGACTCTCCATCCCTTCTGGATCCTCTTCACTGTGACCATTCGGGATCGCTGAGATGTCATATTGATCACCCTGTAGTTCACCAATGAAATATTTTATGCATATCAGTCGGCGAGACCTTTTCGGATCGCTGAGATGTCATATCGATCACCCTATAGTTCACCGATGAAATATTTTATGCATATCAGTCGGCGAGACCTTTTCTTTCGCCGAGACCTCACCCTGCGAGGAGATGTCTCATCAACATGCTTGTTCATACTCACTTTCGGCAAGACAAGTCCTAGTTGCTAAGACGTCATAGCAGGATCCAGTAGCTTTACCGATATTTGTTTGCTTCACCAAGACATCTGCCCTTCGGCGAGACCTCCCACCGAGCACTTTTCGCTTTCGCCGAGCTTTATTCTTTTCAGTCGTTGTAACCCTTCTGTCAGGGAGATGTCATGTAGGTCATTCTATGTCTCATAGAAGCCCTTCGTAGGTTTGTATTTGATCACCAGGACACTATGATTCTCACGCCGAAATCCTTTCTATTGGCAAGACAAACCCCATCGCCGAGAGCTCATAGCGGGCTCCTTTTGTCTTGCCAATCTTCCTTAAGTTCACTGAGACCTCCCCCTTTCAGTGAGACCTTTCGTCGAACGTATCCTGCTCTTGTCTAGTGACCTTCTATCGGGGAGACATTCATGCTCCGCTGAGACCTTACCGCGAGCTCCCTACTCTTGCCGAAATCTTCACTTTGGGCGAGACTCCTAATGATCGCCAAGACTTCATAGTGAAACTTTTCTCTTGGCAAGCCCTGATCTTCGGTCGGGGTGACTTCTTAATGTCAGCAAGAGGTTATGCCGATGGAACTCTTCATCGGCGAGACATAACATAGTCGCTGGGACCTCTAGTTGAACTCAAACGCTTCACCAAAAGCCCTCCTAAGTCCATATGTTCACTGTCACTTTATCTTTATCACATCGAAGGTCTCCCATGTTCTATCACTAGTCAGCGAAGCCAAGAGAAGTCGCTGAGACCTTACCCCGACTACCCGCTGGTCACATCGAGATGTTCCTCATTGTTGTTCGACAAGATTCTGTAAGTTTGCTGAGACATCATATAGATAAAATTTGGTCTGGCCGAAGGGATTACTTAAACTCTGATAGTCGGTGAGACAAGGGCGATTCGTTGTGACTTTATATCAAAGAAAATCTCTCATCGATGTGACTTTCATATTCGCTTTCGGCAAGGCGTGCCCCATTCAGTTTGACCTCTTTCTGAATGAAATTTGTTCAGCTGAAATACACTCATTTGCTTCACTAAGACCTTCCCCTAGTCACCAAGATGTTACACCGAAACCACTAAGTCTTAGCGAAACCTATCCTAGTGACTTCCTTTGGCGAGACTCCCGAGAGTCGCCGAGACTTCTCGGTGAAATGATTAACTCTTGTGGAAACTTGTGTTCCAGGAATCCCCATTGGTTTGGAACTTTTCCTTAACAGCAGATGTCCATCAGGTCCCGATTTCTCCAAAATCAACCGTCTCCCAAATTTCTCGAAAATCCTCTTTGGCCCGTTCTTTGTGGAAATCCGTCCCTCACGGATTTCCCCAAAATTTGGTGAAATATAAAGGAGCGTGAGATAATTGGATCTGTTTACAATTTATGATGCATTTGATGATTATTTCATTCCATATTTGGATCTCCCATGTGATTTATTGATTAAAAATGATCAGGTTTGATGGTTAAGTAGGTGTTTCTTGGTTTTTTCCTTTGGAATCCGATCGGTCTGGAATTTCCTGAAATTCCTCTCTGGCTCAGATTCTATAGATGGTCTTGAAACCTGAAATTTGTTGTGGTCATTTTATATGAATTTTAATAACACCTTGACTATATGAGATGCATTCTAACGGTGTTTTGATGAATTAACATGGCTCTTTCCTAGTTTTTACTATGATTTTCATGTTGAGTGCAGGTTGAATCAAGCAAGGTAGCAGCTGGCTCTTAATTGTCTGATGCAGAGAGGGTTAAGCTGGACATTAAGAGCAAGGTCCCTAAGATTAGGATCGCTTCTATCTGGTCAGAAGTCACTGATACGAATGTTGGCCTCTAGGACTATGAGGAATTTAAAGCAAGAATGGCGGCTGAGGATCCTCCTTTGGTGACTAGAAGGATGATGGAATCAGGCTTGTCCCATGTAGCCGGTTTCCCTTCTATAGTGCAATGCTATGAGCTGGTCCTTGACTGCACTAGGCACTATGATCAGGATACACAGAGGATTATTGCACCTCAAGGAAGAGTTGTTTCCAATCTCAACCCGGTCTCCATTGCCCAAACCTTCGACATGCCAGACAGATCTCATGTGGTGGGATTCACCATTGAGGCAGCTCAGGAGTTCTACGATGACCAGACTGTGAAGTCACAATAGCTAATCAATTCCTGGCTGGAGAAGCCCAAGTCTCACTACTCCAAATTGCCAAACCAACTGTTCAGAGCAAAATTCAAGGAGTACTATGATGCCATCACCTTTCTTAGCAAGGTGGTTGGATCGAGGAGTGCTGGTACATTTGAGAATTGGATGTGCCATGCAATTGTAAGGATGGAACAAGAGAAAATTGACTACCATTGGGCAGGGGTCATCAGCCAAGTAATTCACAAGCAATTGTCCAATGTGTTGTAGACAAAGACCTTCACAATGACCTCATATTTGGTCTATGCACTTGCTAGATTCCATCCCTATAGAGGATTGGATACAAAGGGAATTTTTGGAAGGGACATCATCTATGAAGTTTTCCCTTAGTTGTATTTAGGAAGCTCAGACTATAGGAGGGAAAATGATGCATTTACCATCATATCACTAGAATGCTTCAGGAAGCAGAGCATGTTAGAATTTCAGATCAAGCAAAGGAACTCATCAAGAAGTATGGAGCGTGGTTCATCCAGTTCCCAACTTTCTCCTACATTCAGATTAATGGTTGTCAAAGCGCCCCATACAGACTTCCAAGGTATCCCACTGACCACATCATATTGTTGGAAGTAACTAGACAGATTTGTGATTTTGATGCCATTGTCAAAAAGGACAAACATAAAACTGGATTCGGTGGAGACTTCCCCTTGAGGATTGGCACTAGAGAGGTTTGTCCTTCCATTGGTTCTGCCCAAGCTTAAGAGGAAGAAATGAGTGCTCTTGGTTTGTCTTCCCACTCCAAGAGATCTAGATTTTACATCACAGAGGAAGCTCAAAAGAAGGCCAATAGAGAGTATGGCCATAAGGTTAATTTAGAAGACTACTGGGCCAATTGTGGTGATGAATATGAGGTTAGAAATAAGAAATTCTCTTAGCTTCCAGTGGATGCAGTCCAATTGTATAACGTAAGGGCAGTTCCTGATCAATTGGAAGATGATGGGAACTTAATTCAGGACCATGCCTATGAAGCGGTAAAGGACAAACCAATTAGTGATGTGGATTGGTTGGAAGAGGAGAAGACAGAACTGAAACAATTGATGGATCCAGTCCTCAAATTTACTAGGATGTGGCTCAAACACACGGTATGGGAGTTGGAAAACAAGGGAGTAAAATGCACATACGACCTTATGGGAGACTTAGATTCCCATTCCACCTCTGAGGAGTCCACAAGGCAGCAGGATTCTAAAGGTAAAGGTAAACTTTACTCTCTTGTCAAAATTAAAATTAAAGGTGTACAAGAAACAAAGGTCTAGGAAGTAGAAAAATAGAGGAGGCAAAAGGCCAAGAAGAGGACAAGGACTAAGAAGTCTGAGCAGAGTCCTGAGGCTGATGCTCCTGTGCCTAAGAGGAAAAGAATTGTCAAATTGACAGAGATGGCTAGCTCTAAGATTGGGGAGGAAGAAGTTGCCCCACCAATGATAAATGTTGAAAGCTCAGAGGAGAAGGCCAAAGTGTATGCAAGGAAGTCTATGACTCCTTCTCCCAAGGACAGTGTGCCTAAGGTTGACCTTCCTCCGGTGGTTTCTCATGAGGAGCAACATGATGATGTGCCTCCCGCTCACGAAGCTCAAGGTGAACCAGGTGAGGAGGAAAATGTTATGGATCATCCAGATACTAAAGGTGAAGAATTTCATGAAGGTGATCTTCATAGTGCAGAGGCAGAAATTGACAAGATAATGCAGTCCCCCATGGTTGCATATGCAAATTCCCCTATCAGAACTAAAGAAGTCGAATCTCCTCTGAGGGAGGTGGAGGCAGTAAAGGTTCTCTCACCTACACATGAAGAGGACCATGCTGAGGGGAAGGAAAGTGAAACAAATGAGACCCCTGAGAAATAGAATTTGAGTGAGGAGGCACCTAAGGATCAGCAGGAAGAGGAAATGGGGCAGAGCAGGGTGCAATTGGAGTGCACTATCCCTAATTGGCTGGAGAAAGAAATAAAGAGAAAACAGGTAGTAGTGGAGGATAGTCCACCGAACTGGGAAGCACTACTATCCAGCATTAGAAAAGATAAAGGTAAGAAGAAGGCTAGGGTGATCTCATGGGTTGAGAGAGATGAGGCACATAACAAGGTTGTTCATATTGCTACCCCTATTCCAGATAAAAATAGAGATGATGTGGCTAGAAATGATTATAATATAAATACTTTTAATCTTGGGCCTACATCAGTTGAGCAGGATATTGAGGACTATGAGGTCTCCAGTGCAGTTATTGTGGATAGATTGAGAAGGGAAATGAAGACCAAGTAGGAGCTGAAAAGAGAAAATGAAAATATTAGGAAGTGCTTGGAGGAATTAATGAAGCCACTACAGTCCATTAATCCTTCTTCCTCTACTACCAATCCTCTGCCTTAGGAGACCATATCTGAGCTAGAAAAGATGAAAGCTTCCACCCTTGCCACTATGAATTGGTTCAAAGGGGTGCAAATAAAGGGTGATGAGGCTATTAAAGAAGTCCTATCAACGGGGAAGGACGTTATCATGGCGACTGATTGGTTGAAGGCGGTGTTGGCACAAGATAAGGAAGACACAGACCTCCTTCTATAGAAAACTAGAACTCTAATGGAATACACCCAGGACAGATTGGTGAGTGACGGGATCCTTCCTTCTTCCAGAGCTGTCGAGCCATGGGAGTGGTTTGAAGCGTTGCAAATTAGGTAGAAGGTGTTGAAAAATATTCACAAACAGAGGAGGCAGATCGATGACGCCCTCAATGGTGTCTATAATGGTTGCATCGCTTTCTTTGAAATTATGACGGGAAGAAGAAAGATCGCGCCCAAGTACTTGAGCCTGGAACAGTTGAGAGAATGGTGGCATGAGGTGTATGCACCACTTGATGATGGTTCTATTTCTGAGCACCAACTGGATGATGCAGCCACCTACCTCACAGTTATTGATAAGCATGTGACATATAAGGTAGATTGGGATAAGTTGGTCAAACACTCAAGGGACGAGATTGCGTCCATTGAGAGGTGACTTAGGGTTCTGCCAGTACCACATGTAGTCAACTTAGATGGAGCATTCTTGAAGCTACATGAAGTGTCAGATCGATGCGGGGATAATAGGGAAGAGAGCTAATGATGGGTTGCGGTGTGATTTGTGCTTCCCTATCATCTTCCCGCGCGTCGTCCGAGCTACATTGCAGATCCTGGGTTGACTTCGAGGGGATGTGCATTTAATGCCCGTTTGACCCATTTTGAAGACTCTCCTATCCGGGTTGTTGTGCTGAGTTATTGTTGCGAAACCCTTGCCTGGATGACAGGTTCTTGGGGATTTCTATATATTGGACATGTCACCTCATTTGAAAGGGTTATAAATAGTTAGAACATTAGAATTTGTAACTAGAATATAGAATAGAGCTAGTTAGAAGTAGAGTAAGTTAGCAGGTAGTTGCCCTCAAGAAAATATTGTAACAAAAAGCCAGAATTGTTGCTACGGTTGACAATTTGAATACAAGAAATGACATTGTGATTTGGTGCCATACATGTTTCTTTTGTTTTGCATGGTTCTTGTTATTCTATCTTTAAAATTGCTTTGAAAAGGTTAATGTTTAGATTAGATTTGGATTCGATAATGTTTGTGATTCAATACTTGAATGTTGCAGCAATCCTTCAGTCCATACTTTTCACAACCAACTGATTGTTAGTTGCTTTGCAAAGTTAGCCTGGACTTCATATTTCAGTATGCTTAGTTTGATTGTGAGGATTTGTTCATTTCAACTGCAAAAGGGTTGTTGAATAAATGTTCATGATTTGAAAATCTCAACACCTCAGAAGATTGCACTGTGTTATGTGAGATTGCAGATTTATCTTGGTCAAGCAGAAATCAGTTTTGAGGGATTGGTCCATTTCGAGTATTGGTTACTTTCATTGTTAATCTTAGGTTTAGTATTAAGTTTAGAAATCTCTTCGAAACCCTTACCCTTTTTTATTTCTTTGATTATTGGGATAAAACCAGGATTGAAGCATCATCAGATCGTTAGATCTGATAAAATTGATTCAATATTTTTCTTGTAGTAAGGTCCCATTGTGATTACCAGCATTTTCACATTTTGTTACTGATTTGTTTATGCACTGTCAATACCTGATATTAGAGACCTTGGGGTTATCTCTTGAGGCTTTCTGGTAGAGATTTACCTTTCAAGAGAGATAGGATATCATAGTTTGTCTGGCTGTTATTGTGTAGAAAACACGATCAACAGGAATTGGCGCTAGAAGGAGGGCCTGAACAAACAAGCTGGATCAATTTTTGAATGCCATCTCTCCTGAGAGATTTAGAAGAAGAACAAGATCTGATCCAGGAGAGGAAGAATTTCAAGAGTTACCAGACCCCACTAGGTCAAGAAGGACCAACAGTAGGGGAGAATCATCATCATCCCATCCAATCCCATCATCCCCATCTTCATCAAGTTCATCTGAGTCTGAGGCCATTACCAGTCCACAACCTCAGCCAGTCATAAATCAGCCATTACCACCCCCACCTCCACCAATGGCTTTCCTAGAAACCAACCCATCTCCATTAAGTTTTTCCATCTACAATGTCATGCCCAAAAACCCTGAACACTTCTCTTCAAAGTTCCATGTCAATGACCCAAATAGGACCGCTGAGGAGCACATTAGGATCTTTCAGACTGGACTTAAAGATAGAGGGGTAAACCATGAGGATGTAGCATGTAGGTTATTTCCTTATTCACTAGGGGAAGATGCATTCTATTGGTATAACCACTTGCTTGTTGGATCCATCCGACATTGGACTGAGTTAGAAGCTACCTTCTTGCAGAAATTTTGAATCCCCATTAGTTCTAATGAGCTTTACCATCAATTCACTAATGTGAAGAGAGAGGATAATGAGTCCATAGGGTCTTTCAACAATAGGTTTCATCGTGCCTACACCAGATTACAGGCCCCATATGTTGTTGATGAACCCACTGCCTTATAAGTCTATTACGAAGGACTTGATAGTTTGACAGCTACTTTTATGAAATGGAGTAATAACCCCCCTAAGAGTTTACTAGATGCATATGCAGAGGCTATAAAAGTCAGCACAAATCTAAGGCAACATTTGTCTGGGCCTTTACCCTCATTAGGACCCATTGCTCACCTTGGACAAGTTCCAGCTCTTAATCAATATTTTGCGAACCATACTCCAATCATGAATCTAGTACCTTAGTTGCCTCTGGTCCCTCACTTAGGGCCCCCTATGGGACAAATGTTATCCATGATGAGTTACCCCCAGCAAAATGTGAATCAACCACTGCACACTTATCCCCATAATAGTTATCCTTCATACCTACAAAATTCTGAAGTCCTTAACCAGTCACTAAATCCCAATGCTGCAATTGGGTGTTCCCAGAATAATTCGAATCAACCTTCATATAGTAATCTTGACAAGGAAAGACTGGATGAATTGTCGGAACAAATAAAGAAACTGAATATGGAGGTAACCTACTTAAAAAATTAGAACATTCAGTTGCAAGCTGCTTAGAGAAACATGCAGTCCAATCAGAATAGAGAGACTCCACAAGGACAACACTTTGATAGAGGGAAATGTCAGGACAGAGGGTATAACAATGATAGAGGATACAACAACGATAGAGGATATAACCAAGACAGAGGTTACAATAATGACAGGGGATATAATAATGAAAGAAGGAAAAATTATGATAAAGGGCAATCATCAGGTCAGAACTTTGACAGAGGGCAAGGTGGACAAGGATTCGAGAGAAGGCAGCAATCAAGATAGAATAAGACTTGGAACACAGGTCCCAACAATGGAGGAGTTCCCACCCCATTGGATCAACCAATCGGTCAACCTGATAATCAGTCTGCCAGTCTGCCGGTTAATCAAGAGAAGCCTCCTAGCAGTGTATACCTAGCTGAGGCCGCTTTATCAGGGTGGTGTAGGCTCCACAAGACTAGTCAGCATTCTGAGCTGGACTGTCAAGAGTTCCAAACAACAGCCTCGATTTTCCAGTATGAGGTGGAGAACAATACAAGTTGTCACGAAATTGTACCCTCTATTCCTTATGATTCACCAGTGTTGATATTAAACCATGCTCCTTTTTTGCAAAGTGAGGAAAATGTACCTAAAGAAGAATCTAACCAGTTGAAGGACGAGGCAGAATAGGTGTGCAATGGAGATGAAATGACACAATTATTTGATGAAAATCCAATGAATGATAATGGTCCCAAGGATGAAGAAGAAGCTTACATTGAAGAAGTACAGACCTTCCAGAGACCTGGCAAGAAGTATGACTTGAGGGAACTGCCACACAGGTGCCCACAGGCTGGAGGTCCCTTTACTACTTCTATCCCACCAAATAATTTCAACATGCCTCTAGACCCTAATGCTAGCAACAATCCCTCATTTCCCCCGGTTTCTAGGCAATACTTATCTCAAGGACAGGTTGATGTACCAAAGGGAAGAAATGCTGATGCAGGTAAAGAAAAGATGGTGGAATACCTGAGGGAGACCCCCACTAATTTAAATGAAGAACAGTTGGCCATGTATGTTGCTGAAGAACTCTAGAAATTAAACGTAAATTTATCTACATTTGAGCTATTAAGAGTTCCATCCATTAAGAATGCAGTCTTAGGTTCTTATGATGCAAATTTCATATCGCAAGATAAATCAGTTAGCAAGAGTGTCAACAGAGTACCTAGTCCTCAGTTGGCAGGAGGACAAGATCAGTCTCATGATCAAATCCATATGCCCCGTAGAGACACTAGGAAGGAAATGGACAAATCTCAAGTTGTTCAAGTAGACACCCCCTTAACTCTGTTTCAAGGGGAAACAGATACTCCCCCATTTTTTATTTCTATCCGCGTATTTGGCAAGAATTTACATAATTGTTTGCTGGATTTGGGTGCTTCAACCAATGTTATGCCCCTTGGTGTCTGTAGAGCTATGGGTATCACCCCTACTGATTCTCAAAAGAAAGTCACATAGCTGGATAGGACTAAAGTCAATGTTGTAGGAGAGTTGAATATGATTCATATGCAGATTGTTTCTGATCCTAGGATTCAGCAAGTTATTAATATATAGGTAGCTGACATACCTGACGCTTATGGCTTAATCCTGGGAAGAGACTTTACCAAGGCCTTGAATGGATATGTCTCCACTAATCATTCCCATATGTGGCTTCCCTGGAAGGGAGTACCTAACCAAATTAGAATTAAAAGGGAACTCCAGATGAAATACATGATTACAAAATACTAGAAAACCTCTGCTAAAATTTTGGTATCAGAAGTAAGTATGGGTAACTATATGCTTGTTGCCCCTTTCAAGGAGTCAGATTTGGAGGAGGTCCTCATGTTTCACATAGCACCTATTGACCTTATAGGAGGGTCTAGTGGTACTGAAGCCCTAGTGGAACCAGCTAAAAGTAATGATGATCCAGAAGATAATCAGCTGGCTTTGCTAGACAGTTTTCAAGAGTTCATTCGGAAGTGTATTGAAGATCAAATTCAGTTAGGAAGAAGAACAAACTTTGGAGAACTACTTTTTCCCAACTGGTGTAGGGTACACAATGTTGCTCATTTGGAATTGGATTGTAGCTTATGCCAAGTTGTAGTGGAACAGATATAGAAACATACTAACCCCACTCCTACAGCCAGAATTGTTAACATGAATGTCCCAGAAGATCCTAAAGGAAAAGGAATGATGCTTTCTGAAAGGCCACCCAGTAGTAACAGTGCAAGTAATACAGCAAGAGACTCTGCAGTTGCTGGATGCTGGACTCTAAGATTTGATGGGTCTAAATCAAAGCAAGGAGCTGGAGCTGGCTTTGAGCTGATTAGCCCAAGAGGTAAAACATTCTTCGCTGCTCATAGACTTCAGTTTCATTGTACAAATAACATAGCTGAGTATGAAGCCTTAGTGCATGGATTGTTGATGGCCTTGAAAAAGAAGGTTAAGATTTTGCAAGTGTATGGAGATTCTGAATTAGTAGTCAAGCAAGTTAGAAGGCAATACTCTTGCCATGACAGAAGAATGACTAATTACAGACATAGAGTATGGGACCTTATTGAAGGATTTGACACCTTTAACATTCAGCTGATTCCATGAAATAAAAACCAGACAGGTGATTCCTTGGCCCAGGCAGCCAACACTCTGCAGCCTCTATCTCTTTCTGGGTTGAAGAAGTTTACAGTGGAACTGACCCCAGTGCCCTCAGTCCCTGATAATGTTACCAGCTTCCAGGTGTTTGAAGATGATAAGCATATTCTAGACTTTATCACAAACACAGATATTTTTGCTTCTCAGATCATTGATGAAATTGAGCCTCAAGAGGTAGAGATAGACTTGGAAGGGGTAATCAATTTGAAGACCAACACTATTCCTAGGGGTGTGGTACAATTAGAAAGAATCTTTGATCTGGATAGGATCAGAAATTAGGAATAGGATGCCACGAAAGAGTCCATCAGTGGATAGTGTGATAAGTATAATGTGGGATCCCAGGATGATGTCAAAAACATCTTCCTCAATAAAGTGTGCACCCCAGAAGAAAGAAAATGAATCTTAGAGGCACTATGCAAATATCCAGATGTGATAGCCTAGAGTTATGAGGATTTGAAGACTTATGATACGTCAGTCATAACTCATACTATCTCTCTCAATCCAGGAGTGAAAACTTTCAGACAGAGGCAGAGACCTATTAATGCTTTGCTGGAACCTATAATACAAAAGGACGTGCAGAAATTGTTGTCTGCGAGAATCATATTCCCAGTCAGACACTCTACTTGGGTTGCAAACCTGGTTCCAGTACGAAAGAAAAATGGTGAAATCAGACTATGTGTGGATTTTAGAAATTTGAACAGAGCATCAGAGATAGATAATTATCCAGTACCCTCACTGGATGAAGTGCTACAGATTGTCAATGGATCCCAGATGATGTCCTTGGACGGTTATTTAGGGTATAACCAAGTTATGGTGCAATATGAAGATAGGCACAAGACTGCATTCACCACCAAGTGGGGCACTTTCACCTACAGAAAAATTCCTTTTGGCCTGATTAATGCTGGAGCTACATTCCAGAGAGCAATGGGCATATCCTTCAAAGACATCATTGATAAGTGCATAATCATTTATATGGATGATCTAACTGTCTTTTCCAAAAAGAGAGGTGATCATATTTTAGATTTATGCAAAGTTTTTCAGAAATGTAGGGAGTTTGGGATATCCCTCAACCCAAAGAAATGCATCTTTGGAGTAACTGAAGGTAAGTTATTAGGGCACATTATCTCTGAAAAGGGGATTGCAATTGATCTAGAACGTATAGAGGCTATTCTCAAGATCCCACCACCTGCTAGTAAAAAAGAAATGAAGTCGTTCTTTGGAAAAATCAATTTTGTCAGGAAGTTCATCACTAGGTTTGCAGAAATAGTTAAACCACTGAATGCAATGTTGAAGCAGGAGGCCAAGGTGGAGTGGAATGCAAAAGTGAAGGAAGCATTTGCTGAAATAAAGAGGGCTATTACTGAAGCTCCAGTTTTAGTAAGTCTCGATTATGCCAAACCATTCTACACATATTCATTTGCTTCTGACCACTCCTGTGCTGCTATATTAATTCAGAAATCAGACCAAGGCAATGAACACCCCATAGCATTCATGAGCACACCATTGAACGATGCGGAGTTGAGGTACCCAAATGTGGAGAAGCAGGCTTATGCCTTAGTCAGGGCAGTCAAAAAATTCAAACATTACATCCTCAGAAATAAGATCTTTGCTATAGTTCTTGATCCTGCAGTCAAGCTGCTCTTGATATAGAATGAAATGGGAGAACGAAGATCCAAGTGGGTAACTATGCTACAAGAATATGATATGGAAATTCATCCCATGAAGCTGGTAAGAGAGCAGGAGCTCACAAAGACAATGGCAGAGACAGGCCCTGATCTTACAGCTTGGGCTTATACTTTAGAGGATGTCTCTCCTGGAGAGTGGTATGATGATGTTGTTCATTATCTCCTAACTCAGAGGTGCCCTAATCATCTCAATCCAGTACAAAGAAGGGCATTGCACTTAAAGAGTGACAATTTCATGTTAAAAGGGGCTATCTTATACAAGAGAAATCACGAAGGTGTGTACTTAAGGTACCTGGGAAGGGAAGAAGCTAAAAGAATAATGCTGGAATTCCATGACAGGCCATGGGTCAGCACCATTTACAGCAAACCAGATTCTTAGAGCTGGTTATTATTGGCCTACATTATTCAAAGATACCCACAGTCATGTCAGGACATGCCATGTGTGTCAGACGGTGGCCACCAAAGAGAAGTATACAACGCTCCCACTTCAGCCGTTCGTCGAGGTAAAACCTTTTACACAATGGGGAATGGACTTCATCGGCCCCATCAATCCACCCTCCTCTGCTGGTCATAGGTATATTCTCACCATTACTGATTATTTTACATGATGGACTGAAGCTCTCGCATGCAAGCAGTGTACTTCTGAGGTAGTGATTAACTTCCTTGAATTTGGTATTCTTAATCATTTTGGATGTCCTATGTCTTTGGTTTGTGACAATGGTCCTACATTTTCATCGTTAAAGTTTTCTAACTGGGCTTTTGATCATGGGATCATTATAAAATTTGCATCCAATTACTATCTGCAGGGTAATGGGTTCGCTGAGTCATCCAATAAGAATCTTTTGACTGTCATCTACAAGTTATTAGGAAGGAATCCTAGAGACTGGCATACCCAACTCAGATTTTCTCTTTGGGCAGATCGTACAAGACATAAAGCCTCCATAGGGATGTCACCCTACCACCTGGTTTATGGATTAGAACTTGTGTTCCCTATACAATTGAAAATTCCTACCCTTCAGTTCATTAATGAGTATTATGATGAGGGAGACAGATGTGAGGCAAGACTTTCTGAACTATTGCACCTTGAAGAAAAGAGGGATGAAGCCCTGAAGAACTTTGCTAGGCATCAAGGGGTTGTCAAGAGGTGGTTTGATAAGAGCCAAGGTTAAAGCTTTTAGGATTTTTGACTTGGTTCTTTCCTGGGATAAAACCCATTACCATAAGGGAGAGCATGGAAAAGTTGATAAACTTTGGCTTGGACCTTACCAGATCTCAGAAATTCTGGGTGGTAATGCTTTTCATTTGAAAACTCTCACTGGAGAGGATATCCCACTGCCTATCAATGGGCAGTATTTGAAGCATTATTTCCATTCTTGAGTTATTTTCAGCTCTGGTCTTGTATATAGTTAGATTAGGGTTTCCCTTTCTGCTTTGCTTTTGTTTGTTTTGGTTAGTGTAGGTTTTCTTTTGGTTTGTTTGTTTTTTCTCTGCTCTTGCTTTGGGGGTTTCTCTGTTTTCGCCTAGATGTGTTGCACCTGCATGGCAAATCTATCTTCTCTGGAATTGTTCTAAGTATTTCTTTCGTGAATTTTGGTCTTGCATCTTGAAAGGACGGTTGAAGTCTTTACTATTGCCAACAGTCTTAATGTCATATTTATAGAAGATTGAGTCATTGGTGTGGATTTGAACTTGAAGTACTCTAAAAATCTTATATCTTTCATATATCTTAAGAATCCTGATGTCACTATAGGAACCCTTGTGAAGTCTTGTCAAGTGAAAAATCCTATTTCTGCTTCAATGCCACTATGGTTCTCAGCCCTGAGTGTGAGCTTCATGGTTCATAGGTTGAAATAAAAGTGACATAAAGAATATCAAAAGAAAGAAAAGTGAAATATTGAATATCAAAAGAATAAATTCAACTTATCAGGGGTACCTGAATATCTATACCGGGGCTATGGACGCCTGGATGGCAATAGAGTTATGTTCAGGAGAGTCACAGCAATAACCTCATCGGGGCTATGGACGCTTGACTGGCAGCGAGGCCCTATACAGGTTGCTTTTGAAGTTAGAATCCTTACGTAGCATGACTTGACTAAACTTGGTTTCTATAGTAACTTAAGGAGGGAACTGAACTCATGTGCACACACTTGGATTTTCAGTTTATGGAGGATTTCATCTATCCTTTAGTTCTGATTCTTTAAATCTTGCATTCTAACTTGTTTGTTTGATACTGAGATTGAAACCAGAGATTTTGGGTTCTTCATTCTTGTTCGTCATCAAATGCTTTGGAGCATTTTCCCAACAGAAGTTGCCATTTGTTGTGCAATTTTTTGCACACATGCCCCACTATAAGCAGGGACCCTCTTTCGCTTTGGTTTTGGTGTTTTGGCCCTTTCTTTTTGAGGCTTTTGTCTTACTTAGGCACGTGCTTAATTGTTTATTTTGATTGTCTAAGTGTTTTCCCCAGGTTATCCATTAAAAATCTTTAGTTCTGGATGAATTTCGGGCTTTTGCCCTGATTTAGGATTTTCCACCTTAGTTGGATTTTCCCGGATCCTGCTTGGATTCCAGATGGATCTTGTTGCTTGGGAATTTTTGATCTTCATAGATTTTCGTGTGGGTTGGACTTTCCCTGATTCCGCCCTATCGTTGGCTCCCCAGGTTTCATGATTGTCTTATTGATTGCATTAATGGCTTCATACATGCTTTGAAGGCTAGATTCTACTTGATTTATGAGATCTTTCGTGCCATCATGCTCACTATTTGCCATTGTCTAAATTGAGAACTGTGTCCTTAGAGTTTGTGCATTGAACTGTTGGCTTCGCTTTGGGCTATTCGGGGAAACTATGACGGTTTCTTGTGCCTTCCTATGTCTGTTCGTTGTAGACCCCATTGAGCTTCGCGTTTACCACTTCTGAGATCAATTCCCACTTTATAATGCTATGTGTCTGATTGCTCTGCTTTGAATTGAATTATGAATGGTACATTGGTCTTGTGAGGGCTTGTGGGATTTGAATTCCTGTGTATTTGTTTATTTCATGCTAGGGTTGTTCAGTATTGCATCCTTTGTCATCTCCTAGGCAAGTTTTGAGTTCATGTGTCCATCTGAATTTTAATGAATATTGCCTGAGAGTAATTAGTAAACCCTAGTGATGACTCAATAGTGAAATAACTAAATTCTGGACTTTCCTATGCGCTAATGGCAGATGAATAGGGTTTGGACCTAGGGCAGTGCCATATCAAGTGATTTGGTCTTAAGATTGACCTAGAATGCAAAGAAAATCCATGAAAGGTCTGTTCCCAACTTGCCCTAAGTTAAACTTTTTGAAATCCATAGTTGGTTCAGTGTCTGGATGAAATCCGGACTCTCCATCCCTTTTGGATCCCCTTCCCTATGACCATTCAGGATCACTGAGATGATCACCCTGTAGTTCACCGATGAAATGATTTTTGCATATCAGTCGGCGAGACCTTTGCTTTCGCCGAGACCTCACCCCGCGAGGAGATGTCTCATCGACATGCTTGTTCATACTCGCTTTCGGCAAGACAAGTCCTAGTCGCCAAGAGGTCATAGTGGGATCCAGTAGCTTTACCGATATTTGTTTGCTTCACCAAGACATCCATCCTTCGGCGAGACCTCCCACCGATCACTTTTCGCTTTCGCCGAGCTTTATTCTTTTCAGTCGTTGTAACCCTTCTGTCAGGGAGATGTCATGTACGTCATTCTGTGTCTCACCGAAGCCCTTCGTAGGTTTGTATTTGATCGCCCAAACACTGTGATTCTCACACTGAAAGCCTTTTTGTCGACAAGACAAACCTCGTCGCCAAGAGCTCATAGCGGGCTCCTTTCGTCTTGCCGATATTTCATAAGTTCGCTAAGACCTCCCCCTTTCGGTGAGACCTTTTGCCGAACATATCCTGCTCTTGTCGAGTGAACTTCTATCGGGGAGACATTCATGCTCCGCTGAGACCTTACCACGAGCTCCCTACTCTTGCCGAAATCTTCGCTTTCGGCGAGACTCCTAATGATCGCCAGTATTTCATAGCAAAACTTTTCTCTTGGCAAGCCCTAATCTTTTGTCAGGGTGACTTCTTAATGTCAGCAAGAGGTTATGCCGATGGAACTCTTCATCGGCGAGACATAACGTAGTCGCTGGGACCTCTAGTTAAACCCAAACACTTCACTAAAAGCCCTCCTAAGTCCATATGTTCGCTGTGACTTTATCTTTCTCACATCGAAGGTCTCCCATGTTCTATCACTAGTCAGCGAGACCAAGAGAAGTCGCTGAGACCTTACCCTGACTACCTGCTGGTCACATCGAGATGTTCCTCATTAACGTTCAGCAAGACTCTGTAAGTTCGCTAAGACATCATATAGATAAAATTTGGTCTGGCTGAAGGGATTACTTAAACTCTTATAGTCGGTAAGACAAGGGTGATTTGTTGTGACTTTATATCGAAGAAAATCTCTCATCAACATGAATTTCATATTCGCTTTCGACAAGGCGTGCACCATTCGGCGTGACCTCTTTCCGAATGAAATTTGTTCAGCTGAAATACACTCATTTGCTTCGCTGAGACTTCCCCCTAGTCGCCAGGATGTTACACCGAAACTACTAAGTCTTAGCGAAACCTATCCTAGTGACTTCCTTCGGCGAGACTCCCGGGAGTCACCGAGACTTCTCAACGAAATGATTAACTCTTGCCAAAACTTGTGTTCCAAGAATCCCCATTGGTTCGGAACTTTTCCTTAACCACGGATGCCTGTCAGGTCCAGATTTCTCCGAAATCCACCGTCTCCCAAATTTCTCGAAAATCCTCTTTGGCCCGTTCTTCGCGAAAATCCGTCCCTCATGGATTTCCCTAAAATTCGATGAAATATAAAGGAGTGTGACATAATTGGATCTGTTTACAATTTATGATTATTTCATGCCATATTTGGATCTCCCATGTGATTTATTGATTAAAAATGACCAGGTTTGATGGTTAAGTAGGTGTTTCTTGGTTTTTTCCGTTGGAATCCGATCGGTCTGGAATTTCTCGAAATTCCTCTCTGGCTCAGATTCCGCGGATGGTCTTGAAACCCAAAATTTGTTGTGGTCATTTTATATGAATTTTAATAACACCTTGACTATATGAGATGCATTATAATGGTGTTTCAATGAATTACCATGGCTCTTTCCTGGTTTTTACTATGATTTTCATGTTGAGTGCAGGCTAAATCAAGCAAGGTAGCAGCTAGGTCTTCATTGTCTGATGTAGAGAGGGTTAAGCTGGACATTAAGAGCAAGGTCCCTAAGAGTAGGATCACTTCTTCCTGGTCAAAAGTCACTAATATGAATTTTTCCCACTGGGACTATGAGAAATTTAAAGAAAGAATGGCGGCCGAGGATACTCCTTTGGTGACTAGAAGGATGATGGAATTAGGCTTGTCCCATGTAGCCGGTTTCCCTTCTACAGTGCAATGCTATGAGTTGGTCCTTGAGTGCGCCAGGCACTATGATCAGGATACACTGAGGATTATTGGGCCTCAAGGGAGAGTTGTTTCCAATCTCAACCTGGTCTCCAATGCCCAAACCTTCGACATGCCAGACAGATCTCATGTGGTGGGATTCACCATTGAGGCAGCTCAGGAGTTCTACAATCACCAGACTGTGAAGTCACAGCAACTAATCAATTCCTGGTTGGAGAAGCCCAAGTCTCACTACTCTAGATTGCCAAAGCAGCTGTTAAGAGAAAAATTCAAGGAGTACTATGATGCCATCACCTTTCTTAGCATGGTGGTTGGATCGAGGAGTGCTGGTACATTTGAGAATTGGATGTGTCATGCGATTGTAAGGATGGAACAAGATAAAACTGACTACCATTGGGCAGGGGTCATCAGCCAAGTAATTCACAAGCAATTATCCAATGTGTTGCAGACAAAGACTTTCACAATGACCTCATATTTGGTCTATGCACTTGCTAGATTCCATCCCTACAGAGGATTGGATACAAAGGGAATTTTCAGAAGGGACATCATCTATGAAGTTTTCCCTCAGTTGTATTTAGGAAGCTCGGACTATAGGAGGGAAAATGATGCATTTACCATGCATATCACCAGAATGCTTCAGGAAGCAGAGCATGTTAGAATTTCAGATCAAGCAAAGGAACTCAACAAGAAGTATGGAGAGTCGTTCATCCAGTTCCCAACTTTCTCCTACATTCGGATTGATGGTTGTCAAAGGGCCCCATAAAGACTTCCAAGGTATCCCACTGACCACATCATATTGTTGGAAGTAACTAGACAAATTTGTGATTTTGATGCCATTGTCAAAAAGGACAAACATAAAACTAGATTCGGTGGAGACTTTCCCTTGAGGATTGGCACTGGAGAGGTTTGTCCTTCCATTGGTTCTGCCCAAGAAGTCTGAGCAG
This sequence comes from Sequoia sempervirens, assembly GCA_007258455.2. Lineage (NCBI taxonomy): Eukaryota > Viridiplantae > Streptophyta > Pinopsida > Cupressales > Cupressaceae > Sequoia > Sequoia sempervirens. The sequence continues at coordinate 75,240,999 of VDFB02086081.1, read as the reverse complement.
AGTCCTGAGGCTGATGCTCCTGTGCGTAAGAGGAAAAGAATTGTCAAATTGACAGAGATGGCTAGCTCCAAGATTGGGGAGAAAGAAGTTTCCCCACCAATGATAAATGTTGAAAGCTCAGAGGAGAAGGCCAAAGTGTATGCAAGGAAGTCTAGGACTCCTTCTCCCAAGGACAGTGTGGCTAAGGCCGACCTTCCTCCGGTGGTTTCTCATGAGGAGCAACATGATGATGTGCCTCCCGCTCATGAAGCTCAAGGTGAACTAGGTGAGGAGGAAAATGTTGTGGATCATCCGGATACTGAAGATGAAGAATTTCATGAAGGTGATCTTCATAGTGCAGAGGTAGAAATTGAGAAGATAATGTAGTCCCCCATGGTTGCATATGCAGATTCCCCTATCAGAACTAAAGAAGTCGAATCTCCTCCGAGGGAGGTGGAGGCAGTAAAGGTTCTCTCACCTACACATGAAGAGGACCATGCTGAGGGGAAGGAAAGTGAAACAGATGAGACCCCTGAGAGATAGAATTTGAGTGAGGAGGCACCTAAGGATCAGCAGGAAGAGGAAATGGGGCAGAGCAGGGTGCAATTGGAGTCCACTGTCCCTAATTGGCTGGAGAAAGAAATAAAGAGAAAACAGGTAGTAGTGGAGGATAGTCCACCAAACTGGGATGCACTACTAGCCAGGATTGGAAAAGATAAAGGTAAGAAGGCTAGGGTGATCTCACGGGTTGAGAGAGATGAGGCACATAACAAGGTTGTTCATATTGCTACCCCTGTTCTAGATAAAAATAGAGACGATGTGGTTGGTAATGATTATAATATACAGACTTTTAATCTTGGGCCTACATCAGTTGAGTGGGATATTGAGGACTATGAGGTCTCCAGTGCAGTTATTGTGGATAGATTGAGAAGGGAAATGAAGACCAAGTAGGAGCTGAAGAGAGAAAATGAAAATCTCAGGAAGTGCTTGGAGGAATTAATGAAGCCACTACAGTCCATTAATCCTTCTTCCTCTGCTACCAATCCTCTGCCTCAGGAGACCATAACTGAGCTAGAAAAGATGAAAGCTTCCACCCTTGCCACTATGAATTGGTTGAAAGGGGTGCAAATAAAGGGTGATTAGGCTATTAAGGAAGTCCTGTCAACGGGGAAGGATTCTATCATGGCGACTGATTGGTTGAAGGCGGTGTTGGCACAAGATAAGGAAGACATAGACCTCCTTCTACAGAAAACCAAAACTCTAATGGAATACACCCGGGACAGATTGGTGAGTGGTGGGATCCTTCCTTCTTCCAGAGCTGTCGAGCCATGCGAGTGGTTTGAAGCGTTGCAAATTAGGCAAAAGGTGTTGAAAAAGATTCACAAACAGAGGAGGCAGATCGACGACACCCTCAATGGTGTCTATAATGGTTGCATCGCTTTCTTTGAAATTATGACGGGAAGAAGAAAGATCGCGCCCAAGTACTTGAGCTTGGAACAGTTGAGAGAATGGTGGCATGAGGTGTATGCACCACTTGATGATGGTTCTATTTCCGAGCACCAACTGGATGATGCAGCCACCTACCTCATAGTTATTGATAAGCATGTGACATATAAGGTAGATTGGGATAAGTTGGTCAAACACTCAAGGGACGAGATTGCGTCCATTGAGAGGCGACTTAGGGTTCTACCAGTACCACCTGTAGCCGACTTAGATGGAGCATTCTTGTAGCTACATGAAGAGTCAGATCAACACGGGGATAATAGGGAAGAGAGCTAATGATGGGTTGCAGTGTGATTTGTGCTTCCCTATTATCTTCCTACGCGTCGTCTGAGCTGCATTGCGAATCCCAGGCCGACTTCGATGGGATGTGCATTTAATGCCCATTTGACCCATTTCGAAGACTCTCCTGGCCGAGTTGTTGTGCTGAGTTATTGTTGTGAAACCCTTGCCAGCCGATGGGTTCCTAAGGATTTCTATATATTGGGCATGTCACCTCATTTGAAAGGGTTAGAAATAGTTAGAAGGTTAGAATTTTTAACCAAAATATAGAGCAGAGCTAGTTAGAAGTAGAGCAAGTTAGCAAGTAGTTTCCCTCAAGAAAATATTGTAACAGAAAGCCAGAATTGTTGCTACGGTTGAAAATTTGAATATAAGAAATGACATTGTGATTTGGTGCCATACTTGTTTCTTTTGTTTTGCATGGTTCTTGTTATTCTATCTTTAAAATTGCTTTGAAAAGGTTAATTTTTAGATTAGATTTGGATTCGATAATGTTTGTGATTCAATACTTGAATGTTGCAGCAATCCTTCAGTCCATACTTTTCGCAACCAACTAATTGTTAGTTGCTTTGCAAAGTTAGCCTGGACTTCATATTTCAGTATGCTTAGTTCGATTGTGAGGATTTGTTCATTTCAACTACAATAGGGTTGTTGAATAAATGTTCATGATTTGAAAATCTCAACACCTCAGAAGATTGCACTGTTTTCTGTGAGATTGCAGATTTATCTTGGTCAAGCAGAAATCGGTTTTGAGGGATTGGTCCATTTCGAGTATTGGTTACTTTTATTGTTAATCTTAGGTTTAGTATTAAGTTTATAAATCTCTTTGAAACCCTTACCCTTTTTTATTTCTTTGATTATTGGGATAAAACTAGGATTGAAGCATTATCAGATCGTTAGATCTGATAAAATTGATTCAGTATTTTTCTTGTAGTAAGGTCCCATTGTGATTACCAGCATTTTCACATTTTGTTACTGAGTTGTTTATGAACTGTCAAGACCTGACATTAGAGACCTTGGGGTTATCTCTTGAGGCTTTCCAATAGAGATTTACCTTTCAAGAGAGATAGGATATCATATTCTGTCTGGCTGTTATTGTGCAGAAAACACGATCAACAAATAGGTAGCTCCTGCATTTTTCAACTGAAATGGCATCATGTTCCCCCATGGACAGGTGAAAGTTGTTTTGTGTTGATCAACCTTAGCTATCATGATCTGATTGTACCCTGAAAACTTGTCCATTAATGATAGCATTTCATGTCCTGCTGTCATATCCATAATCATGTCTATATTTGGGAGAGGGAAATCATCCTTAGGACATGTTTTGTTTAGGTCCCTAAATTCAGTGTAGATGTGGATGCCCCCAGTGGGATTAGAGATAATTACAAGGTTTGAAACCTATTCTGGATAATAAATTGTCCGTATGAAACCGGCATCAAGGAGCTTCTGTAATTCAAGTTTGACTAGTAATCTTATTTGTGGGTGCATCTTTCTCAGCTTTTTTCTTACTGGTTTTGCTTCTAGATAGACGAATAGATGGTGAAACACAACCTCTAGATCAAGACTAGGCATGTCAACATAGGTCCATGCAAATTTTACCTTTCTTTCTCTCAGAAATGCAACTAGAAGTTCTTGTTCTTCTGTCAAAAGTAATTCTGCATAGAAGGTGATATGTGGTGTTTCCTCGGTTCCTAGGTTGATTGGATTACATTTCTCTTCCAAGACTATTGACTTTTCCTGATGAATAACACTAAGGGGGAGATTGAATCCCTCATCCTTTGGTGCCTCAGAGAAGTTTTCACCATTGGATACGTCCTTGGTTTTTCCTATTTTCGAGTCAGAAAGTCCCAGTGTGGTTTTCGCTTAAAGACCTAGATAATACTCTTAAATTTTCAATTTTGCAACTGAAGGATTCAATTGTTTCCGCATAGTAGGCATGTGTGTCTAGCTCAATGTCGAGCCCAACTTTATGATCTCCACATGGTATTTTATCCCACAATAAAATGAATTCTAAGAGAGCCTCATCATTTTTTAATGTGTCTAAGATCGATGGTCCTCGTTGGTCATAATCAATGAGTTGGGGATATACAAGTTTTAGCTCATTAGTCCGGTCACTTGGTTTGAAAGATAGGTTACTAATCATGAGAAGGGAGGAATCCTCGAATAACATAGGTAGGTTAGTGAGGGGATCCTCAAAAGGATAAGTAATCGATACAGGAACCGAGGGGGAAGCTTTGACTGTTTTAACTAGGGAACCTTTGCCACGTATGATTAATTTCTGAGGGGTACATCTAAGGCCAATATTTTTTATATGCTTCTCAGGAATAATGGGTTCCAAAAGGCCATTAGCATTTTTCCCCAACTTTTCATTTTTGTTATAGCCCCATCCTTGCATTACCTGCAATCCTTTTTTGTTATTATCCATGGGAAGATTAGGTACGAGCCTTTCATCTTGATACAATAAGCTTGATATATCCCTTTCATCTACCACTTCTTGACTTAGGTCCCCCCACCTTTTGAATCTAGAGGGGTCTACTTTGAAGGTTTGAGTTGATGTTTCAATTGGTTGGGGTTTCCCATGAGACCGAGGAGATTGAGGTAACTCTCCTTTAACAAAGGAACTCTTTTTCATTTTGTAGTCCCCACACCCATTATCTTGGATAATGACTTTAATATCAAGGATATCCATAATGGAGGGTGTATTTGTCTCAGAAGTGGAGGTGAGGGTAGATGGGTCTATTTATGGAGACGTGGGTCCCTCATCATTCTTTGGTACTTGGGTAATCTTGTAGTACTTGGCCTCCAAATTCTTACAATAATAAAATGGTTCGGGATCTCCATGGACTATGACCTCTTGATTCTAATAGGGAAACTTGAAACATTGATGGAATGTGGATGCAACGGCTTGCATCCCATGGATCCATGGGCAGCCCAAGAGGATATTGTAAGGTAATTCAAGATCAAGGACTTGGCATGTGGTTTCCATGATAGCTAGCCCTACTTGAATAAGGATTTGAATGGTGCCTTGAGACACTCATTCTTGATCATCATATGCCCTGATAGTAATACCCTTACCTTTTTCAATGACATCTTCAGATAACCCCAGATTCTTTATTAGCTTGAGAGTACAAATATTTAGACTGGCACCTCCATCCACCAAGACTCTTTTGACTTTATTTTTATGGACTAAGACTTCGAGATGAAGTGCACAGTTATGAGATGGTTGAGTTGGGAAGTCCTGATCAGAAAATGTTAAGAGATATGGGGTGATGATATGTTCGACCATAGCTTGGAACTAGTTTGCATCAAGATCCGTGGGGACGGTGGATGATCCTAATTCCTTTTCTAGGATTTCTCTATGGGCTGGTGATATTTTTAGTAATTCCATGATGGAGATTTGGGTAGGGGTATTTTTCAATTGATCCAGTATATTATAGCCACTAGGTATTGACTTCGGATTGGTGGTAGATGCCCTTGGTGGTTGAGAATGTCCTGCAATGGTAATTTTGCCACCACGTGCGGTGACTCCATAGTCGGCTTTGGATCCTGTGATATTGACAATGGTAACTCACTCATCTAAGGGTCCAACAACATCTAAGGATGCAACAACATGGTCATAAACATGGTTCACATTATTATACTTTTCCTTACCATTTTTGTTTCCCTTATTGTGATCTGGCATCAGATTCGTGCATATTTTAAAATCTTGGTTTCCTATGGATTGTTCAATGGTTATGGTTTTGTCATCGATGAGGTCCTGAATCAAATTTTTGAGTCTCATGCAGTTGGTCGTTGTGTGTCCCTTAATTTTATGAAAATCGCAAAGATGTTTCTCGTTATACCATGGTGGTTTAACTTGAGGCTCTTGATAATTGTCATAAATAGGGATCTTGATGAGTTTTTCTTGTATCAGTTGTTGTAGGACATACTCAATTAGCTCCCCAAGTGGTGTGTATGTTCATTTAAGGGGATACATGTTCCTTGGAGGTGGCCCCCCTTGATTATTTAGGTTATTGACCGCTTGATTGTTGGGTTGTTGCGATGATGTGTTGGATTGTGTGTTTTTTTTATCATTGACTTGTGTTTGTTGATATGATTGTGTGTTTTTCCTTGGGGCACTAATAATAACTTTAGCGTCAACAACACTATCTTTAGTAAATTTTTTGTTCTTTGCCCATGTGCAAGGTTTTTCGTTGTAACTGGTTTATGGATGGTTGTCTTGATAAGTAGGTGTACCCCCTTGTGCAATAAGGGATCTTTCGATGTTGAGCACCTTGGGGATCAATTGGTCATATGTGGTGATGCATTACATTTTCATATGGAAGAACAAGGTCCCCTCAAGATTGGCGATGATAGTACAGATTTCTTGCTCTTCTGGCATAGTCCACTTGCTCCTATTGGCCTTGGATCGCCATCGTTGCAAGAAGGATGCAAAATTTTCCCCCTTGGCTTGTTTTAGAGCGGATAGTTCTTCTAGAATCACGTCCATGCCTATGTTGAATGAATAGTTTTATATGAACAAGTCCACAATTTCTTGGAACTTTCTGATTCCAGGAGGAAGGCAAGAGAACATTCCATTGTTGGGCCATCCAAACTTCGATGGAAGAATCACATTAGATATGATTCATCATAGGAAACTTCCATATAGTGTACGTGGAATTCCCTAATGTCATCTTCAGGATTTCTGGTTCCACGGTACTTGTCAAACTTCTTTATCTTGAAGCCTTGTGGGAATGAAACCATTGCAATGCTTCTATCGAAAGGATAAGGGCACAAATTCCCTTGTGTTTTTGTTGTTTTTCTGGACTATAGGTCCAACACTTGTTGTGAGAGCAATTTGATTTGTGTCGACACATCATTTTGCAGATCGGGTGGTTGGATGAATGTGTTTTTGGGTGGCTTGGTTGTTGGAGTGATAGGTGAGTTGCTTTGTGCATTCGTGGGAGGTTGCTGCAAGTTTTGTTTTTCCACCAGCGCCTTTTGGTATTCCCATAATTGTTGTTGTGCCAACAATGCTTATTGTTGGTCTTGTTGTTGTTGTGCCAATAATGCTTGTTGTTGTTCTTATTTTTGTTATGCCAACAATGTTTGTTGTTGGGCTTGTGACTGAGCTGCTTGTTGTTGTGCTTAGTATTGTTTTAAAACTTGTTGATAAGCTTCTTGTTGTAACAAAGCTTGTGCTTGAGCTTGATGAGCTTGATACTGAGCCTATGCCTAAGCTTGAGCTTGTTGGGCGGCCTGGATGTCTTGTGCAGCTTGTGCAGCTTGTGCTGCTTGCGTAGCTTGTACAGCTTGGGTGGCTTGTTGTTGCAATAAATCTTGAGCTTGTGCTTGGGCAGCCTATTGTGCTTGTTGTGCATCTTGTTGTGCTTGTGCTTGTTGAGCAGCTTGCATGGCTTGTTGAGCTTGGAATTGTTGGAATGCTTTTTGATAGGCTTGTTGGGTAGCTTGCAGTGTGATGTTGTATTGATTTTCCATGTTTCGATTTGATGGTGGAGGTAGAGGATTCAAAATGGTGTGAGATGTTGTGATGAGAGTTTTTTGAGGTGATTGCGGAGGTGTTGTTGGATTGATGATAGAAGATTATGCGGTGAATGGTGCGATTGATATGCTAGGTCCTTAGGAGAGCATATTTATAGATGGGGTAATGATTGATTGTGTTGCTTGGATTGATGGTACCTATTGTTGCAATATTAGTAGCATGTTTGGAGGATTTGGTATGTTGACTTGATTCACAATCAAAGGATTGTTTTGATTTGGTTGATTGATGATTGGTAAAGGGGGTTGCCCTAAACTGAGGATTGGTGTGGATGTCAATGGTAGAGGGGGAAATGATGGGAAGATGGGTGGTGTGTTTCCTTAAGAAAGTGATGATGAGGGATCAAAGATTCCCCCTTGTCCAAATAGTCCCCCTTGTCCTTGTGAATCCACAGGGAGAGAGACTTGTGTGTTAAGGGAATATGTTGATGATGCGGAGAAAGTGGATGGATTATTGGTGTCATGAAAGACGAGTGGGACGTATGGATGTTTTGGATCTTGAGGAATGATATTTGGTTGACCCAAGATGGTATTTGCATCTAAGTCTTCGTTATTTACAAGGGGATGTGTTTGAATAGCATGAAGCAATGAACTCCCCTTGGTGACCATGGGTTGACTTGGAGCATGAGATGATGTTGGTTGTGGGATGGGTTGAATGATGTTTTGGAAGGAAGGTGTGAATGAGACCAGTGGCATAATCCCAAGATATTTCTCCACAATACTACTCACATCATAATCAAAAGGGAGTTTAGCCCCTTTGCTAATTCCAAAATCTATTGCAAAGGATTAAGTCTCATCATTGTGTTGACAATTTTGTGATTTTCAAGATTTTGGACCATTTCCATGATTTCATCTTGAGTCATTCCTAGGAAATTGTTGGTGACATCCTCCACTTGACAACCTCCCTCTTGAAGATCTTGTGGTAGTTGAGGAAGGTTGAGTGGGGGATTGGTAGATCCAATGGGGTTGATTTCAAGTGCAATTTGACTCAAGTCACTTGAAGTGGATGTTTCTTTGTTTGTTTCCATGTTTTTCTTGTGTTGAGATCTAGTTTGGACCATAAAATAAGGATCAACTTTCAGGAATATGGGAGGTAAATCTCTAACTCCTTAGGTTGGTCTAAACTTTAGGTACAAAAAAGGAAATCTAAGATGTTAAGGATCAAAGGATGGTGATGAGATAATGAAAGATGGGTGATTGTGAATGATTGAACTCTTTAAGAAACCTTGGAGGGATACTAGACTTTAGAACTTTTGGATTTTTTATTTTTTATTTGATTTGGATTTGATAATGAACTTATAAACTCCAAGATGTTAGATGTTATCTTGGAAGAAACTTGTCCACAAGGTGGTAATTTAACTAAGTGTATGAAGAAGGATGCATCCACACACACTTATTCAAACAAGATGATTTTGATTTGATTTAAAGGATTTTCCAAAAGTCTAGTATGAGTGATTTTTTTCCAAGATTCTAAGAGTTGTTTGTGAGATGGGATTTGATTGATGTTTTAGGGATGGATGAAAGTGTTGATTTTGATCCTAAGTCAACCTAGAGAGACTTTTGTTTACAAGACCTAGGTATTTAAGAACACGCTATACTTCCAAGAACTTATCAACCCTACTAAGTGAGATACTCAAAATGTTGGAAGAGAGTTGGATTTTGACAATAATAAAATGAGTACAAGTTTGGGTTGTCCTTTGATGCATGTTTGTAAAAGTTATAGAGCAACCTATCTCTAACTTGATAAAGCATAGACCGACATTTCTTGAGATTGCTTGGACTAAGACGTTTGTGTTGATTGATGGACTTTGGTTTTGGGACTTTGATTTTGTGGGAAATCATTTGAGAAAACACATGTGTGGGATTCAATTTGTCTTTTATCTTTGCTTAATGGATTCTTTTTACCACAAACACTTCTTTGCTTAGCTTTTCAACTAAATGTCTATGTCTCAATTTGTTTTCATCCCACAAGGTCCATTATGTGGAAATCAAGATAATCAAGGCAATAGCTCCCTAATGTTGACTTTAGAGAGAGATAATTTAGATATAGGCCCAAATATTTAGAAGCCTCTAAGGATAAATCTCTAGGGACAAGCAGTAATACTTGGACTTTGAAATGTATTTGCCCCTTCTAAAGGGTTTGAAGTTTGATGACCTTGTTAAATGTTTGTTTTGAAGATTTTGGATCCAAGCAATGTGTTTAACTAACTCAAAGATTGCACAATCCTAGGATGGAAAAGAAAATATTTGTTGAATTACCACTTGGATTTCTCCAGCTATGCTTATTCAGAGCGGATGATTAGAAGCTTGACCACACTGGCTCCCCTCCATGGCACTCACTTCTACGGTTCATCCAAGCTTCAAGTTCTCATGAATCTCCCATGACATACTCTTCATCTCTACAAAGAACTGCAAATATGTGGGACGGCTTCGGAGGTCCGACCTCCTGACGCCAACAAATATTGGGATTTTGGCTTCTAAACAAAGGTTCATAGTAAGGGCATCCAATTTAGGGGGTGCAATGATAAACTCCTTGTGATAGATCTACCAACCCTTAGAACAAGGGCTTTATGCATCATAAAGATATTGGGGGAGATCTATCATGTACCGCTTCCCATTATTTATGATTTTCATCACAACCACAAATTTATATAGCGGTTTGAAAGAGCTTGGCTTATGTTCGTTACCACTCGGGTCGTTCCCTTGGGGTGAGTACTTTTTCCCACTAAGGTAGGCCCTCTACAGGTGAAAAATAGCAAGTAAGTACATCCGTAGTTTGATCATCCTTGCTCGCATGAACAAAGAGAGAACACACACTATGCCTTTTCTCACACTAGCATGATTTGTTCAATTTTAAAAAACCCAAATTTAAAATGTGGAGGCAATCTTTTAGACAACCTAATGTCACTAAACTTCTTTTGATTCTTAAGATCGCCGTGAAGTGCGAGAGAAGTGCGTACGCATTTGAATGACACAAGTTTGTAAAGAAGATTACAAAACAAATCAAACACGAATTATTTTTAGTCCTCAAAAGCAATAAATGATTTCTTTTTATAGCACTGAATTTGAGTGTGAAAGTTGATTGTTCAATTTTAGACCAAATTGAAATTCTAGTATCTAAGATTCAATTTTAACCAACTTGACAAAGCTTGAGTTGTGGGTTAATTTTAAGTCCAAATTGAATCTAGTTGGTCCTAGGAATTGAAATGTAGAAATTAAAGCCCAAATTATCACAAAGAGCATTAAAAAATGCTTTTAAGACTTCAAACACTAACCCTCCCCTGCTTCCTACAAATGCAGCACTGAAATGTGAATGTGGCACTCTGAAGAAGTCAAATGCAATGCTAAAATATAGATGTGGCACTCTGGTAAATTTAAATGTAGTGCTATACAAAAATAGAGAGCGTGAATGCCATGTTGTAGTGAAAGCGACGCTCTGTGGTGAGAAATTAAGACAAAAAGTAGAGAAGGCGAATGTGATGATGAATCAAAGGCGGCGCGATAGAGGCGTGCATATGTGGCGCGATGTGGCAAATACAATGCTATGTCAAAAGCGACACTCTGTGACGTCACATTTGCAGAAAAGCGGTGTCACGTTCCTGTGTCTGCAAAAAAGGAGAAATTAGGTAAAATTTGACATGTTAGATTGCTCAGCCCTCCTTCTAGCACCAAAATGTGAGCACAAAATCTACAAAAGCTAACAATTGATCAACAAAATAATGTCAAACAAGTTAGGAAAGCAAGTCTAATGCTCCCTATGAGATTAATAGTTGAATTTGTTGATTTTAATTAAATAATGTTGATTATTCAATTAATTGATGAATTTGGGATGATTTTAGAAGAAACGGTGTTAGTTGATCAAAATCAAATGCATAGTATCAATCAGGACATTTTACGTGTCTACAGTAAGCAAAATAACTTGTCACGTAGAAGAGATTCGCACAACACAAATATATTGCTCTGCAAACCAAGAGAGTAAAATTGCATAAACAAGAATCAAAAATTACAAAGAGATCAATCCTTAAGAAAGGAGATCAAAACCCTAAAGTGAACCCTAGGATTTAATAAAATAATTATTCAATCATTATTAAAGTGCCTAAGTTTAGATTAAGTGAAAAATAAAGTAAAGGTGACTTAATTACTTAATCAACATGATTAAATTAATTAAGTAATTAACCTATTACTCTAACACCCCCCCTTAAGATGAACTTAGGGAGAAGCTAAAAAACTAAGGACAAAATGCATGAAAGCAATGATGGGTCCCGACAACAAGGCCTAATGAGGTACCCAAATACAACCAAAATCTCTATAGAGTAGAGAAAAAGAGAAAACCTTGTGGGAAAAAACTCCACTCCAAAAAGAGAGGAAAGCCAAGTGAAGGACTAAAGAAGCCTCCAAATAAGACAGTACCCTGAAAAATAGGAACATGTAGAACATCCAAAAGCACGAAGTTGTAGACTGATGTCAAAGGAAGACTGATATAGTGTTGCAATGAAGAACCTCTAGAAATAGGAATGCAAGAGTGTCCATATGGTAAATGATCCATCTCACCAAAATTCATGTAACCCACTGTTGATGTACGCTGCATCTGAAAGTACATAGGAACAAGAACTAGATACATATATCACTCCAACACGAAACCAAGGAAGCATTGGCACCAACAATAGAAACCCCCCATAATGTTGAAAAAGGGAGAGCCATGATAGGAACACTAAAACAACGTGAAACCAAGAAGTGCATGTAGGAGAAACAACCTGCAAATAAAAGGGTATGCAAACTAATGCACACACACATGAGGCAAGAATCAACAAGATTCACTGTTGTCATGGAAGGTACACTCACTTGACAAAGGTGTGATGGAAAACAAAGGCGAACATCAAGCTCCCCATGGCACTTTATATCATAGTGTGAATACAATAGGCACAACAGGATGTGTGAAATCCCCAAAAACAATATACACCAGAATGGCACTTTATCTCAGTGTGTCTACATAATAAGAATGTGCATGAAAAAAATGTTTACAATGCCCAAATAGGACAGAAAACTGGAAATACATATAAAACATCCAAAAATGATTCATCCCACGCAAACAAAAAGTTTCCTGGTGCTAAAACGTCCAAGTAATTCACCAAAGTGAGAAAACACAAATCTGAATAGAATATACCTAGAGAATAATCTAGAAAAATTGCATGGATGGAACTGAAGAGCTTTGAAATACGGCTCCAATGCCGCTAGAATCGCGAAAAATGGAGAAATTGGTCAAAAGTCACGAGCTCGAGACTAAAAATAGCTCCTTTTACTTCAATAGACTGTAGAATGCACCAGCAACAAAATAAAGTGATGAGACCCACACCACTGGAAAGTTGATGGAATCAGCTTTTTGACGATATCATGTTTGCTGAAAAATGACATCGTATGCCCCAATTATGGCCAAAAGAAAGAAAAAAACCCCTTTTAGGGCACAAAGGGGGTCAAAGGGGGCCATGCAGCAGTCTGTACTGCTGACGTCAGCAAAATATTCTAGGGAATATTCCCTATTGCGGGTAAAAAAATGTGGCCCCCTAGCGAGAAACTAATCAATGGAATATTCTAATCCATCTCAGAATATTCAAACATCGGTGATTGGGCGAAATATTCTAGAAAGTGAAATCTTCGGGAAAAAGATTCCCTACGCATGGAGTGAGAGCGGCCGTTAGAAATTGCAAAAAATCACTGGTTTTTTTTGGTTTGACGGAAAAAATGTCGTTGATATGTGTGGAGGCCACCGTTGACAGCGTGAAAACTGTTGGGTGGCAGGTACTAGGGGCCCGCAAGCCTACCATGCAGGTACATGCAGGTACCTATATTTAATGCACCCATCAAACAAAAAAAATCTGCCCCCCAAGTTTTTTTTTAACTTTTTCCTGCCTTTTTTTATTTTCTAAACAATTTCTAAAATAAAAAAATTAGAAAAAAAGCGCGAGTCGACCTGTAAATTATTTTTACCCTTTGTAATATTTTTTTTTGAATTTCATGCACAAGGGTCGTACACAGGCTGTACGGCCCCTAAAGCAAAAAAAAATTGCCTCAGAGGCCAACTTCACCAAATTTGACAATTTGACAGGCATTTTTAGAGGTTTTGGCCGCTCCAAACACAACGGTGAGGTTCGTTTGGGCTGAAAAAGCTTCAAAATTGTAGGCACCCTGTGGATCTGAGAAAAAGGCATCCGTAGAAACCCTTGCAGATCTGAGCCTGTGAGTCCAAAATTGATGAAACAAAGGCCAATCTTAACTATTTCCACCACTCTGAATGCAATGGTGTGATGAAAAGTGACTCAAAATGCACCAAAATAATCTTTCAAGGCTTGAATCCCTTAAAAGATGAACAGGAAGCTACAGATCTGAAGCTCCGATACCATGTTGAAGTTGTAAAAGCCAACCTCACAGAACCCAGTGATCACCTGCAAGAAAAATAACCTGTCACGTAGAAGAGATTCGAACAACACAAAGATATTGCTCTACAAACCAAGAGAGTAAAATTGCATAAACAAGAACCAGTAACTACAATGAGATCAATCCTTAAGAAAGGAGATCAAAACCCTAAAGTGAACTCTAGGATTTAATAAAATAATTATTAAAGTGCCTAAGTTTAGCTTAAGTGAAAACTAAAGTAAAGGTGACTTAATTAATTAATCAACATGATTAAATTAATTAAGTAATTAACCTATTACTCTAACAAGTGTTTCGTTGATGCATATTCACTTACTAAGGATGGTATTTGATATCATATTAGGATTTCACGATTGATGATTGGACTAGTGCATATTTTGGAAGGTATTGATGTAATTATGGATGTTAAGTTTTATATTGTTCATGTAATAATCTTTGATATCGTTATTGTGACTAATGCATATCGAAATGATGTATTATATATGATAGCTTATGATTGATTAGTTGATTTGTGAGCAAATGTAATGTATTTGTTTTGGATTAATGTAATATGAATATTTTTATTGTACTGACACATTTTTTTGAGTGTGCAGGGGTTCTAATATAGATGGATTAAGAGGATCCACTTAGCCACCTTTCATCTTGTCTATATTATTGTAAGAGAGGGGGACCACCGCATGCAAGACCCCAGGTCACGGAGGGTCAAGACGCGAGAGGCTTCCCTAACTTACCTCAGCTAAGTGTAATGTTAGGAAATGTGAGGCGAGAGTAACGAGGACTGTGAGGCCTCTCAGTTACTCTACAGACTTGAAACATAGGAAGGGGCTAGGCGAGCCGGATTTTAGGTCTAACACTACGCCTCAGGAAGCTCTCTGTTCGAACATGAAAGTGTGGTCTCTGGATGTCAGCACGATGCGCTGGTGTCTCCAAAGTGTGTTGGCGTTTGTATGGCCAGGCAATAGTGAAGATGAGGTCAAACCAATAAAAACTAGCTAACGGCCCAACTAGTTAACTAAAGGGCCAGAATGATGTGATTAAGTAAATGAAATACTCTCTAATATTATAAAGTAAATATGCAAGAATAAAGAGAGCAAGGAGGATCTCACTAAGGAATTTATTCGCCAACTAATCCTTCGAAAAGCACGTACTCCTACACACAGAAAGAGAGGAGAATGTTGGGTGGCTATATAGGGGTCTGCCTTATTCAAACCCCCGTTTAGGTGTTCCCACCTCCACGGATAGCCAAGGAAACGAGATAAAGGAAACAATACAATAAAGAGCACAAAAGCACTACAAAATAGTACAGTGCTAACTCAACCAAATGATAGAGGAGAGGAGAGGGAAGCTTACCACCTCCACCAAGAGCACTCAAGGCTACTTAGGGGAGAAAATGAGAGGAACTCAAGCCTCTACTACAATGGCGTGGTCCCAAACTTGCTCTACTGATGTGATGGACTGTTGCTTTGGCTGCAATGGAACTCAAGAATGCTTCTTGAAGCTTGAAGTGAGTGAAGTGAGCTTGTGAATGAAGTCTAGAAGATGAAATTCTTATTCAAAGGATGAATTTGAAGAAAGGATGGAGAAAAACGGCCATATTTGGGTTGGTCGTCTGAAGGGGGCATTACAACTTGACTCCTAATGAGAAGTGTAACGCCTCTACAGGTTCAGTCGCAGGAATTTTCTAGGGACGTAAGCGCGCTGCACAGAGGTATGCGCACCGCATGGGCATCCCTAATAGAAATGCCTCCATCAACGCTGAAAACAGGCACCAAGTGGGATGCAAGCGGCGATCTTAGGTGGAATTAAGCCTTTGAACTTGGTTTTCTAAGGTGGATAAAGGAAAAAAGGGGATTTTCACATGGGGTGCAAATTCACTCTTATACAATTATGTTGGTCCTAGTTCTTAGTCCATATGCCTTGATGTAAGGTTAGTAATTTTTCATGTTTGGTTAATATGGTGTTGGATATTTTTCTTGGTGGTGTCTTGTGTAAATTTTGGTCTTGTAATTTGAAATGGAATTTTAGAAGACTTTTAAAAAGAATTAAGGTATATTTTATGTTTGGGGAATAGCCTATGCCTTAGGTATAAGGGTTAGAATTTTTTTTTTATCATTTGTGTCCTTTTTAAAAAAATTTAGGCCCCTTTTTATGTCCCCTTTGCAAAAGTGGCGAAAATGGGGAAATGGTTTTGGTGGTTGAGTTAGTTTGGGAGGAAGTTACTTCTTCCTTCCCTTTATAACTCCCTCCTTATGGAGAGGAAGGGGGTTCCCATGTCAGTTTCTCTCTTTACATTTTGAGTTTCTTTCTTTTGAGGGGATTTTGGGAGAAGGAGGAGATCTTGGAAGAGGAAAGAAGAGCCATCCATTGTTGGGTTCATTGCTCTTGGAGGTATTCCTCTCTCTTGTTCTTGTATGCATTTTCATTTGGAAATTGTTATGAAGGATTTATTGAGGGTTTTCATGTGTAATGTTCTTACTCTCTTTGTCATAATGTGTTATTTT
Source organism: Sequoia sempervirens (assembly GCA_007258455.2). Classification (NCBI taxonomy): domain Eukaryota; kingdom Viridiplantae; phylum Streptophyta; class Pinopsida; order Cupressales; family Cupressaceae; genus Sequoia; species Sequoia sempervirens. The sequence continues at coordinate 75,224,770 of VDFB02086081.1, read as the reverse complement.
CATTGTTGTTTTGTATCTTTTTAGGGGAGTTGACCCCCTCTATTTAGAGGAGCTTTTGGTCCCCCAAGTATAGAGGTATTGAGTGGGTACGGCTCCCACACTCAATGGCTTCCTTGTCAAGATATGAGTATCCCTTTTAGGTGATGGCCATCACTGGGGTATGATTACCCTTTCTATTCATGGGATGTGAGAACCCCTTGTTCTTTGCATACTTTTGAGTAGAGAGATAAGGGGTGTTGGTATGTTGTGATGAGGTGGTTGGTGTATTGGTGTTGTGGTGTGGAGTTGTGTGGCATTGTTATGTGGAGATGTGATCATGATATGTTCTTATACACCCCCTTTGGTTGAGCCCCTACTCCCCCTTTTGTAGTTTCCCTTGGGAAAACCAATGTGGTAGACATGTATTTGTGTTCTTTCGATGTATGTGCACTATGTAATATATGTGGTCTTTGTGTTATTGTAAGTTGTGTTGTGGTTAAGTGGTTGCCCTCGCTCGAGGGTGGGTTGAGTATCAACCTTATGGATGGGAGGGGTGGGTTGTGTATCAACCCTATGGATGGGAGAAGAGCCCATCAGTATATTGTTGTTTTTCCTTTTTTTTTCTTTTTCAAATTTGGATGGAGTTGGAGAAATCGCTTGGGAATTGTTCAAGTATATGGGTGGGAAAGAAATATGGTCTGAGATTCATGATAGACTCTCTTTTTTTATGTATTATGGGTCTAACATTAAGAGTTCAAGATTGCATTAGTTGTTGTTTGGTTGAATTTAAAGCTTGCAACTATGAATTTCATTTTTGGAAAAGAAAATCAAAGTTACTCCTTAGTACAAGCAATTGTGAACATGATTTGCAATTAAAACTCCTAAGCTTTATAATGTATTTATTTTTGAGTTGTGTGGATCTTTAATAAAAGATAGATTTGTAATATCATTAACCATTGTAAACATGAAACTGTGGATTCATTTAAAAGAAGAAAGGTGTATCTCTCAAAGCAAGTTAGTTGAGAAAATGCACTTGTTTATTGGTTTTGGTAATGTTTTCTTTTGAGAAAGGATAAAAGAAAAATTCTCCTATGTGATTATTACAAGAAAGAAAATGATAACTCGATGTTAGCCTTTGGATAAATTAATACAAGTTGGATGTCTAATGTACTTACATCCTATTTCCCATTGAAAATAATTGATAAGGGTTGTCAAGAGGAAAAGATAGTTTTAAGAATAGTTTATAGTTTATCATGTAATATGTAGGTTAAAAAAAATTAGATTAGTGAAACCCAGAGTTTTAGAAATCCTAGATAAATAACCAAATAAGGAATAGCTACAATAACCATGAGACAATAAAATCGACATTGGATTCCACTAGATCAACCTCCTCTTTTATCAATGTTTGCTAGTCAGAATTTTTGGCAATCTTATTAACAAAATCAGTGCCCATCTGATGAGGAGTGCAAAGGAATATTGTAGTACCTTCAACCTTTAAATAATCAACATGTTAAAACCTTTTTTTTCCAACGCCATTTAAAAGAACTCTAGAATTTACAAGTATGATGCTAAGTTGCCAAGAATTGGAGGTATTCAAAATAGCAAAATAGAACCATAAGAATAAAAAATAAGTGGAACCAAAATACAAATTATAAATGTTAGCATTAACTGACAATTATAATATCAAAAGTCTGAAACAAATTCAGATCATGAGAAGAACATGAAAAAAAAACATAACAAGAAGGAAAGGGGTCAATATAAATTGGAAAATATATTAAAAATAAATCCATGAATGATTCTAGAAATTTTCTTTGAAATTGTGTGGTAGCAATCCATTGAATTCGTTCAATCTTGGAAAAGAAAACAAACTAACTTAAAACTTACAAACTAAGCATGGAAATTTGAATAGAAATTATGTATATAATAGTTGCATTCGGTTAATAGTTAGAAGAAAGGATTATTGGCATGATTAATGCAAATCAAAAATCCTTTAATTATATTTGTGAAACAAAGCTAATAAAAAAAACAATTAATTGTAAGAATTATAAGTAAAAAACAATTAAAAATTAATAGAGAGTTTAGTAATAAAAAAAATCTAAGAATAAATTGTAGTTAATTTAGTTAATGTTTTTTTGAAGTTAAAGTTTCTAATTTGAAAACCCAATTTTAAAGATTATTTAATTATCATTTAAGGATAGAATGTTGCATAAATTGAATTTTAATTAAGAACTTTCCAAGTTGAAAAGTTTTAAAATTATCATTTACATTCCTTTATAAAAATTTGACAATGCGTCATAATGATTAAACCTTATGGTTCACATATTTAAAACTTGTGTAAAGAGAATTGTTACAAAGAGTCCTACATTATGAATTATAAAAGAAAGAATCTTGAATTCACTAAGAATTAGGTATTCAACAATTTATTCTTTAATTTAACTTCTTTGGAAATATAATTAGATTTTTCTTAACCCATTATTTAGTTCTATAAATTGGGATACAATATATATTTAAATTTGAATTAGATAATGATCAATTAATGAATTTATCATTAATTGTCAACTCTTCTCAATAAATGTGGAACGTATTTAAAATTTTATCAATATTCTCGAAGTTATGATTTAAATATTAATTGCAACAAAATTGAAGTTTAAATTAATCCCAATGTATGCATCTAGTAGGTAGACATAATTCCATTGACAATTTTAGAACTCTCCCTTAACTAAGAGTAAGAATCCTTTCATTCAGATAAAGTCAAAAAATCATCCCATAAGGAAATTTTCAACTCATTAAATAAAGAATATTATAAATAAATGAAGCTTTTATTTTCACTCAAGTGAACACTGTGAAATGATGATCATGAATTAAAATAGAGTAATTAATTCACTTTTAAACCTAGTTAAGAATCTACTTAATAAAACAACCAATAAACGTTAACTATTAGTTTGGGATTTAAAATTATTATAGTCAAGTCATTAGTGTGCAATATTATTTTCTCATTATAGCCAACTAGGAAAAAAAATGTAGATAGAAAGGTAGAAATTAGTATTTGTTAGTAGTTTGTCAACTCATCAAATTTGAAAGAGCATCCAACTGCTATATCTTGGAATACCTAGGAAAAGATTTGAGATTTGTTTGAGCAAAATGCAAACTAGGATAGTTTAAGAGATGGGATGACACCAAAAACTTGATGTCATCAATTATAGATCAACTTCAAAACTTGAATAGCATTAGCATGTTGAAAATTTTGGTAGTTGTGTATGGTTTAGGCTGAGAAAATTTTAGGGCATGACATTTGGTATTAGAAAGAGGTTTCAACACTAGGAACTTTGGGTTAAATGTTTAATCAATTTTTCTTCTAAGATGGGTTTTGTGGTTCTAAGCATTGTGTGTTGCAAGAATAGTTAGGAAGAAGGTGATATAGTGTGCATTGAGTATAGAATATCCTTGTTGGAAGTTTCAACTCAACTTACCTTGGTAAAATCAAATCTACTTTGACAACTTATGAATTATTTTTCTTAATTGCTAATCTCGTAGTATCTATTTTAGGGCATGACACCTTGTTTGTCATGACCCATTCATGCATTCTTTACTTTTTATGCATTAACTTATTAGGGTTTTTAACTACTCCCTAAATTTTCACTTAAAGGGGGTTTAATCATTCATTAGTTAATAATTAATTAATCTTTGATTGATTATTAATCTAATTTTATTTTATGCACTTAAACTAAATTTAAAACTTGTGTTTTTTTTTTTATTAGTTTTAGATATTATTAGATCATCATGTCTCATTATATGTGATATTGACACTTTCATGATCTGATTTTTTTTTCATTTAGAATTTGCTCTTATAAGCACTTTCCTTCATTGTATTATTTTATTCTGTAGGTTCTTTCTTTTTGAGGAAATATCAAATCATTATTTGCAACTCTTGTGTGTGGAAGGTGTTCTCATTTGTTGTTTGATCTAGTTTTGTATGTGTTTTTGACAAATCCAACAAAGAGTGTTGTTAAATGAAATTAAATTTTATTATGGAAAATGAAAACAAATTTATCATTGAAAATGTTTCATCAATTCAATAAAAAATGAAAGTTTTAAACCCTTCTCAATGTCAAATCTTCTACAATAGATTTTGACCAAAAAGTTTGTCATTTTGTTTATTCTCACCTCCTTAAATAAGGCATTAAGATTGTCTACTTTCATGTTGTATTTGTACTTGATACAAATGTCACAATGTGTTTCACACTTTATGGTGTCTTCTATATGATAGAAGTATAAGTTAATCCCTTACACTATAAATTGCCAATAAATTATCTCACCCCACATCATGGACTATAAAAAAATGCATTTCCATAAAACATGAAAAAAAATAACCTAGAGAAACCCCACAAAGAAAACAGCCCTGACATCAAATTGTTGGGGGATAGCCGTGTTATTATAACCCTAGATTTGCAAGGTTGTTGACACAAGTAGTGCCTGAAGTCACCCCTCTTAAAAATTTAGGCATCCAATACACTAGAAAATTTGAGTATATATACTATAGATACCCTAAATTGTCTTGACCTACGAGCAACACCTTTTTATTAATTTTCACTTTTAGTTTCTAAATGCTTAAATAATACCTTATTATTTAATTATTGTCAATTTTCATATTATGCTATTAATTAAATAATTTTACATTATTTAATTAATTCATTTTCATTCATTATTTCTAACTAATTAAATAAATCATGTTTATTTAATAATGTCCTAATTAAATATTATTCTTCCTAATTAATTAAATAAGTCTTATTTATTTAATTATGTCACCAACTTAACTTATTCTTCTATTTTAATCGAATAGTTATCATTAATTATTTAATTAACATCAAACACCCTTCTAATATTAAATAATTGTTACAAATTATTTAGTTAAACCACTTTCCCCCTTCTAGATTAAATAATTGAATTAATTATTTAATTTTCCAATATTCACTCGATATGATCAATTTTCACTCTTCTTCAATAAATAATTAAATAATACCTTATTATTTAATTATTGTCAATCTTCATATTCTGCTATTAATTAAATAATTTTACATTATTTAATTAATTCATTTTCATTCATTATTTTTGACTAATTAAATAAATCATATTTATTTAATAATGTCCTAATTAAACATTATTCTTTTTGAGTAATTAAATAAATCGTATTTATTTATATCGCTAACTTAACTTATTCTTCTATTTTAATTAAATAGTTATCATTAATTATTTAAATAACAGCAAGCACCCTTCTCATATTAAATAATTGTTACAAATTATTTAATTAAAACCACTTTCCCTCTTCTAGATTAAATAATTAATTTAATTATTTAAATCTCCAATATTCACTCAACATGATATATTAATAAATAAACTTTTGTTTATTAATTCAATCTTTGTTTGCACTTCCAGGTTAATTAATTATTTAATTAACCTCACACATTTCATTGATCAATTACATAAATCAAATTTCCACCGATTATAAAATCAAGGATTGTTCAAACCAATTAACTATTCAATCTATTTCCTCTCAACAAACCTTGAGCATTGATCATGGTCTTTCATCTTCTAATTTAGATCGTTCATTTGAAAGAAGCATTTCTATAAATGCAAGCCTTGTTGCACGTTCATGGTTAACCACAAATTCTCAATATTGGGCATCCTTTATCATTCAGCAGCATTATTGAGCATACAAAATCTGAGAGCAAAAGCAAGGATACAAATGGAGAGAAACAATGAAGGTGATTCAAAGGTAGCATAAAAGAGAAGGTAAATTTGTATCAGTTTGTTATTTTCTATGTTGCATTTGTTCTTCGTCGATAGATTGATTTGAATTAGTTTGGATATATAATTTAGTGGTTATTGTGATTGATTCATACTTCATGTTTATTATAAACTCAATTTTTAATCTTACATATACCAAGGGATTACGTTTTTCGTGCACATTCAACATGCTTGTGATATCAACCACCAATTGGTTCACACTTATTAATTTTGATGGTCAAACATTTAAGCAATTAGAGTTTCATAGCAACTTGACGTTTCATGTTTTACCACATACAACATGATACACAGTTTGTAGACTGTTGTATATAAAAGGTGGGTCAATTTCCACTGTAATTCAAACCCAACAAATGTCTTCCCCATGCCAAGGTTCGGTTTCAGGGAAGCCTACTCTTCCCTGCATTACTTCAGATAGAAGGATTTTTGCTCCATGTGAAATTCATATCAAAATAAATCTGGTTTCAGCTATGCAATCATTTGCGAATTGCATGACAATTATTTGTGGTATCCATGGCTCGTTATTAATATTTTGGAAAGAAAACCTAACACAAAACTGCATCTTAGCATTATGTGATCAGATGGCCAGAGGTTTATTGGCAAGATCTAGTTTTCCCCAATCTTGGTCATTAGGTTGAAATCCAAGGGGTACAAAATTCAAACAATATCTATAAGGTTATGTTAAAAATTCCCCTTGTTCTCAGATCCCTGGAGATATACTGGTAAGGCTGTGAGCCAAAAAATCCCTTTACCTTAACAGTAATTAACTGAGTGCACTGAGGCAAAATTGAAGGAGACCGCCTCATGCAAAAGAGTTGGCACTATTTTCTGGCTTCCCTACATCTATAGCAAATATTTTTTAATTAATGTTTCCCTTTGTCACTCTTAATTAAGTTATTGTAAGTGTAACATCTAATAACTTGGTCAATAATTCACTGGGTTGTTTGTTCTGCTGTTTGGTCAAAGGATAGGTGTCTAGTTCAAAAGCACTATACAATATTCAGCATCTAAATCTTCCATTTTGATAAAAAGTACCCACATAGAAACGCTAACCAGCAGATATTGTCATCTTGGTTCTTCAATATCCTATATTATTTCATAGCACATAAGTTCAACACTATGCCTACAAGTACATATCATAAGCACAAACTCTAGGTTATCTTTACAAAAATCCATAGGTCAACATTTTGGCTTTCAGTCAATTGGCATATCTACTTAACTCTATACTTGCACCCAGTTAAGTGCAGATAACAATTTTAAAACTCTGCTTGCAAGTACATCTGTAAGCAAATGTAGCTGGTTATCTTTAAACAAAATTCACAGTTAGAGGATTCTGGCTTTCACTCATCTAGCATATCCACTCAACTCCATATTTGCACCCAGTTTGGTGCAGTAAATTATTTTAAATATGCTGCTTATATGTTGGCAACCTGAAGAAACCATGCCAATGGAAGATGGTGACCGAGACAAAAAATGATAGTAGAATTGGCAATTTACCTTTAATGACTTTTCATACTGGTGGGAGAACTTTTGAACTTTTTGGGTAACAACCAAAATATTGGATGCCCACTTCCAAAGATTCTAAACAAATTTCGCCAGCCACTGTTAACTGGCAATCCTTCAACAGCTCCATTGCTTCTGTAGTTGAGAGAGTCAATGTAAGTCTTTCCACTATAAAGCAACTGCACCTGTTGGAAAAATAAGAGTCCAATTCCAACTGCCACAGATATACTGGCTACAATAAGATATATCAAAGCAACAGCCCTTGCTGATAATACAACAGAACTTCTCATCAAGGCATGTAGGAATGCTTTGACAATGTTGAACACATTAGCAGACCTGATTGCAAATACAGGATCAACTGGGACATAAGCTAAAGTGGGCCATATCAAAATTCCTGCGTATATTGACATTAATAGGACATAAATATTACTAACAAGAGCAAAGAAAAGGAATGTGATGAAGTGATGATGATTTGTTGCACCAACGCAGTTACCAATCTGATTGTCAAAGGCAAGAAAAAAACTTCAGTTAGAAAAAATGTAAATTCCAATAGGGATGGCATTAGAAGAATACAAATTGAGATTGCAATTTCAAACAAGGCATTCAAGAAATAAAATGTACGGCCCGTTAGCTTTAAGAGGACACCTTTACTGTCCAGTTTTTAGTAGTCATATGGCTTTTCCTTTTACAATGTTTGTTGTTGCTTCATTATAGCATTTCTCCTTGTAGAGAATTTGATAACATAGTAACATTATTTACATGGCATTGAAAAAAAAACTCTGGTTTCACCAAAAAAACACCAGGCTACCAATTCAAATTGGCATGGCCCAGGGCCAGGCAGGTTTTTTCCCAGGCTTTTGGTTCTATGTTTGATACAATTATGTTGCTCGTCTTTACTGTGTGAGAGCCTGATATACATTTTAAACAATTTCAGAAATTCCAAGCTGTTTAATTGTTAGCTGCACATAATTTTGTTTTAGAAACCTCAAGGTAGGGGATTGATACATACAGCTATTTATAACAAAAATATCCTGTAACCCTAGTCTAATATTTTTCAAGACCTCCCTCCTTAGGAATAAAATCTGCCAGAAATGGTTTAGAGTTAGACCAATCTAGGACTCTGCAAAAAGGTAGATCAAAAAAGCATAAATTCTCCTACAACTTGACATTTGTAAATCTAATTAGCTGGCTTCCTCCTATTTCCCTACCGTCACCAGACCAAACCAGTTCTAGGTCGGAAGCAGTCACCAGTTTACAGACAGGATGGGTAGTGTGTGGCCATGTCTGCCTCAAGTAACTTGTGGGTACCCACAAGATACGTAGGGCAGGCAGAGCCACACTCTCACCAAATCCATGTTGTGCCCAACTCCACCCGGGGAAACACACAAGCCAAAAGCCATTCGTATTTTTAAAATACATCCATCAAATGTCCAATCTACCCTTATTAAACAATATAATATGCATTTTCAACCTTGAACTGTCCATTTCACAAACACAAGCCCGCACAAACATCCAAGAACATAGAAAGTTGTCATCTTTGCATTTTTGAAGCTTGCTAGTTTTTTTCAACAGTGAAGGATTGCAAAGATGCCAAAGATGTTTGCTAAGTGCTATGGGGGAATCTTGCTTGCACAAAGGATGTCTGCCAATCAAAGGTAAATATTTTGTAGAATGTTTCAAATTATGTAGATTTTTTTGAAAACATTTTAAATGTTTTTTTGTGCTTGTTTCAAATTTTTATTATAGTTGAACATATTGCAGGGTTGTATTTTTTATTTTATTTCTTTTAATAATGTAAATTACATACTCTAGCATTACATTTTCATTTTTTTCTTATGACAGCAATCTATTTAGAATGGATGCTAATTCAAGTTTAGTGGCCCTTGAGGCAAATAGACAATTCAAATATGATCAAGCATCTCCTCTATGGAAATATTTTACAATAAATGAACAAGTTCCAAGAGATGAGGTTCTTCAGTCAATGCAAAATCCAGTATAAGAGCTTATATAGTTGAGTGAAAGTTTACTTGTGTTATGACCAACCATGGAAAGAGAGTTTGTCAAGGGCCAAACAATATGGGATTGCCAAAGGAACAAATTATGACATATATTAAAGAACAAGAAGAAGCTGATGTTGTGAGTGAAAAGAAAAATTTAAAAGCTCATCCCTTAGCAAAGAAAGGATTCGGGAGGCCGCCTACAGGGTCTCTTTCAATAGTGGTTGGCCCACATCCTTTCTTAAGGACACCATCTATTCAAGAAGAAGACCCCTCTCTTTCTTTCCACTAAAGAGGCCATTGAATAATCCATTCCACAAAAGTGGCCCATTGGATAAGGCATTTTAGAATGTGGCAAAATACAATGCAAATGAATACATTGCACATTGCACTTATGACAATGGTCTTCCTTTCAACTAGGGAGATCACTATATTGGCAAGAAATGGTAATGTCAATCAATTGAACGCCCTCTGGTTACACAAGTCCTAGGTATGAGAAGGTGTGCATCTCCTTATTGGCAAAAGAAAAAAAAAATAGACATCACTAAAATCAATCAAAAATTCATGAGTTGAAATAAGAGTCTCCATCAATTCTAATGGATGGAAAGATTGCAAAAACTAGCCTTTAATAAATGTCATTGTAGTGTCCCCTAAAGGGGCAATATTTGTGAAAGCGGTTGATTGTGAGGGACAATTTAAGGATGCAAACTTCATTTCCAAAATCTTCATCGAGTCCCTAAGAACATTGTTCAAGTCATAAGGAACAACGCAAAAAATTGCAAGGTAATAGATGATTTGATTGAGCAAAGGTATGAGAACATTTTTATGGACACCATGTATCGTACACCCCGTTAACTTGGTGATGCAAAAGATAGCCACACAAATAAAGTGGGTGAAAACAATATACAACGATAGTTAGGAGAATCAAATGTTCGTGACAAACCATCATATGTCATAAACATCTTCAAGACATTCTCCAATTTGAAGGTGTTGAAGGTAAATTTATAAAATTTCAATACTTATTTCAAATTTAATTTGTGACATTTACTTATTTAAATTTTAATGTGTTATTAACTTATTTCTTACCGAATATTAGCCTGTTGAGACTTGATTTGCATCACATAACCGTTTTGAGATGATTTGTGAAGGTATGAAAGGTGTCAAGTGCAACAGTCATTAGTAACCAATAGATTGTGTGGACGTAATCAAATTTAGAAAGGGCCCAAAAGGTAAAATCATTGATCTCGGATGATGATTGGTAGGATCATGTGGACTTTCACCAAGCCCATCATGAGTATGATTAGGAATACAAATATACCATTTTTGGAAGAAATATAAGATGGCATGGACTCCATGTTAGAAAAAATAAAGACCATAATAGTAGAGAAGGAGAATGATTATAAAGAATTTTTTTCCTAAGGGTAGAAAAGATCATTCGTGATTGCTAGAACAAGGCAACCAAACCCTTGCATCTCCATGCATATGCATTATCTCCCAAATATTATGCAATAGAGATATTTTCTTTGCCTAGGAAAATAGGACCATATAGCGACAATGAAGATGCTAAATTGTACAAGATCATGTTAAGACTAAGTTTGGCAAGTTCATCTCATCATGAGATCATACTATTTGTGCTCTTCAAGACAAATACAAGACAAGTGCTCATACATGGTGATACCTCCATGGGAAAAGTTATATGTTCCTTCAACCTCTTGCGATCAAAATTCTATCACAAGTATTTTCTTGCTTTTAACATTCTTACATTCTTTTATATGTTTAAGTTAAATTGACTTTCTCTCCAATTTGAACAAGTTGCAAGATCTTTGACTAAATGGAATTGGAGTACATACTCCTTTATCCACTTAGTTAAGTGCAACCAATTGGCTGCAAAAAAAAACAAAAGATTTGGTCTGTGTCAATTATAACTTGCACCGCATGTCACATAAGGAAGTTGACTACAATCAAGGGGCAACAAAGAACTGGGATATCATATGACCCCCAAGTGAACCAACTTGGATGCACCCATTGTAGAGCTTGCCAAAGTCAATTTAGATGATGATGTGGCTCCTACACATGATGTGGCTATTGAGAGTGGCACTAAATTGTTTGTGGTTTGAATTAAGTTGATCTAGGTGATGACTTTCTAAATGCTTTTGCTAAAGACCAAAATAAAAAAATAAATTATTGTATGTACTAATTTAGTATTTACTATTTTCAAATATTGTAAAAATTTGACATATAGGATGTAACATTGAATTATCAATTATCTTTATGACTATCAAGTAGCATAGTATCAAATATCAAATGTCTTTTCAATTCTATATTGTGTTTATTTTTCATATCAAGTATCATATGTATTTTCAATTTTGTATTGTGTATATTTTAGTATTAAGTAACATATGTATTTTCACTCTTGTATAGTGCATATTGTTTTTTTTATGCCTACATGCATACATATATATACAGACATATCCGTATCAGTAAAAAAAATGTTGTACTAGCAGTATACCCATACCCGTTCCCATGCTAGAACTAGCAACTTAGTTCTAAATAGTATAACTATATACTAATGATTCAAACACAAACTTTCAACACAAAAGGGTAATAATCATGCATATCCAATAAAAATCCACTCATGTGGCTGCTTCAAATCAGTTCAGCATTTTAGTTATAGTAAAAGCATTAAAAAAGTTGTTGCAAAAAAATCCTTTAATAAACCATTATATGTTCAACAAATAGAACTAGGTAAATATAGTTCCAAACAAAAACAAATCCTGAATAAACTATCAAACTAAAAAAGCATGTCAAAACATCATACATTGATCAATGCAGTAGTTATTACATAACATCACATATCAACTACAAAACTGAAGCTTTACGAAAGACAAACTAAAGATTAATGAGGTAAGGAGGCCACTTTCATGCTGACTTGCAGTAAAGATAGACACGGAGATGGGCCATTCTAACAGCAATGTGCATGCCCACTTATTTTGTGTTGACACTGACCCAGATTGGACTGATTTGAGTATTGATACAGCAGTAGATACATGGCGTTACTTAAAACTGCCCAACAATTTACCATGTATATAGCTAATTTGGACACCATGTAGATCATTTTGCTAACCCATTTACTTCGTAAATGGCAGATACAAATGGGCCTCATTGAAACTCATTTCCCAACACATTTGAGCATTCTCATCTCACCTTATTTGTTCTCCCCATGTGCTAGAACTAGTATAGATAACTTAAATACATCTACCTAAAAAACGTCAAGAGATATCAGTCTCGAACTATTTTATTTACTTAAGAGTTATTTTATTTTACTTTAAACTATTTTATTTACTACATACATACATGAGCACATAAATTTTTATTTTTATTTAAAAATTATTTTATTTTATACATTGTTTACTTTATTTTTATTTGAAGAGTTATTTTTTGATAATACACTTGTTTTGCTTTTGTATGTAACTTTTAATTTTACCTCTGTAAAAGCCACCACACATTAACAGCAATTCTTTAGTTTTGTTTTTACTTTGAAAAGTGCAATAAATATTATATACTAATATGTTACTTTTTAATAGTTCCATTTGTAAGCATTAATATATATTTTAAATCTTGATGTCTTTCAATTTAAAAATAAATGCCGGCTCTAAACAAAAAAAAAAATCATGGCCACAACATCAAATGCTTCTCCCCCTCAATTGCCAATGTAGGTTAGGCTAATTCTTTTGTTTTGTTTTTACTTTGAAAGTGTAGTAATTAGTATAGATATCTTAAATACATCTATTTAGAAGATGTCAAAAGACATCTCTAGAGACGTTTATACTAGATTTTTTATTTTATTTATTACATATGCATATAGACATAAATTTTAAATTTGACAAGATAACTATTTTATTTTATCTACATTATTTACTTTATTTTTATTTAAGGAGTTATTTTATGGTTTCTATAGATTATGTAACTTATGATTCTACCTTTTGGAAAAACACCATTTATTATTAAAAAATATTTGTGGCTAGCAAAGGTCTCTAATTATTTGTTGTGTTAAATTAGATTTTAGATGGATAAAAAGAACATAGAACTATTTTTTAATTTACTTGTGAGTTAGTTTATTTTACTTTCCAGCTATTTTGTTTACTATATATTTAAAAAACTTGATGTCTTTAGATAAAAAGAATATAGAAATATTTTTTAATTTACTTGTGAATTACTTTATTTTACTTTACAGCTATTTTGTTTACTATATATTTCAAAAAATTGGTGTCTTTATTTTACTATAGATCTACTTTATTTATTACATATTTTATTTACTTTAAGAGTAATTTTAAAGTTTTGGTGTCTTTACATTTAAAAACAAATGTTGGCTATAATAGTTTTTCTTTCACTGTCAAAGCATCGAATGCTTCTCCCTGCTACTAATACTATAGGTTATGTCTCTCAATGTAATGAATTCGATGAGAAATCTTTCTCCACATATGAGCATCAAGAGACATTTTTAGGTAACAACTTCTATAAACTAATTAGTAGGAATAAAAATCTCCACAATGTAAAATTAGCTATTTATGTTGATAACTTATCATGTGAAGGCAACTGTTTGTACATTAACGAAATATCCTCCCAACTTCCAAGGATTGTGCCCGACCATATGTCATTGTTTCACCACAGAGACACAAATATATTGATTGCATAAGAATATTGATGATAGCTAACATACCATACTGTTTCAAGAGCAATAAATATACTGCTGTAAAAAGAGAAGATTCCAATATATCATAAGCTTATGGCCAAGGAGAAGGTTGTATGGTAGATCTAGATCAAGAATGTGGCATGTGGTGTATTGCACGACGGGGCCAACATGAATAGGAAGACAAATAATTCCTTCTGAGTCCCTTTCTGCATTGTCGTAGGCCTTAATTGTAATGGTCTGATTATCCAGATAAGCATGAGTATATCCTACCTATTTTATGAACTTTAATGTACATAGATTGAGGGATGAGCCATTATCTACCAAGACCTGTTTTACCTTATGACGGGCGACAATGACTTCAATGTGCAGGGCACGGTTATGGGATGAATCGATCGGTGGCATATCATTTTGGCTGAATCCCAACTGATAAGTAGAGGATAAATGTCCTACTAAAGCTTAGAACTGGGTAGGATCTATGTCATTGGGCACATGAGTATCCTGAAGAGCTTTTGTAAGGATTTCTTGATGAACTGGAGAAGACGTAAGCAAATCTAGGATGGATATCTAGGCAGGGGTCTTACCAAGATGGTCAAGAATATTATATTGTGAGCTCACAGGAGTGGGCTGAGATGAAGTGGAAGCCCCAGGAACTGTTATGTGGGTACTAAGCTTAATTAATATATTCTATATTATTATTATAAGCTTTTACACAGTTAATGAACCTTAGCAATTGACCTTAGGATGACAGTTTAGACATGTTGGTGTCTACTTAGTTTATACACTTTATTGTATTTCTAAGAGGTGCTCTTTTTTTAATATATTGCATTTATATAAATATAAGAGAGGTCAAGATTAGAATATTTTGTATAGCTTTACAATTCACTGTAGTTGATGGCATGCATAATTGGAAGATATTGGAAAAGCCTTTTTTACCTTGTTCCTCATTGGAGTTTTATTGCTCTCGAGTTGTTATTTATATTTAGGCTTTTGATTTTTTGTTTTTCCAACTAAATTAGAATTTTGCTACGCACACCTAACTATCCCTTGTGCTTTTATAAGGGAATGAGAGTTTTGATTTAGATAGAAGTTAGAAAAGCATACAGAATGTAATTTGGTTTTAATCCAAAGTTATGATTATCAAAAAAATCAAGAGGAGGTAGTTTGCTATCCACCTTATTTCTATGTCATGAATGTGAGTCTGAGGAGTGTCTTTAAGTTTTCTATCACCAATCTTTGGATAGCCTCCAAAATTTCTGCATGGTATCAAAGCCAAATTAGAAGCCTCCAGCACCAAAGTGTGGCTCAAGGGGAGCTGCTGCAGAAAATGAGCCACACTCAAACCATAACTCAGAGACTACAAAAACAACCAGTCACAACAGTGCAGGTAGCTCAATGGTAGAGTGCCCAAGCATGGGAGACCCTAGATTCAAGTATTATCTGGTCCATGAAAAAGAACAGTTCCTAAGGTGAATTTGTGAGTGATAAGGAAGGTCCTCTTGTTGATGAATAATGAGTTGAATATTATATCATTTTCTATATTCAATATGAGTAGATATTGCAAAATCAATGGAGAGAAAACTAAGTAATCCCAGCTCCTGAAAGGAAAACCACATTGAGGATCAGGTGGCACTGCCCATGGGCATTAATCCATTATTGGAAGGTTTGTTGATAGTGATGCTTTATTCCCAAATTTTCCAATGCCATGGTGACTTAACCATCCAATACCCATAGTGTTTGACTAGAATGCATTGAATTCTAACTTTTCCATGCAGTTTCTAGACACAGTGTTACGCAGGAAAATGGATGGGAATCTTTAGTTTAAGCATCAAGTATTTTTCAATGAACAGCCAAAGCCTAAGGACCTTTGAGACCACTAAATAGAATGAAGATGCATCAAGAGAATGAAGAAAAAGAATTCAGATGATAGAACCAAGAAAATGAAATCTCATTGATTGAAGCTAGAACAGTTTAAACAAATGTCAACTGCAATGGAAGGAAGGTAAGAAAATTTGCACGAAACAGAGTGAGACCTTATCCCATTTTATCCCTTTTATTCTGTAATGGCAATCATCTAATTTGGATAAAATTAATGTGGCTAAAACAGCATAACAATGTTCCAAGTAAATCAAAGGGTCAAGCACACAAACAAATATGCATGCATAAATAAGCAACGGCAAACAACTGACATAGTTTCTCAGATAAAAGAGGACACTTACAAAAGGGCAGTGATGATCCATATTTAGCACACACGTTTCACATGAACTGCAGTGATGTGTCTGTTCTGATTTAGGCTTCATACAGAACTGACAAAAGCTATAATTATCCAGGCCACCTTTGCCCACAACTTCATTGTTGCCCCATGATATGATTGGTGGTGGCCCTGCAGGTCGGAATGCTGCCAAGAAATAGCTGGCAAGAGTCCCACTAGCCAAAATGAAAGTAGAAATAGAATGAAAAACTGAGCTTAAGCTGATTGTTGCAAACACTACAGGATACACTGCCCAAACACCACCACCTGCATTGAGATAGATTTGAATTTAAGCAAAAGAATATGATTTCTTATATGCCATGTGTGTTGCAGAAACAGAGGGCAAACCATCTATTCAGACTGAAGAAACAAATTTTAAACTTCTCATCAAACTACTCAGATACAATACTGAATACTTGGCAAAAGGCACAAAATGAAACCAAAACTGACCAAGAATAACACATACATATTATAGACAGAATGATGAAGACGACAATGAGAACAAAGAAACGATTTCCAAATGCATGGCAACAATCAAACCAGTGTCGTGTACGCTGCTTAACCGTGTCATTTGTAATAGCCCCACACCATCCACATTTATAAACTGGGGCATATGATGGAAGTAAGAGCCGCAACCCACATCCCCAGCAGATTGTCTCATAATTTTCTTCTAACATCTTTGAACGACAATCTTCCTGCAAGATGATTGCATATCAAACTAAAATGCCCAATCTAAGATTTGATTTATAAAGCATATAGAACTGCCAAAACAAATCCAACCAATAAAATCCAATCTTGAGCATCATCCAACACTATTTCTAGTCACATGGGGTAATGTGCACATATGGATATGTTCCTATATGACCTGGGTATTTTTTACCTACAATAATCATAGCTGGTGATGCCTCTCTTGTCCTAAATGGAAAAAATTCTGATCTTGGTTGTTTACTAAGACTTCTAGCAAGCAGAATATTAGCCTTTAACATTCTCGATAACTAAGAAAATACATTCTTTCCTAAGAACTTATGTATATTATCACACACATGATAAATGTGTTACAAGTATAGGAATTTCCAGTGTGTCTGGAAGCATTAGCTACAAAAGACAAAGACCAAATTACCTGTTGTGGAAAACTCATTTGCTCCATATTTGCAGTCATTTAACAAATTTTTGCTCCAACAAAGGACTGATTTTGGCTGGATTTCAGATTTACAGTAAGAGATAGAGAAGAAGAGTCACAAAACTCTGTAACAACCTCATTATTAGCCTTGAACTATGTGAAGTTGACACCTTCATGACCTGGTTAGGCATTCCAAACTAGTCAATTCGGGAATGTATATAATATTCTCAAACCATCAGAGCATGAATACTGTAAAGAAAGTTCCATCCAAACATTGCCTTGTAACGCTGGTGAATGGAGTACATACTGTTAAGTTTAGAACTGTGAAGTCTGGCATTTACATCTTTCTAGAGACTGTGGAAAAATAGAACAGGATTAAGATATATATTCCATCAAGGATTTCAAGAATGAGAATATAAACCATAAAGGACAGAAGGGGGAAAGGGGGAAAGAATGCCTTTTAAATTTTTTATTTAGGAAACAATAAACTTAGCCATGTTAACATAATCACAGAAAAATTCCAATATAAATAATGTTTCACCTGCTAATATAACACTATATTAAACATTGGAAAATTTCTGACATTTTAAAAACTTGAACCAGCCTTAAGAGTCTAAGAACTTTTAACTGACAATAAATTTAAACAAAACGCCAAAATTCAAATGGTAGAATTTCACTATAGAAGCATCCATATAAAAATTATTGCAAATGTTTGTAAAGTCAATGTTACAAAATAGGGAGGGAATGAACTACAGCTGTTATTTCTAGAGACTTCTCTATTCTTTCAACCTTCATATATTTTGATAGACCACTAGACAACAGTGTAACATTAATATACATAATCCAAAGTGTAGGAAATAAATGTAATAACAATACTTTTTATTATTACTACAAAATTGTAGATGAATCTCAACAGTCATCTTAGGAGATGAACTAATCAGTCTTTTCCTGTATGATAAATATGTACCTTGTGAAATGTTTCGGCAATACAATAAAATTCTCGTTTGTATCACTTACATTTTTTATTTATTTTCTGGTCCATTTTCCTAGCCTGACATTGGTATTAGAGCACAGGCAGGTTTTTGTAGTTTCAAATTCACAAGGCCTTTTTTCTGCAGACCTTGTTCTCGTTTGTCCCTATTCCCTGCCCCCATTCTTCATTTTTACTAATACCAATTCAAATACCAATCACTCCTCAAGAGAGTTCAGACATCTTTTCTTCCCAAATCCAAGCACAACAGTAACAATGTGGAGGTTGTACTGCATATATTTGTGGGCATGACCTCTGGAATTTTTTCTTCTTGTCCTGGTTCGTGGCTCCTATTCTTCAGAACTCATTTATCTATGTATTGAGCCTCTTGTTCAGTGCTCGTAGGCCCTCAAAAATATACCTATCAGCAACATCTAAATGTAATGACGGAAATTGTATATCCTTACAATTTCGCATTATGTTTTGAGCTCACTTTGGTGTCCATCTCCCTTAGTATATAGGTCATTTCAACCTGTCATTGCCTTTCCCTCCCCTAGTGCCAAGGCTTAGCATCCCGTTGTCATCTTTCCTGAAGCTGAGGTCGTAGGTATCATCGTTGTGTCACTGTCTAGTGTTTGAACCTTTTCCGAGCTGTAATTGTCCAGAAACTAGCATGACACGCAGATGTTTGTGCAATGCAGTAGAGTCACAAGACATTTTGTCATTCTTTGATGGTTTCCAAGCATTTATTTCCCTGCCATTTTCTCAACCTGCAGGTAACCACTCTATTGTGAATCCAAATGACTACCCAACTCCCTCTTCTCCCTCCCTTTGACCCTATTTTGAATTCATTCTCAATCTATCTCATTCTTCTTGCAACCTTGAGTACTTTGTTACCATTCTGAAGCACATGTGAAGACCCTCTAGCACTCTAGCAAGCTCGTGGGAAGTCTAGTAGCATCTTGTAACAATATTCTTATCTCTATTGGCCTCACCAAGTTTGGGGAGGTGACTTATATTGTGATCTTGCTCTAGCTTCTCTTCATATTTTCTATTACTATCACTATAGAAATCCTAGTTGCTATTGTCTTTTAGCACTCAGGATCTCATTTCTCATTCACCAGCACTTGTGTTTACATTTTTGCACACTCTACTTGCATTGTTATTGCTCTTCCAATCCTAGACACTGGGATAGGGGCATACACATTTTATTTATGGTTGACTACTCAGGTTTCTAGTTCTTCTATTGCTGAGAGGAACTAGTCTATTTATAGCTTCATCCACTCCCTCAAGAGAAATAGGCTTACTTCTACGAGAACAAATAAGCTTGAGGTTGTACATAGTGCCTTGCATCTGATTGACCACAAGACACTTATGTACAAGGAGAGTCCAGCTTCGTGGTGGGATGTAGAGCCAAAGGAGCCAACACAGGTTGATGAGGATGCCACACAGACAGGGCTGGTTAGTATTAGTTTGGAGGAGTTTGACCATGTGGAGTCCAATAGTTCTAGTGATGAGGAGTTTGGGGATGATTATAGGCCTCACTTCACTCCATTTTGTTATTTTTAACATTTGTCATTGTAATCATCATTATGAAATTTTTAATATAATATAAATTTTGAATTTGACATTTTCATTTTTAAATGCAAATTGTTAATGTTCACTTCAAAATCCAAATGCTTAAACTTCAAAACTAGTTTGCCAAAGTTTCATTTGTAATTCTTATACTTGTACATCTTTTTATAACTATTTTTTTAAGTACTATATGTATTTCAGCGCCACCACCCTGCCATCCTCTCCTCGCCATCCCCAAACTTAGGCCCTTGGTCCCCTCCTCCCAAAAACCCATCCCCACATCCCCCCATCAGGAAACTTTGAGAAACTATAAAAAAAATGTAATGGGGACATTACACCTCCATTTTAGTGCATACCAAGCAGTTCCATAGCACAAAATGCCCTCAAAAAAGGCTACAAAAGCATAATTTGGAGCTTAAAAGGCAAGGTAGACACTAAAGTTGTGTTAATGTTGTAGCTGCGGGAGTTATTTTTCTCCTTAAATAAATTTATTATAGGGCAGGTCGGCCTTCATTTTTATAAATAATATTTGTATTTACTAGGTCGTCCCTAGAAAGAAGGCTGCCTAGTTGGGTATAAATAGAGGATGAAGTCCTCTCATTTCACAAGCAATTCATTCACTCAAATTCGAACTTCAGCAGCAGGTCGAGTTTCCTAAGCAGCAGATCAGCATCAAGGAGAAGAGCCAATATTTAGTGTACTCATGAAATTGCACCAGATATAAGTGCAGATCCCTGTATTGTATTCACCCTTTTTAGGGCCTGTTATTCTTCTAATTTATAAAGAGAATATTGTTGCTGGGTTTTTTCTCCCTCAAGTAGGAGGGTTTTCCTAGGGTAATCACTGTGTTCATTGTTCATTGTGTTGTATTTTCTGCTTGTTGACATTTCTGATCTAAAAACTAACAAGTTGGATACAATGAACTGACCATTGCAGCATGCACTCAATCAATGAAAACATAAATTATTATGGTAAATAGATATCTCCACTAATTGATTAACATAAAGAGAACTTAAGCTGCATTAGAATAAATTTAAACACACTATAACACATTGATTGTTGCTATGGCAGAAGCAGACGTAATTAAGGTGAACACACATCCCAGTTCAATATTCTATATTGCTTACAGATTTCAAAACGTTCTTACACTATCATTCACATGACTTTTAAAAGTTAAATATTTTTCTAGATAAGATGATAACACATGGCAATCACCTTCTCTATTCTACAAAACCCTTGGATGTATGATTGTTTTCCGTTGTTTGGTGCTTTGATTCTAATCATGCAGGAAGATGTGACAAGTGCCATTTTTTTTTTCATATATATATATGTCAGTACTCTCGCAAGGCTTGTTTGGTGTTAAATTTAAATTAATTCTCTTCCGCTCCACCATTATTTACTGACAAAACTTGATCACAAATTCTTTCTCTTTCTCTCCATTCCTTGATTTCAAAATATTGTTTTGAAATGCAGTGCTTTCAACGTGTTAGAGATTCCATGACATGATCACTATTGGAACAGTTGAAGTAACAAAGTCAAAAAGAGCAATATTTTAATGATATAATGAGTTGGAACAGTTGGAGTAACAAAGTCAAAAAGAGTAATATTTTAAACAATATTTACTTGGCTAACAATTCAATCCTTCACAAAGAGTTCAAAACATCTACAAAGTCGGATACAAGTGTCATTATACTCACAACATCAGTAACACTTGGATGTCAGTTCGTGCATAAAGCCCGCTTGTTGCTCAGCTAGCATGAACAGGTAACTTTAAGAATTGCGTAAAGTGGCTCAGAATAACTTGTTTGGGACATTCCTATCAAAGTTTGTCTTGCAAGAGCAAATGCACCAATTGTTGTAGTAGTTGTAGTGGTTGCAGCTCTTAATGAGACTATTGTATTGCCTTTAAATATGGTAGCTATAATAGTACTTTTCTAATTCTATCTAAAGATGCTCCCACATTTTGTGGAGTAAGCCATTCTATCCAATTTATCTTATCTCATTTCTTTGCATTTTGACAACATTGCTATCAAAGCTCCAAGATAGGGTTCCGTGTTAAGGTTTGATCACGCAAAGAAAGTGACGAAGAGATCGTGATCACTGTTCGAGGTCACAATATTACTGGAAAAAATGAGATTTGCTGATATTTGTGGCCAGGAAACACAAACTGCAGTTTGCAAGTTGCATGACAGACTAAAATCACCATTTTTTGAGGTGTGATTTTTAGGTGGGTGTGAATGCCAAAAATCACCAGCGGCTAGGGCATGTGACAAGATTTGACTACAACTTCTGAGTATTTCATCATTTACAATCACGAGATTTGCTAAAATTTCTAGGTATATTTTTGTTATCAGCAGTTTTCAAATAAAATTGGGTATTTTCTAGTTCCCTCTGGTTTCAAAAAAATATTTTTAGTGAGGGGTTTACAAATTTATATTTGAGGGAAGGTTTCAATTTGATGGAACCTACAAAATCTATGGATTAGAGCTTCAAAATATCAAGGATTTCAAATTTATAAGGGTTTGAAAAATTTCCACGATCATATTTAAAAATTGTCAGGAAAGTTTTTTGGGTCACATTTTAAGGTTGTTAAGGTTTTAGGTAAAGTCTATTTTTTTAGATAATGGCAAATATCTAAAATTTAGTGTTGTTGAAGGCACAAAATATCACTAGGAAAGATTATAATATCTAGAGTCACAAAATACTCACCATCAATAAGTATAGGAAGTGTAATGAAATTATCTTAGGGACCAAAACCAGGCCTACAACCAAGCCAAATGATTTTGACAAGTGTCACCAAGAGCCCTACTACTACTACTCAAGTTGTCTATGTCTGACGATTTAATCCCCAAAGTCCAGAACGCCACATCTGCACTTACACTATGGATTAATCTCAAAAACAAGTATCAAGTCTTCGACAAAATTCGTGTCTTGTATTTATAGAATTTGTTGTTTTCTACAAAACTGCATGGTTTGACTCACTATCAGAACATCTAAAAATCAAGGATCTTAATGATCAACTAGCCACTGTCAACAAAACAGATGACAATGAGAACATGGTTGCGCTGACCATTAAAAGCCTGCCACTCTCCTATGAGACCTTTGTGGAATCACTTGCTGCAAGTCAAACTTTGACTTTTGATAAAGTGAGTCAGTATCTATTGCAGGAGTGAAGACAACAACAAATAGGGGAATCTAAATTTAGGACTGCTGAAAGTGCTTTTGCAGCCCTTTTTAAGAGCAAACCTTGGAACTCTTTTGGCAACAAACCTCAAAATTCTTTCACGACACTTCTTCCCCTCAATCGAAAAAAAAGGTGAAATGCTTTTATTGTAACAAATTTGGACATGCTAAAAAAGGAATGCAAGAAAAGATAATAAGATACATAGTTGGCCTAATCGCCGAAAACTCACCGAGCCAAGTGAGTGGCAAGTTTTAGCATCACTTACTCACCAGAGGTACTTGCCGGCTTTCTGGCGAGTCCGACTTAAAATCTCAGCAGCAGTAGCTAAAATGGGTGGATGGGTCATAAACCGAAGCCAAAACACAAAATCATGCCTGTTTTTTGCTCAGCAAGGAAAGGAAAACCCTCAAACAGAGCTGCTGCCTGAAAACACTCCATTTCCAGCACGTTTTCAAGATTAAAAAGATTTTTTTTATGAAATTGAAAGGCAAATTTGAAGCACAGGTCAGTTTTTTTTTTTTCTTTTTTTTTTTTCTTTTTAACATTTTATTTCATTGCATAACCATAGTCAAGAGCTGCTAGAAGGCAACAGCTCTTTATTTCACAGAAGCTACGACAGAAACAATACAGAGATGTTGCCCTTCACTAGAAATTGATTTTTACTAGTGTCGTATGCATTAGGCATAATAGTCTTCTGTTAATCTGTGTGTATAAAAAATGACCTTTGGCCATTGGGAACCTCATTGGATTCACTCCATTATGTCAAAATGTAGCATTTCCACAAATGTTGTCAGCAATGATTGAAGGAGTCATAGAGACAACATTGCAACTAACCACACGCACTGGACCATGTCAAAAAAAATATCAGCTTGCACTAAGGCACAATCATGATGCTGCACAACATTTTAATCCAGCACATGATCTCTCGTGAGCATTCAAACTATTACCTCAAATGCAAAAGAAAACACCAATTTGAATTTGGGTATCGAACTAAGTTTTGTCAAATTAGCAATAACACAGGCTACAGTTCTGAGATGAATTTATCGAGCCCAACCATGACAGGATATACACAAAGCTCCGTAGAGCCAATACCAAAAAAAACTAGTCTGCTAGGCTGTGATCTACTCCTAAGTTGAGGCACTCATTATTACATTTACCCATGCCCCCTTGTGTTCATGCATAGCTACTGCAATTTGGTGCAAAAATGTCGAGGAGTTGACTTTCTGGATCATGATCAAGAAGCAAGGTGGGGTACTTATCAGGAAAATAAGCTAGGATCAAAACCAAGCAGGAATGCTCTTCACGATAATTAAAGGACTATGCTAGTACAACTTGGTGTAAAATGATGGAGGAGTAACTTAGTACGATTCATCAATTTGATGAAAGTGTGAATAGTTAATTAGATTCTCAAGAAAGGTTTGTTTTGAGTGAGGGACATCCTCTCACGACTGTACCCCAAGAAAAAGTTAATTAAAAACAGTTTACAGACAAACAACTAAAAAGCAGAAAATCAAAATTATATAAAGGTTGTTAAACTCAGATGCAATCGTTTATAGGGGGTCGTGCTACCCGATTCCTGCAGTCTAAAAAAAAAAAAAAAAAACTCAGATGCAATCATTTTGTAGGTTACATGCAGTTCAATTTTTCATCTACAATATATACAAGTTTGGAGTTGAGCATGGAATAATCTATATTTCAAATCATGGCAGGTCATTTGATTTTTATTATTTACATTATTTTCATGTTTTAAATGTTCTTTATCATTGCTAAAACAACCTTCTATTTGTTTTCCGCCTCCTAAATATTGGGTAAGTCATGTCCTGCCTTTAACATGGAATGAAGTTGGCTTGGACCACATTCTTAACATTCATAAGCATGGATCACACTCAAAAGAGTCAAATACGATGAATCTGAACCTCTCCATATGTCCACTGGAGTATGGAGCCTCCTCATGTCAATTAGGGGATTTGAACCTTGTTCATACTCTTAGAAATGTTACTCTCATGGGAAAAAAATCATATCTTTTTATTGTAAAGCACATAAGAAATTTATTATAATTCCTAAATATCTCCAAGCCTGTCGGCCCAGGTTCTATGGGTCCATACTAGTATTCTGTGCATCTCTGCACACCCATGAATATGGTATTCTCAGTGTAGGTGGATTGACATGTTCAAGTTCACAAATTACAATCATATGGTAAAAAACCAAGGGTACAAAATTTGAATAATATATAGGGTAAATGGGAAACAAACCTCTTGTGGGTGTCCATATAGGAGTCCCATATGTCAAATCAGCGTCTCACTCGACAGTGATCCATGAATAATCTTAAATCTTTTAATGCAGCCTGCCTCAGTAAACAATGAGTGGTTGGCCAACAATTGAGTGGTCAAAGGCCTCTGGTAGGTCTCTATGACTGGGAAAATGAACCAACGCCCAATGGAGATAAAATTTTAACAATATATGTTAAATGGCAAACAAGCCTCTTGTGAGCTTCCACAAATGGGGTCTCATATAAACTGGTGTCCTGCTTATCAGTGACCTAATAATTAGGTCAACCTAAAAATAAACAGCACCCCCGCATCAGTAAATCATGGTAGTGGTTAACAATTGCATTGTTGAACATCTTCGAGAGATCTATATGAATGCATACATGGTCCAACAACCCCATCATCCCAATCCCATATCGCAATCATTCACACCTTAGCCTATTAACTGTACATATCATGTCCCCTATCTATTTTTTTCAACTAAAAGTAGGTTTCCATAGCTTAGATGCAACTACCAAAGAATATCCATCGATTAAAGGCACCCAAGACTTACATTTGACTTTCTCTGTCTTAGAATATGATCATCAAGATTACAGGAACCTGAGACTTTTATTGAACAATCCCCTCAACTTAACACTAAACCACATCACAAAATTCAATGCTATAGCCATGTTTAATTTTAGGCAACCCTTTTTTCACTCTACAGTCGATTAAACACAGAAACCTGATATGCCCACTGCAGTTAAACCTGTGTTAAAAATTATAACACCCATAATGTTTTTTGAAATAGTCAAACCAACCTTTGTCAAAATTGATAGCATTCGTCTTGTTTTCCAATATGAGCAATCTAACCAGGTTGAATTTTATGACAGCCATCTTGTTTTTGAAATAAACATCCTAGCCCCTGTCAAATTTTAAATACCCATCTTGTTGTTTCAATATGGCCAATCCAACCGTGATGAGTTTTTCCAACACCTGTTTTAGTTTTTTGAAATGGGAATCCAACCGTGATGATTTTTTTTACACCTGTTTTGGTTTTTTGAAATGGGAATCCAACCATTTTTTTTTTAACATACGTTTTGTATTTTTGAAATGGGCAATCCAACCTGGGCCATATTTTACAACACCCATCTTGATTTTTCAATAAAGACAATCTAAGTATCTTGACTTATATGAACCAATTTTGTTTTTTAAACATGAATTGTAATATACGAAGAAATTCATTGAGGCCTTCAGATATTAAAGAGGCAGACAAAATTATATAGAGAGAAATAACTGAATGTAGACTTACAGAATTGGTTTGCTCTTGTCGGGCTAGAACTTCTGCCTAGAGCCAGGGCGTTTCCATTGATCCTGCACCAAACTGAAGTGGACGTTTGGTGTTTGAAATGAATTGAACGGGCTTCGACGGAAATGTCAAGCAAGAAATGAACAAGAAAGAACTCAAATCATCAAAAGTGGTGGTCTTCTATAATCAAATCGGAGAAAAGGATCTTTACTTTGGGCTCGACAGACTTCTCTTTATTCTTTCCGTTGAGAAAACCGACATGAAACATGGTTACCTCTTTTCTGAGGAAGGGGACAACTATATAAATGTTGAAGCAGCTGGGAACTTCGCTCTTTATTCTTTCGTCCTTTTCATTGGAGGGTAACTCCATAAAATTGTATGTTTTAACCACATTATTTACAAAGGCCAATTCTTGGATCGGGATTAAGTCGGGTATGAACTTTATTTTCTTTTTCTCTTAGCTTCCAGCATCTGACTTTTATTTTAGTCGTGTAAAAAAAATAAAAAAATCATGATTCTCTTGAATTAGGTTTAATAAATATGAAATTTTAATTAATTTAATTTAAAGGTATGTAAATTATATTTGTAGTAAGGGGTGGATTGTAATGATCTGAGTGTGTTAACTAAAATTATTGAAGTGTTGATATAAAAAAATGATAAAAATACAAAACAAATAAAATGTATGACCCACATAGAAAAATTTCAATCCAGTTGAGATTGGGAGAGATATGATTAAAATTAAGAACAAAATGAGGTTTTTGTTGTTCAATAATGGGTTGATTATGTTGGAGAATGCCAAGATCAAAGAGCATGAAACAAACTTCCACAAGTGAACAAAATAAGCACAATAGTATGTCTATCATTATACAAAATAAGAGTGTATAATACAATTAGAAAGCCTTGCATATATAGGCAAGGTGGATGAGGTGAGAAGGTAAGAGACAATGACTGACTACCTCTCCAAATATGGAACACTTGTGAGCCCACTTGACAAGTGTGTGAGAAAGTGGCAATAGGTGTCTCAAGTGATGAGGACACATGTCTCAATGCTATGAAGCGAGACAAAAGCAAAAGAAGCCTAAGTAAATTTAAGCTATGAGTGTGAAAAAGCCAATCCTAGAAAGGTGATTAGCTAACTAGATAGATAATAACTCTATTTACATTAACACGTTTCTTTTGTTTTTGTCTCACTTCATAATATTGAGACATGTGTCCTCATCACTTAAGACACCTATTACTACTTGCTCACACACTTTTCAAGTGAACTCACAAGTGTTCCATATTTGGAGAGGTAGTCAGTCATTGTCTCCTACCTTCTCACCTCATCCACCTTGTCTATATATGCAAGGCTTTCTCATTGTATTATACACTCTCGTTTTGTATATTGATAGACATATTATTGTGCTTATCTTGTTCACTTGTGAAAGTTTGTTGGCATGTTCTTTGATCTTAGAATTCTCCAACATGGTATCAGAGCCATGAGAGTGTGTTCCTTCCTGCATCAAAGTGACTCCCACACATATCCCTATCAACAGAACATTGTGGAATCAAATGAACATTGTCATTACATCTGAAAGGCTCAAGAAACTAATAATACCTTTCGTTTTCTCCATTTCCAAAATAGCAAAGGCCCAATCAGCCCATCTGTTGTTACAAGGTTTTGGCCTATTTGTAAACATACCACACTAACCATTTGTCTTGTTTGGCAAGTGTTTTTTTGGGTCAGCTTGGGCACTCAGAGATTTTTGCTTGATCTTGAATTGTTTTCTGTTTGGCTCGGCTTGGGCACTTACAGATTTTGCTTGATTTTGCATTGTTGCGTGAGTATTCAAGAAACGAGTCGGCTCCAACAACTCGCTTAAGACTTATGGATGGCCTTTACTTATGTGTATACTCATGCATGTGGCTTCAACATTTCAATGGCCCTGTCAATGTCGACTTACAAATACATTTCATGTTGTTTGATCAGATCTCACACTTGCAAGATGCTCGAGGAGAGTTGACCAGATCCATCGGCCTCCACACCTTGCAGAGGCGTGTTGGAGATACGTGTTTGCAGTTGTAAACATTCCAAGGATTTCTATGGCTATTTTTTGCAGGGGCGATATTGTTTAGGGGGCTTGCAACAAAAGACAACTGAGAAAGTGTTTAGGTAGAAGTCTTTTGTGGTGTGTTGAATAGTAGCGGCCTCATACTCCCGCATAACTCACCATCGCCTCTCTCACTTTGGCATAAGATTAAACATAGGTGGCTTCTTTTGCCACGCCCACTCACGGACCTTGTTATTTTTTTGAGCAAACATTGGTGATTTTTAATTCCTTATGCTTTCTTCTTCATTTTGATGATGGATCATGGAGTGTGATCCACGTTGATGCAAAAAAATTATACAATCGAATCCAGAAATCTTTTAAGCATTATCAATTGAAAACTTGTTATCATTGAAAAATTTCCATTTAGCATGTTTTGACCCAGTCCCTACACTAGTCTACCAAATGTTCCTCCATCTATCAGTATTGATAGTTTTTTATGGAGATAAAGAATTTTTTAGTTTGCTTGTTACACCCTGACATTTTCATGCTCGACTTGGTCAACGAGTCCTTCCCCACATGACTCCTCCAACATGTGCCAACAGTCCCTAAACATTTGAAGGTACACCTTTGAAGGACCATTCATTATCATGAGAGATGGGTTCTTGTGAACCACTACTCATGAAACATGGGTCAATGAGTTTGACTCATAAAACTACACGGTTGAATCCTGATAGCAATATCATAATTTGGCACGTTGTGGAAAACACCTCCTACTTATCAACATCTAGTTATTTCCTAATTGCCAATGTTTATGCTAACTATTAGTGGCTAGATTTAATCATCTCTTGACCTTCAAGTGTTTAAAGGGGGCCTTTTTTTTCATTTTTGCATAACTTACAAATGGGGTAGTTTTTCAAGTGTGAATAGTCATTGGAAAGATCTTTTTGTGTCAAAAAAAGTAGCAGCAAGATGATTTCAAAATTGTAATTTTTTAATCTATTTTTTAACCTCTGAAAATCACTATACTTTGTGTAATTTTCAGCAAGCCATAACTTTCACCCCGTTTGTCAAAAATCGACAAATTCTTTCTGAAATTTATCAGAATTTCACAAGGACTCTAGATTTGTAGTCAAAATTAAGTTTTGGAAAGCCCATTTTTTACTATTTTTAAAAAGCTCTGAGTTATAAATGGGTGATTTAGCTTCCAAACTTAACCAAAACTTGTAAAATAATGTATTACATCTTTTTAGGGGGTCAACATTCAGATATAACACAATTTTGGAGGGTTTTGTAAAGCACAATTCAAAGTGTCTTGTTGTGTGTGCATCATGGATCTAAAAATTGACTTGTTAACACCACATAATTTCCACACTTAGAATGTCAAAGTACAACAACTACTTCAAGCTAAGGGATTATGACAAATGATCAATGGAAAACAAATGCATCTTACTATAGATTTTGAACATTTTACTTATCAGAACAAGTTAGATGAGGCAATGGGCATCATTGGTCTCCATGTTTCCAATAACTTGTAATTCCATATTTCAAAATGTATAACTCCCAAGCAAATGTGGGACAAGCTTAAAGATCTCTTTGGTACAATTGATGAGTTCAAAATACTATAATTTGATGTTGAATTAACAACATTGTCTCCTGATTCATTTCCATCTACTGAATATTTCTTGGTTCAATTTAAGTCTTTGCTTTCTCAACTTAAGGGACGTGGTAAAATAAAAATAGACAAAGAATGTGTCTTCTTGGTTTTGTCAAAGCTAAAAGGTCCTTATCAAATATTTGTTTCTTCTTTCTAATCGATAATGGATTCTCTTAGAATAGTATTTACAATGCCTTCTTTTGAGCAGTTTTACGATAGACTCACACAAGAATAATCTAAGTTAATCTCTATAGAGGTTATCACTTCTTCAAAAATTCAAGCATTAGTTGCTTAATCATTTAAGGAAAAGAAAAAAACTAAGGATCGAGCTAAGGGATCAAAATTAGATATTACATTGGATTCATCTCCCTCATCAAAAGGGAAAAATTCTAAGGAGAAGCCCAAATGTACTTATTATAAAAAACTAGGGCATGTAGAATGACAATATTATAAAAATGAAATTGATGACTTGAAGAATATTCTTCAAAAAAATCAAATTCAATTGCCTACACCTAGGATAGGTGGTTATTCCTTCTCTCCATCCACATCATCTTCATATTCAAAAAAGGATAAGAATAAGTGTATGGCACTCATTGTTTCTACAAACAACACATCACACAAGAGGCTTCTTGATTTTAGGGCATTGCACCACATGGCTACATCTAGGGAACTATTTTCCACATTTGAGCCTTGTTCATTCGCACAAATATTGATGGTGAATAACACCTATATGTCAACTCTTGGAAAAGGATCTTTTGAAATCAGAGAAGGAATATTTAATGGTATACTTTATGTACATTTCTTATCCAATAATCCATTTTGTATTTATTAGATTACACATATAGTGGCTCGAGAAAAATAGTTGAGTTCACACCAAATTTTGTGATCATCAAAGATTTGAAAAGTAGAGACACCATTTCCATGAGTCATGTTGATAATGATTTCAAATTGTATAATTCCTTTTCTTTCTTTGGTTTTTTTGACTTAGATGATGGTTTGAGTATAAATGACATTCATACCTTCAACACACATAAAGAGATACATTTTGGTTATTTGAAACTTGGAGTTCTATCCTCCTTATTGATTCCTTCACCTTACACTAATATCACATCTCCTTCATATTTTCCTTCTTTAGTATTGAGTGTTCCTACATCATTGGTTTCTCATGATTCGAGACAAAAGGATATTCACATTTGTGTTTCCTCTACAATTGATAAGGATGATTACTTGCATAGAATATCAAACTTGTTTAGTGAATCTCATTTTACAAAGTTAGTAGGCACCTTTGATGGCAATCGCATCAATGTTGTCAACCAATCTACATCTTTGGTTTTTGTTCTACATTGGCCTTTGCATGGACATTTAAACAACTTTCTGATATTTCACTATTATCTTTGGATCTTATGCATCATTCAGAAACTTTCATTCTTCTCAAATGGAAATATTTCATGCACCTATCTATATATTTTGTCTTCTTCCATGAAGAATAAATGTTGTTCGATGTTCAAGGATCACATTTTGCTTTCTTCTTTAGGCATCACTCAACGTTGTAGGTTTTATGATCTTATGGGGGAGCTCCATAGTCTGTTTTTTTTCTCTCTTATGGGGGAAATATTTCATGTACTTATGTGATAGAATTAGACTTTGGGGGGTCATCATGAGTGCTTCTTCTACTTTCTTCACTTGTATATTTTATTTCATTGCATCATTTCTCTTTTGGAGAGGGTTTTTTATTTTCAACTAGGTTTTTTCCTTTACTCCACTTTATGAGATATTTGTACATGAGTACTTGTGAGCATGATCATAACCTAAGCTAAACCTACCAAATCCATTCTAAATAAACCAATATTTAGCTAGTTAAGTCAAACTCCCAATAAAATACTTGAAAACATCAAATAAAGAAGCCATTAAACATAAACAAAGAAGAAATGCTTAAAGGAAACTAATATAATATCGCAAACCTCATCCCATTGGGGGATTGGTGTTGCATTGGTGTCGAATGTCAGCCCTTTCCCAACCCCTTAGATGAAACAAGCTTTTAAACGGATTTCATTGATGAAGATTGATGAAAATGGATGAAATGTAAGCTAAAATGGATACAAAGCTAAGCTAGAATGATGTTGAATGCTAAAATGCTAATGGAGATGGCTCTAAAATTTAGTATAGTCTAGTTTCTCTATATGGAAGTGGATCCTTTTCTCATAGAAATGAGGAGTATTTATAGGAGAAATGGTCGAATCAATGGTCAGGATTGATTTGATCAATCAATGGATGAGAAGAAATGAGAGGAGATGGCATGGATCAAGGATTCTCATCAATGGATGAGAATGCAAGTTGAAAAAGATCAAGGATTTAATCAATGGCTCTCATTGATTCAAAGAAGCACACTTCCTAAAAATTAGGAAGTTTGTTACAAGAATATTCTATTTTGGAGGAGTTCAAATGGTGGAATATTCCAAGGGAATATTCCCTTGCAAGCGGGAGGGTGAGAGAAATTGGCTATTTAGATAATTAAAACAATGTTTTAATTGTGCAAGATGGAGGAAATTAAGATTATCATTAAATAATTAACTTATTTAATGAAAGGGGTGTTTAATGGCATTTAACTAAATAATAAAGATTATTTAATTAAATGAGAAGACATAAAACATTGATCCAAAAAAGCTTACACAATCTAATCCAGAAATAGCTTCTTTGATATTCGCATTACCTAATTAAATAAGATGAAAGTTAGCATGAAAGGGGGTGAATTAGCCAAATAATATTGATAATTTGATTAATAGGAGAAAATGATAAATTTAGTTAAATAATGAAGATTATTTAATTAAACGATCAAAAGGAAGTGATTCAGGATGAAATGGCATTAGTAATCAAAATCAGATGTGCAATATCGGTCAAGACAAGTTTAAGTGTCTACATTTTTCCCCTCTTTGAAATGAGGTACCTATTACATTGGTTCAAAGACTGATGCTTTTTGGATCAATGTTGTCACTTAGATCAAAGATTTTAAAAAAACTCTTGATTTTTTGGATGCCCCATTGTTGCCCCAGCGAAAAGAATTACGCTAGTATACTACCCCCTCAAGAGATCGAGCGGAAATTTTAATTTTTAGGCCGAGATTGTGACAAAGATTCAGGATCATTTCGGCTTAGAGAGGATGTAAAGATACTTTAGAAAGATCGGATATTTGATGTAGACAAATTTTATTATGGATAGACAATCATCGGCCATGGCTAACCTCATGTATATTTTGATATATATCGCACATATTTGATACTTGGATAGAAATGTTAGTAGAGATAGAAGAATGAGAAGAATAGGATGGATAGAAGAATGAGATGGATATTGATTAACCCTTATTTTTGAGATTGATTCAAAAGTCCAACAAGTCTATGATTCTACAAGACTTTATTAGATATGGTGATCAAATTGATGGTTTGCTTGTCTTAGGGATTGGGATACTTCATCATTTCATTCCTTATTTTTGATATAACACATAGACACGATGCATCAAGGTATCAATAACCAGGATGGCTTTGTATCTAGTGTGATGGACTTTGACTCTACAAACAGATAGGAGTATCCTTACTCACACCTTACATACAAAAACCTTGTTAGAATGTAGTTTAGAAGTTTAGAACATTTTGAACCAAAGCATATGCAATAGTCAACAATTTATTCAAAATGACCTCCCTACACACAACAAAGCAAGTATTTTCCAAGGTTATTTTACAAGAACATCCAACAAGCACAACAAATGAAAAATAATGATCAATGCCCCATTCCTTTCTCTCTAAATGTTTTAACAGACATCATCAAGAGGTCCTCAGAATGGGTCAATAAGATAAATCATAAGAAAAGATTAAAATGAACAAACAGTCAATGTTATTCATATCTCTTGCCAAGGTGATTTAACTAAAATAATTTTTGATGATTATGTCCATTGTAGGAAGGATGCATCATAGGACATGTTATCGGATGTTTTGATTAAGACTAATTGTTTGATAGGTTGTTGATACAAATGTTAACTGACTTGTTTACTCATGATCAAGACTTTAGATTCTTACATTCAGGTTTTTACTTTACAAAATTTCACACTTGTTTCCACTTGTTTTACCAAAGGTTGAAAGTGACGATCAATTTATTATGGGTGAAAGTTTATTTCAGGTGAAATCGTTTTGTACTTTTTGGAATATTTCAATGTTGTTGATGCTGCAATATTTTGAGGCTATTTTGGTCCTTTTGGTTGTATGTGAATGTTTAGGTTTTTAGGATATTTGAGGTTGTTTAGGATTTTTTGAATGTTTTCCACTATTTTTGGTTTTTTAAGTTTTGACCAAGACCTAAGAGGGATTGACCTATGGCCTTGGGGGCTCATCAAAGATTAGCCTTTCCTATGTTATACACACAGAGACCACGTAGTTTGACAACCATGTTTTTGATTTTTTGACTTTTTGACCTGTTTAGGGATTTTTATGTGATTTGGATGTTTTGGTGTTTTCAAGATATTTTGAATTTTTTGGATTTTTGATTAATTTTGCAAGTGTTTTTGGATTTTGACGATTTTACAACTATTTTTGGATTTTTGGATAAACAATACCTAGATCACGATGTCGATGTCATGTTATGAGATACAAGACATGGATCAAGAGTTGTTTTGAAAACAAGAGTGCAAGAACCTGCCTCCAATGTCTAGCAATATTTCATAGGTCAATGGTAATGTATATGCAAAGAGTTCAATAGAGTTTTATCATGCTAGATATGGACTATGGGACTTCATGAGACAAAATGGTAAAGACCTTGTCATGAGCTTGTCATGAATAGAGTTGAAGTATATGCTGAACCTTTGTCAAGATCAAAATAAATTAGAAGATCTGGATAAGATGAATTGGATGGATGGAGGAGATATTAGATTTATCATGAATTGGATGAAATGCTTACATCTAAAAAGGATCATATAGATGTTCGATTCTACTCATGATGCCTATTTTCCAGGTTTTCATCATAGTACATGCCCAAAGCACCACCATAGTGATTTTAAGTGGAGGACAATTTTTTTTTTTTTTTACTATTTTCTTGATTTTTATTTTTTTTGAAGTTTTATGCTCGTGTTGAACCACCTAGTGGTACTAATATAGATGAGACCATCATAATGTGGCAATAATATTTTGCTTGAAGAAGTTGCTTTGCTAAGATACGAGTACTTGAATGCAACTTTGGAGAACTTTGATCTACCTTGTTGATACCAGAATTAACCTTGTCTATGTGCGCACATCATGATAAAGTGCCTTCAGAACCCTTATGATGAACGTAGTTTCCAACTCTTGGTCAATGCAAGAATTGGATATCATGAGTGGAGTGTATAGTGGCATGTATGAAGGAATATGAGATAGATCGGTTGATAGCTTGGAACCTTTGATTCTCCAAACTTGGGAAGATGAGCAATGATGAGTAGATATAGTAGTTTTCATGAAATTAGGACCAACCACTTTATATACTTTGTTCATCGCTTGAGAAGCCTTCTTTTGTATTACGAACATCTTTGATGGATACGTTTCCCTTTTTGACTAAATGCCCCATAGTTTCTTTGATTGATGTAGTATGATTGGGATGATTTTCTTTTGTATTCTTTGGTATCCATTTGTATTTTCTTTGTCCTCTTTGCTTTAATGTTTCATTTTCTTTGATGATCTTCTCCTTGCTTTGATAGGAATCTTTCTTTTTGTGTTGGTCCCAATTTGTGTATGAGATGATCCAGGTGGATGATGATTCATGTG
Source organism: Sequoia sempervirens (assembly GCA_007258455.2). NCBI lineage: Eukaryota > Viridiplantae > Streptophyta > Pinopsida > Cupressales > Cupressaceae > Sequoia > Sequoia sempervirens. The sequence continues at coordinate 75,188,683 of VDFB02086081.1, read as the reverse complement.
ATATGGCTAGTTGTAGTGTTGACAACACTTTCATCATAAGGATCCTTCATGCACCCTTTTGTTGATGTTTGCATTAGAAAAAATTTCCCCCGGCTTTGTGAAGGTACTACTAACATGCTTTGATTCTATTGATTTCAAGATGTCATTAACAAGGCCTAATCCTTTGCCCTGATAATGTATCTCTGATCAATGGCCACTGAATATAACTTATCATGAACACATGATATTGTTATGGGTTCTTGTTGTTCAGGAATATTAACTGTTTGCTCTAATTCCATGACATCTTTATTTGTTGATACCACTTTAGAAGATGTTGGTGTTGATTCAAAAGATGATGGTGTACAATCATTGTAAGAATCAAGAATATTGATCGTTGCTTGCTCTTGTGTGGGGATATCAAGAGTGGTAGACCCTTGTTTTAGATGAAGAATGTATATATGTCCCTTGGAAGGAAGCATCTCATGGGTGTAGGTGGATGTGTCTTTTAAAGTATGGATAGATTGGAAGATGTTCATCAAGTCATGATAGCACTTTGGGGAAGTGAGTTCTCCCTCTTGACTCATGGTAGAACAACTATCACTTCTAGATTAGAGAATGTTATGTAGATCACGATAATGTTGTGGGGGAATGAGATCTTGATCTTGACTTGATTTTAACATACTTTTGTTATACTCAGGAGCCTCCTCTTGACATGACTCTTGAGTAGATGGTATATCATGGATAGAGGACTCTTTGCTAGTCTTGATATATTCAGATGAGGTGGTGGGGGGTTTTTTTGCTTTAGAACTTCCTTGATGTGCTTTGGATTAGGTTCTTTACATGGATCAAGCTCAAAGGATCTTTGGATATCATGCAGATATAAGGGTGGTAGCTCTTGGCATAGATTCTTTGCATTAGGTATAAGTGTTGGATTAAGGGTCTCTTGATCATCAACTATTTTTGACTCAAGTGTTGGCTCAAAGGTATCTTGATCATTAATGTTTTCAAATGATGTTAATTTGTCTTGAAAGGAACCATTGCTATATTTTGGCGCAGGATGTTGATCATGTTTTGGAAAAGACTCTTGATGTATATCTTTTTTCTCCTTATGTGAGGTATCTAGACATTGTCAATATGATCATCTAAGATTGAATCTTGATCATTATCATCAACAGTTATTATTCCTTGATCAATGAGGTCTTGGATGAGGTTCTTGAGTTTGATACAATCTGGCGTGTCAAGACCTTTTGTGTTGTGGTATTTTCAATAAGCATTATCATCATACCATGAGAACTTGAAGCTAGGTTCACCCCCATTTAATGACTCTAGAAGATTCATAAGTTTAGCATGGACTAGCTTGTTTAACGCTAATTCGATTGGCTCCCCTAAAGGAGTGTATCCACGTTTGGTAGTGTTGCTGGATTTCAAGCTTTGTTGTGATTGAGGTGTTGGTTGATGTTGTGTTTGATATGCAATGTTTTGATGTACATCCATGTTTTGATGATCTTGAAGATGTTGTTGATGTAAATCAATGCTTTGATGATGTTCATGGTGTTGTCGATATAAATCAATGTTTTGATTATTTTGATGAGGAATGTATTGATTTTGTGATGGCATGATGTTTTGACCTTGATAGTGATATTGTTGATGATTTTGTTGGATGATGTGTTGCTGAAGTATGAATGAATCCTTCCCAAAGTTCCCTATGTATGGATTTAATGTGTTCAATTCTGATATGTTTATGTTTGGGATGTATTGTTCTTGTGAACCAACATTGTGATGAGAAAGACTCATGATTGGATTTTTTGATTGGATATTGGTGTTCTAAAACCCTAGGTTCATGCTTGTGTTTTGAACACCTAGACTTGTTGGATTTTGAACATTGTATAATGGGTCGATGTATCGATTTGTGAAACTTGTTTGATCTACCATGTGACAAGATGTTCCAAAGTTTTGATTAGGCATAACCATATTTTTTGTGTCATTGGAGTTTCTAGGACATGATGAACTTATGTATGGATTGTATGATGGAGTTGTAAAACTTATAGTATCAAACTCTTGTATTCCAAGGTTTTGTTGGTTTAGGTCACTCATAATAGATAAACTTTGGTTTTGTTCCATGTCTTTCTTGTGTTTTGATCTTGTTGCAAAAGTGAACCTCTAAGGTGTTTAGGACCAATGATGTGAATATATGATGAAAGGATGGGTGATGTGGATGATAAAGAACTCTCAATTTTGGTAAACACTAGACTTTAGGTTTGATGTTGGTGTTTTTGATGAGGATGCTAATGAACTTGTTAAATCCTAAGAGTAGACTTGTGACTTTAGGATAATTTTTTTTCAAAAGGATGTTTGCTAATCTAACTAAATGTATGAAAAAGGACTCATTTCCAATCATATAGCTAAACTAGGTGATGGTTGATGAAACCTTAAGTCTAGGAGGTTGTTGTGCCTAAAATTTAAAGTAGTTGGTGAGATAAGATGTTGAATTTTTTGATGTGAATGTGATGATTGATCCTAATGTTTGAACCTAAGAGAGACTTGTTAACAAGATTAAGGTGTTGAAATACATGTTTTTCTTAGAGTGTTTAAACCATAAGAGACCAATGTTTGTTTTGATGAACTTTGGTATGATGTTGGAAGTGTGGGCAACCTAAGTATACCTTTCCTTGTTTGTTTTTGGTATTGTTTAGAAGACAAAATATTTTGAACATAGGACCAAGGTGTACCTGCTTTGTGGGTTCAATTGATTTAAACTTTGATTAAATGAGATTACTTTTAACACATGGAATGTCTTGATTATGTTTGACTCTAAATGTCTATAACTAAGCAAATTTCTTTCCACAAAGCTCAAAATTGTGAAAATTAAGATGCTAAAGTCATAGTCCCTTAGGTTAACTTTGGAATAATGTGGATTGAGATATAATCCCAAATATTATGAAGCCTCAAAGATATTGTTTTGAAAAAAAACAAGATATCCTTAAGGATGTGCAATAATATAGAGCTTTTCAAAGGTACTCACACTAACCAAAGGGTTTGAAATTTTGATGATGATGTTCAATGTTTGTTTTGAGTTCTTTTTAAATCAAGCAATGTGTCAAACTGACTCAAAAGGTGATGGAGATATTTCACAATTCTTCTTCCACAAGACTTATTAGTTTGGCTTAACAAAATCAGTCACTTTAACAAGCTAGAGGAATATAGGTACGTCACTTCGTAGTAGTCTTATCTCATCCCCGAAGGAATAATTTTAAATCCAAAATTATAGAGGGGTCAAATAGGCCATGGCAAGGAAATGTACCATCTTTTCACACCTAGCTTTGTACAAGAGAATGAACTATTAAGATTTATTCCTCAACTATAAATCAGATGTAGTAATTAACTCCTAGGATTGGTGTGCCTCCCATGCACTACCTCAAAGAATGTTTCAGAAAACTTGGTTGGCCTCTAGATAAAGGTGTTTAATGACAACCATGAACATAGGGGGTGTAAAACATATGTAAGTCTTGCTCAACTCATTACATTCAAATGAGGATTAGGCATTATCATGCTACCATGCCCCCAATCCATACTAAATAAACTAATATTTAGCTAGTTAAGTCAAACTCCCAATGAAATAGTTGAAAACATTGAATAAAGAAGCCATTAAACATAAACAAAGAAGAAATTCTTAAAGGAAACCAATCTAATGTCTAAAAACTCATCCCATTGGGGGATTGGTGTTGCATTGATATGGAATGTCAACCCTTTTCCAACCCCTTAGTTGAAACAAGCTTTTAAATGGATTCCATTGATGAAGATTGATGAAAATGGATGAAATATAAGCTAAAATGGATACAAAGCTAAGCTAGAATGATGCTAAATGCTAAAATGCTAATGGAGATGGCTCTAAAATTCAGTATAGTCTAGTTTCTCTTAATGGAAGTGGATCCTTTTCTCATAGAAATAAGGAGCATTTATAGGAGAAATGGTTGAATCAATGGTCATGATTGATTTGATCAATCAATGGATGAGAAGCAATGGGAGGAGATGGCATGGATCAAGGGTTCTCATCAATGGATGAGAATGCAAGTTGACAAGGATCAAGGATTTAATAAATGGCTCTCATTGATTCAAAGAAGCACACTTCCTAAAAATTAGGAAGTTTGTTACAAGAATATTCCATTTTGGAGGAGTTCAAATGGAGGAATATTCCCTTGCAAGTGGGAGGGTGAGATAAATTAGCTATTTAGATAATTAAAACAATGTTTTAATTGTGCAAGATGGAGGAAATTAGGATTAACATTAAATAATTAACTTATTTAATGAAAAGGGGGGTTTAATGACATTTAACTAAATAATAAAGATTATTCAATTAAATGAGAAGACATAAGCAATTTAATTAAATAATTTGCATTACCTAATTAAATAAGATGAAAGTTAGGCCCGTTAAGCGGCTTGGTTGGGTTAATCCGACTCAATCGTCTCTAGAGGTGGATAAATGGGAGAAACCAAAGGAAGGTTGGTGGAAGGTAAACTTTGATGGGGCTTCAAAAGGAAACCTGGGTCCATCAAGGGCTGGTAGTATTGTTCGTGATTGGAATGGGAATGTGTTGGCCATAGGTGCAATGAGACTAAAGGAAGGAACTAACAATGTAGTTGAAGTAGCAGCAGCCTTAATGGCAATTAAGTTAGCTAGAAAGTTAGGGGCAATAAGGATTCATTTGGAGGGTGATTCCTTGATAATCATCCAAGCAATAATAAAAGGAGGAATTGATGCTTGGAATTTACAGGGAGTGATCAGGAAAATCATTGAAGAATTAGCTCCTTTTGAGGACTATAAGGTTAGTCTTATTAGGAGAACTGGGAATATGGAAGTTGATACCCTCTCAAAAAGGTCTCTATCTTTTGTAGAGGTGGATGAATTTAGAATTGAAGATTTTAGTGGAATTACTTTGGAGGATTTTTGTCCAATGCATTTAATACAAGAAGGGATAAACATTAGCAAGTAGAGGATTGAGTGTGAAATTCCCAAAGGACGTGAAGCATTGATGAAGGTAGTGTTGTCGGTGTTGGACGTACGTTCAACATTAATGGAGATGGTTGGTAATTTGATGTGTATTAAAGATACACATTTCATTGCCTTTGATGCTTCTTGGTGTGTGGTAGCAAGGAATGTATTTGGTTTGCGGTGTGAGGTAGCTTGAATGATAGCGTATCAAAGAAGAAATGTAGGCCAATTTCACACTAAAATTAAGGAGGAAATTGGATCCCTTTGTTGGCAAAGCAACCGTGAAGAGGCTAAGAGGATTATTTCTTTTCAAGGATGTGCAAGTGGCACAATCTATGCAATTAATTTTGGGAAATGGCTTTGAAGATTTGAAGCATAGATATCAGACTAATATGGATATATACTCATTGATCATGGCTTGGGGGTTGGACTTAGGAGAGTCAGTGGAGGATGTGAGGAAAGTAATGAAAGCGTTGGTGCACAATGATTTCTTAGTGGAAATGGAAAACATCCTAGAATGGGATATACTAGGAGAGGGATTTGTTATGGGTGAAGGCATGGAAGGTGGGGACCCAAAAGTAGCAGAGTTAAACTGTCTTTTTATCAGGTGGCCAAAAGGACACACCAAATCCATGTGGTGAGAAGGAGCGAAACGAGGGTGGAAAGGACTCAAACTTTGTGTCAAATTAATGGAGTTCGAGGAGGTCATAAAGGGACTCAAAGACATCACTAGAGTGGAGTTGCGAGAGAAGAAGGATCTACGCCCGAGGAAGAAGCTAAAGCCAATTATGGAGATTTGTTCATTGGAGTTGGGAAGCACTTCTAAGGCTTCTACATAAACACAAAGCTTAAATTTTGTTTAGTTTACTGTATTTACTCTAGCTTTTGATACGTGCTTATGGGGTTAAGCCCTGTTTTTGAATAGAAATTGTAAACAGCTTGGGGTATGGGTAATAGTTGGTAAGGTAGTTAATAGGCGGATATGGTAGTGCATTTTTTGCTTCGTTGGAAACTGTGCTAGTTTATCAGACATTTTTTGGAAGTTTTTGGATGGACTCAAATCTAAAGTTTTTGTAAATTTTGCTTTATCTTTAATAAAATAAAATATTATCACCGATCAAAAAAAAAAGATGAAAGTTAGTGCAAAAGGGGATGAATTAGCCAAATAATATTGATCATTTGATTAATAGGAGAAAATGATAAATTTAGTTGAATAATGAAGATTATTTAATTAAATGGTCGAAAAGAAGTGGTTTAGGATGAAATGGCATTAGTAATCAAATTTAGATGTCCAATACTAGTAAGGAAAATTCTAAGTGAACCTAACATGGCCTCATAGTCAAGACTCATCATTAGTGCATACATTGCTCCCTAAGTTGCACTTAAATGGGGTGTTAGTTTAAATAGAGTCATTATTTACCTAGTTAGCTAATCACCTTTCTAGGATTGACCTTTTCACACATATAGATTAAGTTTACTTAGGTTTATTTTGCTTTTCTCTCACTTCATAAAATTAAGACATGTATCCTCATCACTTGAGACACCTATTATTACTTTCTCACACACTTGTCAAGTGAGCTCACAAGTGTTCCATACTTGGTGGGATAGTCAATCATTGTCTCCTGCCTTCTCACCTCATCCACCTTGCCTATATATGTAAGAATTTATCATTTTCCTATATACACTCTCATTTTGTATATTGATAGATGCTCTATAGTGCTTATTTTATTCACTTGCGGAAGTTTGTTTCATACTCTTTGATCTTGGCATTATCCAACTTAAGCTATGAGTGTGAAAAGGTCAATCCTAGAAAGGTGATTAGCTAACTAGGTAAATAATGACTCTATTTACACTAATAGATTAAACTCATCATTAAACTCTATTTTATAGATCTTTAATAGTTATAGAAACTTAAACATAAATATCATACATACCACAACACAATGATTTATGTGGGAAAAACCCTTTCGGGAGAAAAAAAAAACACTCTAAAAGCTACCCAATATATTATTCAAAAATCACAAAGATTACAATATACTTGTAGAGCAAGCTTCTCAAAGGAGTATCACCACCAGATATCTAGAGACAATACGATTGCTATCAGACTCTCATACATCACTGTCTCCAAAATTAGTACAAGATTACCTTCTAGGTCAAGACAAACCAACACAAAATCTACCATTAGATCTATGAATGGAGATTGTAGACCTACACAAACACAACAAACAATCACACAATTAGATCAATATGCAAGTTTAAATCCACATTCCCCATAGAATTCATTTACAATGCACAAAATAGGAAATAAATGAAGAACACAACAAAGAAAGCTGTTAAATCCTATTCGAGCATGCAAACTCTCAATCCCATGGGGGAATTGGTGTCATTTTGATGTGGAAAATGGCCCTTTCCCAATCCCTTGTAAGCTTTGTGATGACTTGATGAAATTTGATGGCGATTGAATCTCTTTGACCAAATTTTGATAACCTAGCTATGAAACCATCAAAACTATGAACACTTGATGAAATGGATGAAATTAGCTCTAAATATGAAGATGGTGATTTTGCAATGAAGTTGTGGATCCAAAATACAAAGGAAAGCCTTCTATAATTTATAGATGAGAATGTTGGAGAATGAGGAAAAAAGAATGAATGTAGGACAAAAGACCAACCAATAACATTAAGCCACTTGTCACCATGTGAGTGGAAAAAGGTGGAGCACATTTTGATGAATGTGCCAATAAATGATATTAGGTGGAATTTCAAATTAATGAAATGACATGTTGGAGGGAGAAAGAAATGACTTAAATGCCACTTGGCTCAATGCACAAGGACATGTAAGAGATATTGAATGCCTTGTTGGAAGGACAAATCCCTTTGGATGGATTTTCAAACTTGGAGGAATATTCCCTTTTGATGCTATGTTGAGAGAAATTAGAAGATTTATTAAATCAAAAGAAATGATTTTTTGAGCAAGTGGAAAAATCTAGAGGATTTAGGGGATTAAGATTAATTTAATCAAGATTTGATTAAATTAAAAGGAGATTAGTTGATGTGACAATTTGATTTATATTTTTGGATTGATTTAAATCAAAGTTGAGAGGAATATGAATTTAGACTTAATTAAATAAAGATTTTGATTTATTTAATTAAAAGGAGATGATGTTAGATTAAATTAAATAAAGATTGATTTAATTTAATAGAATAACTTTAGAAATTTAATTAAATAAAATGGATTATTTAATTAAATAGAGACTTAGGGTTAATTAAATAACATTGATTTATTCAATTAACAGGAGATGATGACTTAATTAGATAAAATTGATTTATTTAATTAAGGGATGAAATATGATGAATTTAATCAAATATACACTATATGATTAAACAATTAGCAAAGGGGATGATTCAAGATGAAGCGATGTTAGTAATTAGGATCAAGTGTGAGTGGTACATTTTTCGTGTCTACAAGATCTAAAACCTAATAATGAACGGTCTATTTTTACAATATATCATTATTTAATATATGTCAACCATTTAAGAGTTTTTGTTAAAATGCTCACATTTCGCTCTCATGGGCCCAATGTATACAACTATTAGTGTAACTAGGAAATATATATATCCTATCAACAATAAACCTTATATAATTGTAAGGTTGAGACACATTTTCCCAACAAATTTCCCACTTGTCTAACACCTTACATGAGAAACAGGAGGGAGTAAATATTGTATCTTAATTACTAGGGGCCGAAAGGCCTATAGTCTCTTAACACCATCTGAACTTCTTTGTGCTCACAGGCTTAGTTAAAGAATCAACAAAATTCATCAAAGTCTCTACCTTAACCAACTTCACCCTGTCATCTTCGACCATATCTCTGACAAAATGATACTATACATCAATGTGCTTGGTCCTAGCATGAAATGTCAGGTTCTTGGCTAGACATATCACACTCTAACTATTGTAATAAATTGTAACTACACCTTGTTTTATTCCAATATCTGAACACAGTCTCTTAATCCAAATGGCTTCTTTAGAAACATGAGTAGCTTCCATATACTCTGCTTTAGTAGTGGAAAAAGCAACCACATCCTTTCGCTTACTCATCCAAATAATAGCACCAACAAATAAAGTAAACACATAAGCAAGTTGGTGGATCGTCTGCTATCAATGTCACCTGCCCAATTTGAATCATAGCCATGAATATCAAGGGAAATCTCACCTTCAATCATATTATGATGATAAAACAAGGAATACTCAGAGGTACCACATAAATATTTGAAGACTCTTTTAACTGAATCCCAATGAACTCTACCAAGATTAGGTATATATCTAGAAAGAACTCTCGCTACTTGGGCAATGTCTGCTCTAGTACAAACCATATCATACATTAAACTTCCAACCGCACTTTGATAAGGTAATTTTCTCATGTCTTCCATCTCTATTAGAGATGTTGGACAATCTAAAATAGATAACTTTGTTCCAACTAAAAAGGGAACACACAATGTTCTACAGTCCTGCATGTTAAATATCTATAAAATTGAATTGACAAACTTACTTTGGCCAAGCCATAACTTTCTGTTCACTCTATCTCTTTTAATTTTTATCCCAAGAATACCAAGGTCTTTCATTTCAAATTTAGTAGCAAGTTGAGATTTTAGTTTTGAGATCATACATTTCCATTTGCCAATAAATAACATATCATCAAAAAATAATGCAATAAACAGGAAATGATCACCATTAGTTTTATAATAAACACAATGATGTGATTTAGAACACTCAAATCTCAAACTCAACACATATGTATCAAATTTATGGTACCACATCCTAGGACTCTGTTTTAGGCCATACAAATATTTCTTCAATTTGCAAACCAAATTACTTTTACCTTTCACCATGTAGTGCTTTAGCTGTGTAATATAAATATCCTCCTCCAAGTCACCATGAAGGAAAGAAATTTTCACATCCATTTTCTCAACCTCTAAACCATAATCAACAACAATAGAAAGCAAAAATCTAATGGATGTCATTTTTGCAACTGGAGAAATATCTCACCATAATCAACACCATCAACTTGAGAGTAACCTTTCATAACCAACCTTGATTTATACTTCTCAATACCTCCATCTAAACCAATATATTTCTTGAACACCCATTTGCAACCAACAAGTTTTAATCCTTCAAGCAATGGTACAAGATCCCACGTATTGTTCTTTTTCAAAGATGTTATTTCTTCATCCATAACAATCTTCCAAGATTTTGTATCATTCATACCTAATGCCTCTTCTATAGATTTGGGTTCATCCATGTTAGTATTCAAAGAAAAAATATATATCCCACCATCAGATGAATACCTTTCAGGTGATTGTCTCTGCCTTGTAGACTTATGAACAAGTTGAGTTGGAGGTTCCTCCTCTTCTGAAAATTCAGAGCTAGATGAGCTCGCCTCAACTTCTTGTCTATCCATGGGCCTTAATTCAACTTTCTTAGGTGTAGAAGGAAATTGAATCACATCTTCCTGTTTACTTTGTTCTAGCTGCAATGTAACAAAAGAAGGCTTGATTTCTCTAAAAATAACACTTCTACTATATATTACCTTTTATGCAACAAGATCCCAAAGCTTGTATCCTTTCACACCATAACTGTATTTGATGAAAATGCATTTCATAGCCTTGTTCTCCAACTTTGTTTGTTGAACTCCTTTGGAACATGTGCATATGCCTCACAACCAAAAACTCTTAGATGTCTTAATGAAGGCTTGTGACCTGACCATGTCTCTAAAGGTGTCATATCAACAAGAGCTGATGTGGGAGACCTGTTAATCAGGTAACAAGCAATGGCAACAACTTCAGCCCAAAACCTTTGTTCAAGGACAACACTACTCAACATACTCCTAGCCTTCTCCATCAATGTCCTGCTCATTCTTTCTGCAACTCCATTTTGTTGTGGAGAATGAAAAGTTGTCTTTTTTCTATGAATACCACAATATTTACAAAATCTATCAAAATCATTAGAGAAAAATTCACCGCCATTATTAGTCCTCAAACATTTTTTTCTTTCTAGTCTGCAACTCAACCATTGCTTTAAATTCTATAAATCGACTAAAAACTTTAGATTTTCTCTTTAAAAAGTATACCCATGTCCTTCTACTATAATCATCAATAAATGAAACATAATATGTGAATTTTCTAATTGAATGAACATCTATAGGACCAAACACATCAGAATGAATAAGACCCAATACACCACAAGATTTATGAGAACTCGAGTAAAACTAAATGCAGTTTTATTTTCCATAAATGTAATGCTCAAATTCAAATTCAAGATTACAATTCAGAAGATAGAGCACCCTTGGGTACTCTTAAGCCATGACCATCTATTGAAGGTGAAACCCTTACCTCTTCCAATGGAGTAGCCACAAACTTGCTTTTCACAAAAGTACTATTGCACTCAATAGTGCATGCATCAAGCCTATATAATGTGCCATATTTGACACCTCTAGCAATCACCATAGTAGATCTAGAACCATCTTACATCTTGCATTATAAAATACTACATGCACACTCGCATCTATTAGTTTGCTCACATATTAAAAAATTTGTGTTAATCCAAGGATATGCAACACACCATTAATCATTTTTATTCTACCATCAAGAAATCTGATTTTAAATTTACCACAACCAACAATATTTAAATAAGAATCATCACCCAAGTACACCTTACTTCCATCAAATTCTTCATATTTAGAAAACTAATCTCTATTAAAGGTCATATGGAAAGATGCACCCGAGTCAATTAACCATGCATCATTACCTACATGAGTTACCAAAGTTGCAGTGAATGCATCACCATCTTCCTTCTCGGACTCAGAACCAGAATCAAATCTCTTATTTTTCTTCTTCTTTTCTTCTTTGTAGTCCTTATGAACATGTCCAGGCTTACCATAGTTCCAACAAATAACTTTGGACTTTCCAAGAGATTTAGATCTCCCCTTGGAATTGGATTTTTCGCATTTCTCATTCTTCTTTTCTTTTTCCTTAGGTCTTCCATGAACATTTAGGGCCTCCTTGGCATTGATGGATACCTTCCTCCTCATCTCTTCAGAAAGAAAATAACCCACCACATCTTCAGTCTTTAAATTAATAGAAGTACTCCCAATAGCCATAACAAGAGAATCCAATGAATCAAGAAAAGAACAAAGTGAGATTTGACATTTCTCTTTCTCATCCATTTTGACACCAACTAATGCCAATTGAGCCACCAACATATTGAATACTTCCAGGTGGTCTGTGATTTGTCCACCCTCTTCCATTCTCATGGAATACAATTTCTTCATCAAGAAAATCTTGTTCACTAAAAATTTGGCTTGATACGTCTCACCAAGATTCTTCCATAGTTTATGTGCAGAGGTCTCTTCATGGACATTGATTAAAACAGAGTCTTCCAAGAAAAATTTGATTAGACCCTTAGCTTTATGGTCCATAACATCATATTGAGCAACCTAAGTAGGATTTGCAAGCCTTGAAACATTCTCATCAATAACATCCCATAGATCTCGATCTATCAACAAATCCTCCATCTTTAGCTTCCACATTTCAAAATTATTTCCAGAAAATTTATCCACCTCTATTCTCCCTGATCAACTTTCCATCTAAAAATTCCTACAACAAGATCACAAAGTATCTTTCGCACAATCTCACACTCAAATTTGGATTAGTTCAATAAACCTAACAACCCACAACTGAAACCAAAGGTGATTAGGCTCTGATACCATTTGTAAGGAAGCTAAGGTAGTGGAACAACTTCCTACACTAATCTTGAGAGGAAAACCCTTAAATAGAAACTTAAAAATTACAAAATCTTAAATAGAAATAAACATAAATATCATGCATACCACAACACAATGATTTAGTGGGGAAAACCCTTTCGAGAGAAAAAGCCCACACTCCAAAAGCCATGCAATATATTATTCATAAATCACAAAGATAAAACAATATACTTGTAGAGCAAGCTTCTCACATGAGTATCACCACTAGAGATCTAGAGACAATATGACCACCATCAGACTCTTAGAATACATCACCAACTCCAAATGTAGCACAACGCCCTCATAAAATAGGATTACCTTCTAGGGAAAGATAGGCCAATAAAATATCTACCATTAGATCTAAAGCCTAATAATGAATGGTCCAAATTTGCAATATATCATTATTTAATGTATGTCAGCTATTTAAGAGATTTTTTTAAAAACTCACATTTCGCTCTTGTGCTCCCAATGTATACACCTATTGGTGTAAGTTCTAGGATATATATATCCTCTCAACAATAAACCTTATATAATTGCAAGGTTGAGACACATTTCCCAATAGAATGAACCTCAAGAATCTTCAAGGAAAATAAGAATTCTCAAAGGTTTCCAAAGGTATTCAAAAATCATGATAATACAATGAGAGTTGAGTGCTATATAGGAGAAACCCTAATGTTAAAGATATTAGGTTATGACAAGTGTCAACATCTCATGTAATAAAATAGGAAATCTAATAATAACTCCCTAGTTAACATAGTAAATCACTCATAAGTTTAGCTTAAGTGCATGCGAATAAATTAGGTTAATACTTAATTAAAGATTAATTAATCATTAGCTAATGCATGATTACTCTAACAAGTATTTCAGTTGTTGTAAGCATCTAAGAGATAATATAGTGCATCATATACCATTTAAATATTACTATAAGCCATGAGAATAGTCTTAACATTACAATGCACAACTTATTTAGTAAATATCCCAAGATCAATTGGCCTACTAAGATTGTATATTTTTATCAACTAACCCATCGAAGTCACTAAAGTGTAACTTATAATTGACTTATTATTGGTAGGGTAAGTAGCGGAATAGAGTTTTAGAATAGTAGTACAACTCATTACAAACCACCACAAAGAGGATGTGGAACACAAGGATGACCAAGTCCCATAGGAAAAAATCATTTTGTAAGGGACATGTCCCTAATTGTACATATATGTGTAAATAGGAAGATCTTTCATAAGCAAGTAAGTTGTAAAAAGGATATTGTAAAAAAGGAAGAGAGAAATATAGAATGTAATCAAAGATAAGATGAACAAAGTAATATAATACAATATATATATATATAACAATATATATATATATATCCAAGATTTTTGAATGTCATATATTTATGTGTACCCTATGATGAGTTTGTTATCTCTTACTCTTATAGATAACATAGTATAACTACCACATTATATCTCAAACTCTATCCCTTGTGCTATTGTTGTTATCGAGGTATAAATGCAACTTATAAATAATTTCTTGGGCTAAAAAAATTGGTCTATGACCCAATTTTATTGCTAACAATTATATAATTTCAATTCATATTTTAAAATATATATGTAGATAAGTGATAGGCACCACCTATACTCATAAATCTTGCAAGGAGACATTATTGACTAATCACAAGTCAACAACTATCTTTTCTGCTTCACTCCACATGGAATTATTTTATTTTATCCTATAGAGATGCATGTTAGTGAAGGGTCCCACATAGTCATTATTTGACCAATATAAATCAGTCATGTCATGTGCTATGTGTCTTTCATATAATGCAATAATTTATCTTTATCCCATTGAGTACCGACAAATAATCAATGACCAAAGACATTTTTCCTTCAAGATATATTACTTTGATGATGTCTATATATTAAAAAAGTACATCACTTTGATCTATAAATATACCATAATTAACAATATTGTGACACATAGATGTAGAAATCCATGATTCACACTAACTTCAAAATATTTATCAAGCTTCCAAATAGAAACAAATGGTATCAAAACTAGTGTTGTGACAAAAATCGTGGCATCAATTCATCCATTCTTATACAATTAAACCATAAAATAATTCTCATACAATCACGCTTATTCCATATGAACCAACCATGTTATGCCAAGTGTACTTGTTATCACATGAAATTGCACCTTGTTGAGCACGTAGCTTGGCATTCCATTGAAACAATGGAAACGACCTCAAAGCGTGGGATCTTGCAAAAATGAGGTCAAATATTTAGAGAACGTCGACTTTCTTTTTCAATCTCAATGCTATTTGTTGGTCCAACCCAACACATAAAAACCTACTACTAACAACTAACAAGGGAAAATGGTTAGAAAGGATGCACGAAGGGAAAAATGGAGGTGACACACCAAGATGGAAATGGTCACTTCTTCCTGACCAAGATTGCACAAAACATCATTGAAGAGGGACAATAGGATATTCAAAAATCTCTGTTTGGTTGATTCTCAAAGGCATACAAGAAGGTTAGGGTTTCACAAGGCATTGGAAGGAAAGCAAGGTTTCTTAAACCAAAAACTGTAAACCATTAAACACAAACATACATGCATGAAAATACCATAAACACTCAGAAATGAAGGTAACGACTTACACAAACATAAAAGAGCTGAGAAGAGGAAAATTGACCATTTCATTGATGCAAAGGTGAAAGGCCAATCTTTACAATTGCAAAGATGTGAAATGCAGTGCAAAAGAAAAACCTTAGAGGAGCCAGAAGAAGAAGAGCCCCTTTAATGCATACAAGTGTTCCTTTTATAGTTTAAGTATAAATTAGATGAATAAATTAAAATCCTAACCCTATCCCAGCTAGGGTTACAAATCTAATCATGAGGCATGAGATTTACTCCAAAAATCATGCCTAGAACAAGCATGGAGTGAAAGAAAGGAGCCCCCATAAAAACTGTGACTAGGGAATAGACTAGAGTGCAAAGTCAACAAGATAAATTGAATGATCATGAGCACCCATACCTGTCGTGATAAATTACGCCAAAAGAATCCTAGAGAAGAACAAACTTGTACACCATCTGTCTCGCCATAAAGATTTGCAGGAAAAAATTGTCCAAAATCCCCATGAAATCCGTGATCTAGGGCATGGAATGGTCAAAGAGGACGAGCATCAGCCATAAATGGGCATGGTTCCCACAAATCCACTGGGAGAAGTAACCAATATGCATTAATGTTGTCCTTCAGCACTAAAAAGTCAAACTTGGCCACTAGGAAGTAGATGCGCATTAATGGTGTCTAGTTAAGAAAATGCACCAATCTATGTATTGTCAGGGCGTCGTGCCTGAAAATTCACCTTTACAAGCCTTGGAAATAGATGGTGCAAACCTCTGAAAATGATCTTATTGAAATGTTAAAGGGAAAAGCATCAAGGTCCCATTGACATCCACCTATTCCTTCGATGCAGAAAATTTTCTTCCATTGGAATGTCGAAGGGACCACAAAAATGGTCTCGCCGACATCACATTCTCTCTTCAATATATCTCCATCGGAATATCGTAGGGACCACAAAATAGGTCTCATTAACATTGCATCATTCCTTTGACAAGGGGCCTTTAGAGATCAGACCTCAGGAGTCGGGCGTTGGGCGTCACACTTACCACATATTGGAAAGAAGGAACGAGGAAAGCACAAAGAAGAAATAAGTGCAAAGAAGAAGGAATTGTTGAGCTTCAGACCTCATACCGTCGAAGGTCAGAGGTTGAGAGAGAGGCTTACCTTCGAAAGTTAGAGGTAAGGAGGAAGCCCTACCCCCAAAGCAAATGTTGAAGGTCGTGGGCCGAAGGCTAAAGGAGAAAAGTGTAAGGATGGAAGAGGAAAGGCAAGAGGGAAGAGTGAAGGCCAAAAGGAAAAGACCAAAAGGAGAAGAGGGAGAAATGGAAGGAGGAAGAGATCAGGGAAGAAGTAAAGTGTAAGGTAGAAAGGAAAAACCCAAAACACTTAGAAGAAAAGGGGCAAGGGAGAGATGGAGAAATGCAAGGAAGATAAGCAAGTAAGAAAGTAAGCAACATCCCGAGAGCCCAAAAACATGACACTTAGCCAATTTTAGGAACACCCAAGGAAAAATTATGCAAGATGGCCCATGGAAGATAACTCACATTAGATATTAGTGATGGGTCATCTAAGGGTGGCATGAAATGACAAAATTTTAGCCACTTTTGCAAGATGATTGCCTACTAATCATGGAGTCTAGAAGCCTTAATGATCCATTGGGAATGGGGTCATGAGGGTAAACTTCAATAGTTGGGCCTTCTCAGAGAAAAATAGAACATGTGCAACTGCACTTGGAGGAAAGCATGGAAACTAAGAGCATACATTCCCTTAAGGAGAACGCAGGGTCTGCAAATGCACTTCATGGAAAGTACAAATATTTACAATATATACATGAAACTAACAAAAATAAAAGAATGGAAGCTTTCCTCTATTGAATATGAACCTTTTGAAGGAGCTTATCTCCCTCAAACCATAGTTGCAGACCTCACCCAACTGCAACCACTGAAAACTGTTGCCCACATGCATATAACTACACAAAATGCTTGCAAGGTGAAGGATTGCTTCATTGTAATTTTTTTCATTGCAAGGGAACCATATGATGCTAGTGTTAGATTCATCTAACACTGGTGTATTAATTGAACATGCAGTAGTAGGGGTGAACCTTGAAGCAAGTCAACATCCAAGAATAAACCTTTTGTAGAGGAAAGAGAACTCTCCTCACAAAAGGATAGGCCAATGTCACCATCCCTGACCTCCCCAATGCATGAGCTAAAACAAAAGGAGAATGTTTCCAGCTCACATGGTGATGTAAAATATCCCAAATCTGATTTTTGATCCGCACAAGAAAACTCTTCTTCATGCACCTCAAATGAGAAACTTTGAAGCATAGACATACTATCAAATTGAGCAATAGGAGCATCACTCTCTAAAAAAATATGTGGTTACCCAACAACTATAAAATCATTTGCATTGATGCACACTTCATCAACACAAACCTCAAATTTTTGAGACACTTCAGGTGAAGAACTAAATTCTTCAAGCTTTGTCTCTTTGTTTTAATTCTTTCTTGGCAACAAGCTGCAACAAAATCAAACTTGTGGCATGTAATGGTTGCCATGTCCTTAGCTATTTCTTTACTCCTGTGTTGCTGCCCAAAAAGATCCTCTTCTAGGGGGATGATTTGATGTTTAAACTTGAACAAAAAATTTCTATAGCATCCCAAAAGATGTCCTCAACCTTAGAATTGAAAACCTCAACAGATTGGGGATCTTCATCCAAAATAATAAGGGGTAAACACATCTGCTACTGCTGCTCCAAAACCATGGATTTTTCTTCATCCATCAAGCCAAGACCAAGTTGTTCAGAGGCTTCAATAGATGTAGGTATAGCTGATCTATCCTCCCCATCTTCAACAAAATAAGGAAGGGCATCAAATGAGAGGACTGATTCCTCTACTGTATCAAATTTTTCTACCTTTTCATGCCTTGTTGCTGCAACACTATTTCATCTTCATTCTTTTCTTGCAAAAAACCAAGACACTCATTATTTTGAGCACATGAAGGCTCCACAACAACAACCTCTTCACTCCTAGCCCGAAACTACTCAATAGGAGTAAAAGGTTGAACCTCCTCAAGGATGGGTTCTTGTGAGGAATGGAGGCTTGCAAAACTTAGGATCTCCAACATAGAAGACTTGCTTGATGACACAAGAGCTTGAATGAAAGTTTCAAGGCGCTGATTGGGGTTCTTGAAACTAAATTTTTCCTTGTGAACCTCTTGCACAATAGGTTGTTCTAAAATAAAAGGAGGGATAATAGAAGTTTCAAGAGGTTTGTTAGGGCTCTTGAAACTTGGGAATTTATGTTTTCTTACCTCCTCCTTAGTAAGTTGTTCTAAAACTAGTAGAGGTGCTTGTTTGAAACTAGGAACACAAGGGGTTTCCTGAGTCTCAGGCATTTGAGCTAGGGCAAGGGAAAGTATGATTTTTTCTTGCCTAGAAACAATATCTCTTGTTGTAAACTCTTCTTGTTGCCTTCTTGGCACCTCCAACTACTGCTCATACCTCCATTGAGTGTCTAAATTTTGTTCATGTGCATAATGAGCTTGATGGATGAACTCATCATGTTGTGCGAAATAACCTTCTTGCTACCCTTGATAGGTTTTATTTTCCCACTCTTCCTGTTGTAAGTCAAGCTCTTGTTACTCCTGAAGCTCAATGATTTGTTTAAAGAGATCCTTTACCATGGACATGAGTTCACTCTCATTTTGGGGTTGAAAGGAAGAACAAGGGCCTCTTGTTTTCCTTGAATCTCACCCAACCATCTTTTGAAATCAAGAAAAATGCTTGTGACTTCACTTGCACTTAAATTATCAAAATTTTGGGCTTGAATAAGAGAGGAAAAAGGTTGATTTTCAAAGGAATGAGTCTCTTGGGGCTTCTGATATGAATATGTAGGTGTCCAAGAAACTTGAGTAGGGTGAGGTGAGTGGTATGCATTTTGAAAGGGTTGAGAACCCACAACAATAGGCTTCTGTGGAATGAAATGGGGGGTATAACTAGCCTAATATGGCTGATTGGTAGGTGAAAAGTTGGCATTATCATAGTATGGGGGAGTGTACATGCAATTTCCATAATAACTCGACATACTTAAGCATTGGAAACACTTTGAAAATTACAAAATAAAAGTAAAGGACTTCCCAACCGTAGATTTTGGGTACATACCAAAGAGTCACCCAAAAGAGTTGCAAAGTCGCCAGGTGCTTGTATAACTACCTCCAAAGGTTGATATGTTGAAGAAAACCAACTCCTCAACATAATAAATTCGAACTAGGCTGCTTAAACCAGTAGATTTTGAATGAGTCGCCATGGTGTTTGAAGATTTTCCTCTAAAGGCAAGATGCATTGAAGAAAACACTAAATTCTTCAATGGAGAGAAGCTTGTCCCACTGAGCATTCTAGAAACTATTGTCACATGAAATTACACCCTACTGAGCGTGCAACTCAACATTCCAATGATACAATGGAAACGACCTCAAGGTGTGGGACCTTGCGCAAATGAGTTCGAATCTCTAGAAAAGGCTAGCTTCCTTTTTAAATCTCAATGCAATGTGTTGATCCAACCCAAAACATAAAAATCTACAACTAACAATTGACAAGGGAAAAGGGTTAGAAAGGATGCATGAAGGGAAAAGTGGAGGTGATCTACACAAAGATGGAAATGGTCGCTTCTTCCTGATCAAGATTGCACAAACATTGTTGTAGAGGGACAAGGGGATATTCACAACTATTTGTTTGGTTGATTCTCAGAGGCATACAAGAAGGTTAGGGTTTGACAAGGCGCTAGAAGGAAAGTAAGGTTTCTCAAACCAACAACTATAAACCATTAAACACAAACATACATGCATGAAAATACCATAAACACTCACAAATGAAAGTAATGACTTACACAAACATAAAAGAGTTGAGAAGAGGAAAATTGATCATTTCATTGATGCAGAGGTGAAAGTCCAATCTTTACAATTGTAGAGATTGTGTGAGATATAGCACGCAAAAGAAAAACCCTAGAGGAGCTAGAAGAAGAATAACCCTTTTAATGAATATAAGTGTTGCTTTTATATTTTAAGCATAACTCAGATGAATACATTCAAAACCCAACCCTAACCTAGCTAGGGTTACAAATCTAATCATGAGGCATGATATTTACTCCAAAAATCATGCCTAGAACAAGCATGGTGTGAAAGAAAGGAGCCCCCATAAAAACATTGACTAGGGCATGGACCAAAGTGCAAAGTCAACAAGATACAATGAATGATCATGGGAACCCATTCCTACTATGAGAAATTGTGCCAAAAGGAGCCTATAGAAGAACAAACTTGCATGCCATATGTCTTGCCATAAAGATTTGCAAGAAAAAGTCATCCAAAATCCTTGTGAAATCCATAATTTAGGGCATGGAATGGTCAGAGAGGATGAGCATCAGCCATAAATGGGCATGGCACCCACAAATCCACGAGGAGAAGTCACCAAGATGCATTAATTTTTTCCTCGAGCTCTAAAAGTCAAACCTAGCCGCTAGGATGTAGATGCACATTAATGGTGTCTGGTGAAGAAAACACACCAATCTGTGTATTGTCGAGGTGTTGAGCCCAAAAATTCACCTTTACAAGCCTTGGAAATAAATGGTGTAGACCTTTGAAAATGAGATTTTTGGAATGTCGAAGGGACATGCATCAAGGTCATGCCGATATCCACATGTTCCTTCAATGAGGAAAATTTCCTTCCATTGGAATGTCGAAGGGACCACAAAAATGGTCTTGTCGACATTGCATTCTCTCTTCGATATATCTCCATAAAAATATTAGAGAGACCACAAAATAGGTCTCATTGACATTACATCATTCCTTCGACAAGGGGCCTTCAGAGATCGGACCTCGGGAGTTGGATGTAGGGAATCACACTTATTGCATACTGGGAAGAAGGAAAGAGGAAAATGGAAAGAAGAAAGAAGCACAAAGAAGAAGGAAGCGTCAGGCTTCATACCTTGAACCATCAGAGGTTAGAGGTCGGGAGAGAGGCTTACCTTCGAAAGTTGGAGGTAAGGGGGAACCTCTACCCATGAAGCCCAAAAACATGACACTTAGTCATATTTGAAGAAAATCGGGAAAATGAGAAGGGAAGAAGAAAACGAAAGGTGAGACTTCAGAGGTCGGACCTCGGACCGTCAGAGATCAGAATGAAGGCTTACTATTACCTAATTTTCACCGTCAGGCTCAATCAGGCAGAATAGCATGTGATAAGGTTTCCATTAGGTCTAAATGCTTCAAACCAGAGAATATATTGGCGTGAGAATGGCAGGGTCCCCCTGATCCATCTTTGAAATGTCTGTGTTGCCTATCGGCAAGACATTTCTGATGTCATAACGATTTGTTTTTACATACAGGTAGCTTTTAGCATGACATTCATGTGGTCTTGGTGACAGTGGAAGGATCTATCAGCATGAGTTGTGTTCACCGCTGAGAGGTCTTACCGAATGAGTTGGGCCTCACTGACTAACTCATGAGGTACTTCATTGGCATTAGTAATCCCTATCGGCATGTTGTTTCATCGAGCACTTTGTGTCTTGCCGACTGGCGAAGGAAACATCATATCAGCAAGACTTATTTGATGTCACAGCGATCGGGATCCATCTCCAGGAATCTATCAGCGTGACATTCTCTTTTGTTTCGACGATAGAAAAAGATTATATCAGCATAACTTATACCATCGGTATGTGGTCACAGTGAAATTGCTTTGTCTCACCAATCGGAGGTTGAATGGAACATATCGACAAGAGTTTAAGGCTTCGATGAAGGGTCATAGCGAAAAGGTTATGTCTCCCCGACAAGAAAGCGGCGTCACTAAAGATAGGGTCTCCCCGACTCGTCATCTCTCACCGACATCAGAGATCGGCAAAGGGCGAAGGGATCGGCATGTGGTCTCGACAAGTGGAGATGGTCTTGCCGAAAGAAGAAGGGGTGGTCTCGATGTGGAGAGTTCGGCAGGAGTCTCGCCGACAATAAAAGGCCTCGCTGAGAAGAAGACTTCAGCAAGGGGTCTTGCCGAAGTAGGGTTGTCTCCCCGACCAAAAGAAAGTGGCTCATCACCAAGAGTTAAGGAACCCAGAGGGAAGTTTGGCCAACAAGCCGATATCTTGCCGATAAAGAAGGGTCTCAACGGATGTCTTGCCAAATGAAGAGTTCGCCGAAGGAAAAGAAATTCTACAAGAGGTCTCATCGAAGTGTGGGTGTCTCAGCGACAAAATTAGATATCAGTATGACTATGGGGCATCGCCATGAGGTCCTACCGACTTGATAAAGTTTCAGCGAAAGGAATGCGGAGCTCGGTGAAGATGAGGAGCGTTCAGGGTAACATTTTGCCTTCAGTAAAACGTCTCACCAACACAAAGATGTCTTGCCGACTACAAAGGAGCTCGCCATAAGACAAAGCCATCACCATGAGGTCTTGCCGACCCAGTAAGGTCTCACTGAAAATCAAAGGAGCTCGAGCCCATGGGAGAAGAGTAAGCTCAGGGTAAATGAAATAAGCTCACCATGAGCTCTCACTAACTATTCTATGATCTACCGATAGCTGTAGAGACACCTAATCGCATCGGTGAGACACTTCCAGTGTCTTGCTGAGATGCGATTCTTTTTAGGAGAAGTTTTGACCGCTCGAGAGTCTACGTGTAGATCACTCAACCAATCAGAGAAAGCCAAAAGCAAGCTGTGGTGGCTCAACCAGATGAAGAAGATCAACAGAATGACAGGTAGCGGGTTATCTATTCAGAGCTCAAGAGCATTCAAAGCAGCTCGACTACAAAGAGATTCAAAGATCGACACAAGTGGTAGAAGTGAAGGTGGTGGTTGCAAGATGTTCAAGGAGGGAGTCCATTAAAGGCAATTTTTTGACACCAACATGGACACATAGGGTGTAACTTGAAATTCAATAAAAATCTAAGGGGCCATTTTCTGGGCCCCGGGGGATATTATTTTTTTTTGTAAGTCCTAAGGGGCCGACACAGTCTGTATATAAGGCATTTTTTGCCTTTTTGTAAATAGTTCTGATTACACACTTTGAAGAGTTAGTGATTTTTTAATCAATCCTTCCTCAATTGATGTATTTTTTTTTGTAACTCAATTGGAATCCTGAATACAACATAGAGTTTACCTTGGAATTTTGGGTTCATGATTGTATTGATTCTCATTTATGTATCTTTCTTTTGTACATGCAAGTCTTTAACTGTGTTTTATAATTCTGCAATTATGTCTTAAGGTTGTGAAATTAATCTTTCCTTCCCAAGGTATGTATGTAGACTAAACCTGTTAGGACTAAAGCATTAAATCTTAAAGAGGTTGTTCTGAGAATAGCAATTAGGCTTTCAAGTGTATGTTCTTCCTGTGTCTGTTTCATGATTTCTTATTAATACAGTGTATCACCATAAGTTTAGTTCCATTTTTATGAATTTTGCTTCTCCCTTTACCATCAAAGAATTAGTAGTTTAGGTGATAACACAAAGGAAGCCAACCTCCTCTGGAGGTTCACTCCAATCTCAGGTGACCCACAGCCTCGGAGTGATCTAATGTTTCACTAGAAAGCTCAGTTTACAACTTTGCATAGGGTGCATTTCTAGGTGATAACAGTTCTGGCACGCCCGGTGGGATAGTGAACTAGATTGAATTGCTGGTTTAGTATGCAACTAGTTAATTTCAAACTTTATAGAAGTCTTTTGGCATACTTGGCGACTCCACAAAGAAGAACCCCAGAAATCAATGCCTTCTACAGTTTATGAGAAAAGTTCAGACAAGAGGCAGCTCAGGTCCTTTTGAATATTTGCAGCTATCACCACCAAGAAGGAAAGGTAGAGCAACAGGAAGGCCAAAGACAATAGTCATCTATTCCAGAAGAACTAAGTCCACTCCTCCATCAGTGGGATTCCATTTTGCTATACAAGTAAATCCACTTCAGATACCTCCAATGGCCGCTCCAAGGAATCAACCCTTTGTTGCTTTCAACAGAGGGAGTCCTTTGAACTTAGCACAACACAATGATATTCCAATGGCAGCTTTGAAGAGTCTGTCAACTTTCATGGGAGAAGATCAAACTACCCCGATTGAACACATGAGAGATGTGGCTTCATTATGTGGAGTCCATCACATAACCCAAGAGGATGTTGCAGTGAGATTACTAGCTGCTTCACTGAAGGGAAGAGCTGTGCAATGGTATATGAGCCTACCAGTTAATTCAATTGCAACATGGGACGATTTTGGAGATAAGTTGCATAAACAATTTCAAGATAGGTCTGACAACTTATCTCTATTGGAACAATTGACTACAGTTAAGAGGGCTCCACAAGAGCAGATGAATGACTTCAACTTCAGACTTCAAAGAGCTTGGGATATAATCCCTGCAACGGTGAGGCCACCTCTAGAATACACATTTTTATACTTTTTGAGGGCTCTGAATAGTGATATAGCTGTCATGATACTGTCAATGGGAGGAGTGTCCTTGCTAAATGCTTTCAAAATAGCAATCGGAGCTAAGAACAGCTTAATACAAGCTGGTAAACTCGCTCCTAGGCCTCCAATGCCTATATTTCCAGAGATTCATGCAAACATTCCTTTGCAAATACCTCCTTTCACACCTCTACCGGTTGTGCCAATGCTGCCAGCTGCTGTTCCAGTTGTTGTAACACAATCTAAAATGTTGCTTCCAGTTCTCCAAAAGAGTTACAGGAAATCAAAAGTCTATTGCAGTCTTTTGGTAATAAGCTTGTAAGCTTAGAGAAGCAACAATCATATGGTAGGCCTTATCAATAGCAGAATTCAAGCCAGCAACAAGCATATCAAGGTAATAAACAACAGTATCAAGGCAATTATCAGGGTGCAAGATAGAGTGTGAACACAAGGCCTTTTTAGGCCTATGCTCTAGCCCCTATTAGTGCAACCAAGGAGTTGGTTCCTATCCAAAACAACTTAGCAGCAGACTATGAATGGTGTTACCCTTGTAACCAACCTCATAATCAGGCCACTTTCTCAAACAGACTGATCAACCAGGCACTTATGGTACAAAATGCTTCAAATTCGCAGCTGGGTGCAAGCAATGATACATCTTCACAACACTAGGACCAATTTAGCAATGATACTACCTTACTTAATTGGCAAGGTCAAGATTTTTGTGGGTTGAACGAAGATAGTCCTCCAGTTGCAGCTAACACTAGGGCAAAGAAGAGAGCTTTTGAACTTGGTCAAGCCGTAAGAAAGGAAAGGCAGTGACTGTAGAACCATCTACCCCTCGAGTGGCTCCTGTTTGGCAAAGAAATCGGCAACTCCCAGATAAGGAGTAGTTATGTGTCAAGAGACTTTACAGCCAAGATAGGTGGTTATGTGTTAGTTGATTGGTCACATATGCTATTTAGAACAAGATATGGAACCAAGGTTACCATTAAATCTAAAAGGTTGGCCAAGGATCACATTGAGCCATATAACCCAAGTCCCATCAATACTGCTCCTTCTGCTGCAAATGCAAATTGTGTTGCTTTTACTAACAATGAGCTGGTTGTTGCTTAAGAACTCCAATCAGAAGTTGTTCCTGACGTGTTGTTGCATGAATGGGCAGTTGAAAATGTATTAGATAGTTCTGAGGACCTCATTCAAGATGCTGGTATGGGCAACTATGTCATTCTTGAGCCTGACACAGAGATTCCAAACCTAGAGAAAGGTGCACATCAGTTGTTGCAGCCACTAAGTGAACTTTGGGAGATGTTCTTCGATGGTTCCAAAAGTAAGAATGGAGTAGGAGGAGGTGCAATGTTGATTTCTCCACAAGGTGATAGGTACTACTCTGCATTCTGTTTTGTTTTTGCATGCTCCAATAACATTGTTGAATATGAGGGCCTTGTTCAAGGTCTAAAGTGGGCAAGGAAGAGAGGAATAACCAGCTTGAAAGTCTATGGGGACAGTGAATTAATTGTTAATCAAGTAAGGGGCCTAAATGTGGCTAAAAATGACACACTAAAATCTTATAGGAACAGAGTGTGGAACATGCTTGAGGAATTTGATGCCTTTAATTTTGTATCTATTCCAAGAAATCAAAACAAGCATGCTAACAGGCTTACAGTCGTTGGAGCACAGTTTGACATTCCAAATGACATTAGAAAAGAGAAAGTGTAGCAATATGTGAAGGTTGTGGTTAGACCATCAATTCTTGATAACAACATTCACTGGCAATTTTTTGATAGTGATGATTTGATCCTTTCTTTCTTGCTCGAAGAAGATCAGTTCTCCATGGTGAATCAAGCAAAACTCAAGCAGCAATATGGTGATCAAGTCATACAGCTAAAGACAAATAAATTACCCAAAGGCCTTGTTACCTTAGAGTCAATTTTCAGTACTGATGATCAGCTTAAAAGGGTAGAGCTTGCTTGTAAATCGAAGAAGAACACTATGAAGAACTGGAGATTTTCAAAGGTAAACTTCTTAAGATAGGAAAAATTTGTTCACATGAAGATAAACAAGCTTTTGTTGCTTTATGTCAAGAATTCTATGATGTCTTTTCTTGGGAATATTTAGATTTGAAAGGGTTTGATCCCCATATTGCTCAGTACACAATTGAGTTAGAACCTAATGCCAAGCCAGTAAGGTAGAAACAAAGGCCCTTGAATCCCAAGCTTGAGCCCTTAATGATTAAAGAGATGACCAAATTAGTTGAGGGGGGTATTGTCTTTCCTATTAAGCATACTTCATGGGTTTCTAACCTTGTACTAGTCAGGAAGAAAAATGGTGAGATAAGACTGTGTAGATTTCAGGGATCTTAACCGAGCATCTTTAAAAGACCACTACCCACTACCCTCCATGGAACAAATCTTGCAAATAGTTGCTAGTTCTGAGAGATTTTCCTGGTTAGATGGTTTTTCGGGCTACAATCAAGTGCTGGTTAAAGAAGAAGACCAGTTTAAAACTATTTTTACAACTAAGTGGGGCACCATGGCATACAAAAGGATGCCTTTTGGTTTATCTAATGCTGGTGCACATTTTAGAGGGCCATGGACATGGCATTCCAAAGCTTGATCAATAAGATTATGCTGATTTATCTAGATGACATTATAGTTTATTCCAAGAGAGTTGATGAACATTTTTCACACCTCAAGCAAGTTTTTGAAAAGTGTAGAGAATATGGGATATCCCTCAATCCTACAAAAAGTATCTTTGCAGTTCATGAAGGTAAGCTTTTAGGCCATATAGTATCAAAAGATGGAGTTGCCATTGAATCTGAAAGAGTCAGAGCTATATTAGAGCTACCATTACCAAATCACAAGAAGGGTTTGCAAAGCTTTTTGGGGTGAATCAACTTTCTGAGAAGGTTTATCCCTGATGTTGCAAACCTATTACAACCTTTGACAACCATGTTAAAGAAGAATACAGTTTTCAGTTGGACAAAGGAGGAAAAGCATAGTTTTGGAGAAATCAAGGAGGCATTAGCATCTGCCCCAATGTTGGTAAACCCAAACTTCTCTAAAGACTTCTTTTTATATGCTTTTGGTAGTAGTAGTTCAATCTCTGCTATGCTGGTTCATAAGAATAGGGATAATCTAGAACAGCCCATTGCTTTCTTCAATCAAATATTTGTTGATTATGAGGAGAAGTATACATTTGTTGAGAAGCATGCTCTTGCTGTGATCAGAAGTTTGAAGAAGTTTAAATCTTTGCTTTCAAACAATAAGGTTCA
Organism: Sequoia sempervirens; assembly: GCA_007258455.2. Classification (NCBI taxonomy): domain Eukaryota; kingdom Viridiplantae; phylum Streptophyta; class Pinopsida; order Cupressales; family Cupressaceae; genus Sequoia; species Sequoia sempervirens. Next base: position 75,160,597 of record VDFB02086081.1, on the reverse strand, counting down.
TATTTTGGTTGCACACACAAGTGTGAAGGAATTTATGTTGAATAAAGATCTGAATGAAAAATGAGCAGGGTGGATTACTAAGGTCATGGAGTATGATGTAGATATCAAGATCACCAAATTGGTTAGAGGTAAGGGTCTTTGTGAACAACTTGCTACAGGGTTAAATAGAAAAACTGAATTAGAATATATCGGCATGAGAATGGCAGGGTACCCCCGATCCATCTTTGAAATGTCTGTGTTGCCTATCGGCAAGACATTTCTGATGTCATAACGATTTTTTTTTACATACAGGTGGCTTTCGTCATGACATTCATGTGGTCTTGGCGATGGTGGAAGGATCTATTGGCATGAGTTGTGTTCACCACTGAGAGGTCTTACCGAATGAGTCAGGCCTCACCGACTAACTCATGAGGTACTTCATCGGCATAGGTAATCCCTATCGGCATGTTGTTTCATCGAGCGCTTTGTGTCTTGCTGACTGGTGAAGGAAAGATCATATTGGCAAGACTTATTTGATGTCACAGCGATCGGGATCCATCTCTAGGCATCTATCAGTGTGACATTCTCTTTTGTTTTGGCGATAGAAAAAGATTATATCAGCATAAGTTATACTGTCGGTATGTGGTCACAACGAAATTGCTTTGTCTCACAGATCGGAGGTTGAATGGAACATATCAGCAGGAGTTTAAGGCTTTGGTGAAGGGTCATAGCGAAAAGGTTATGTCTCCCCGACAGGAAAGCGGCATCACTAAAGATAGGGTCTCCCTGACTTGTCATCTCTCACCGACATTAGAGCTCGGCAAAGGGTGAAGGGATCGGCATGTGGTCTCGACGAGTGGAGATGGTCTTGCCGAAAGAAGAAGGGGTGGTCTCGATGTGGAGAGTTCGGTAGGAGTCTCGCCGACAATAAAAGGCCTCGCTGAGAAGAAGACTTCAACAAGGGGTCTTGCCGAAGTAGGGTTGTCTCCCCAACCAAAAGAAAGTGGCTCATCACCAAGAGTTAGGGAACCCAGAGGAAAGTCTGGCTGACAGGCCGATATCTTGCCGATAACGAAGGGTCTCAACGGATGTCTTGCAGAATGAAGAGTTCGCCAAAGGAAAAGAAATTCTACAAGAGGTCTCGGCGAAGTGTGGGTGTCTTAGTGACAAAAGCAAATATCGGTATGACTATGGGGCATCGCCATGAGGTCCTACCGACTTGATAAAGTTTCAACGAAAGGAATGAGGAGCTCGGTGAAGATGAGGAGCGTTCGGGGTAACATTTTTCCTTCGATAAAATGTCTCACCGACACATGGATGTCTTGCCGACTGCAAAGGAGCTCGCCATAAGATAAAGCCATCACCATGAGGTCTTGCCGACCCAGTAAGGTCTCACCAAAAATTGAAGGAGCTCAAGCCCGTGGGAGAAGAGTAAGCTCGAGGTAAATGAAATAAGCTCGCCATGAGCTCTCACTGACTGTTCTATGATATGTCGATAGCTGCAGAGACACCTAATCACATCGGTGAGACACTTCCAATGTCTCACCGAGATGCGATTCTTTTCAGGAGAAGTTTTGACCGCTCGGGAGTCTACGTGTAGATCACTCAACCAATCAAAGAAAGCCAAAAGCAAGTCGTGGTGACTCAACCAGATGAAGAAGATCAATAGAATGACAGGCAGCAGGTTATCTGTTCAAAGCTCAGGAGCGTTCAAAGTAGCTCGACTGCAGAGAGATTCAAAGGTCAACACGAGTGGCAGAAGTGAAGGCGGTGGTTGCAAGATGTTCAAGGAGGGAGTCCATTAAAGGCAATTTTTTGACACCAACATGGACATGCAGGGTGCAGCTTGAAATTCAATAAAAATCTAAGGGGCCATTTTCTGGGCCCCGGGGGATATTATTTTTTTTTGTAAGTCCTAAGGGGCCAACACGGTCTGTATATAAGGCATTTTTTTCCTTTTTGTAAATAGTTCTGATTACTCACTTTGAAGAGTTAGTGATTTTTTAATCAATCCTTCCTCAATTGATGTATGTTTTTCTGTAACTCAATTGGAATCCTGAATACAACATAGAGTTTACCTTGGAAGTTTGGGTTCATGATTGTATTGATTCTCATTTTTGTATCTTTCTTTTGAACATGCAAGTCTTTAACTGTGTTTTATAATTCTGCACTTATGTCTTAAGGTTGTGAAATTAATCTTTCCTTCCCAAGGTATGTATGTAGACTAAACCTGTTAGGACTAAAGCACTAAATCTGAAAGAAGTTGCTCTGAGAATAGCAATTAGGCTTTCAAGTGTATGTTCTTCTTGTTTCTGTTTCATGATTTCTTATTAATACAGTGTATCACCATAAGTTTAGTTCCATTTTTATGAATTTTCCTTCTCCCTTTACCATCAAAGAATTAGTAGTTTAGGTGATAACACAAAGGAAGCCGGCTTCCTCTGGAGGTTCACTCCAATCTCAGGTGACCCACAGCCTTGGAATGATCCAATGTTTCACTAGAAAGCTCAGTTTACAACTTTGCATGGGGTGCATTTCTAGGTGATAACACTTACCTCTTACCTAAAGAAGGTAAGAGGTAAGATGTAAGAGCGAATGTTGAAGGCCGTGGGCCGAAGGCCAAAGGATGGAAGAGGAAAGGAAAGAGGGAAGAGGGAAGGATGAAAGGAAAAGACTAAAAGGAGAAGAGCGAGAAATGGAAGGAGGAAGAGATCGAGGAAGAAGTAAAGGGTAAGTCCAAAAGGAAAAACTTGAAACACTTAGAAGAAAAGGGGGAAGGAAGGGAGCGATGAAGAAATGCAAGCAGGGTAAGCAAGTAAGCAAGTAAGAAACACCCTGAGAGCCCAAAAAACATGACACTTAGCCAATTTTAGGAACACCCAAGGAAAAATTATGCAAGATGGCCCATGGAAGATCACTTAGATCGAATATCAGTGATGGGTCATCTAAGGGTGGCATGAAATGACAACAGTACCTTGCATGTCCTTCATATGTTCCTTTAATCATACCATTAAACATATTAAACTTTAATAATAACTAAATATCAAGATTATTTCACATTCAAAATCAATTTCTCCCATAGATATGTGGATTCCTAAGATGTGTATCATGCTTAAATTTATCAATCTACAAATATCAACTAGATTGTAACATAAAACACCACTTCCATAATTTAAATTTCCTTATGAAACAAACTACTAACTTCCTAGGAACCAATTAAAATATGTCATGTACCTTTTATTATTATAAATTGAATACATTATATAATCATTTAAATCTTGATATATATTGATTATTCCTAAGATTAACACCTTTGGATACTAAATTGAATACTCTATGATCTACCAATATACATGTATTTATAGGATCACACCATGTGGATATATCATGTCACTTTATCTCATCATTTTAGAAGCTCTTTAACATTACTTAATATGTGATCACATGAATGGATGAAAGAAATGTACGATCACTTCCTAAACTAATCTTACGGGAGACTATTGTGAAAATTTTAGATGTTGACAATTAAATAAAGGAGAAACATATATAAAACACAAACCATTTTTTTATAAAAATGTAATATTCATGGGGAAAGCCTATTTGGGAGAAAAAGCACACTCTAAAGAAGTAAAATATATTATTCAATAATTTAAACAACTACAATACACTAGTAGAGAAAGCCTTTACAGGAGTATCATCAACTAGAGATCTAGAGTAATTATAGTAGCATAATAATACTTTCAAACACACTATCAATACCTTCATCTCAAGAATCTAGTAAATAGTGAAATTAAACTAGTTTAGTTCCATAATTGCATATCCAAGTTGAAACAATTAACAAATAAAATGAAAAATAGAATCAATCCTTAGAAATGTATCTAAAGAGAAAGTGAAATTTAAGTTATTTGCTAATGTTTATGTTGAAACATGTAACCTATTCACTAATCATTATACACAACCCAATTAAAATAAATCCAAAACAGTAAATAAAAATATAAGATATATACTTTTAACCATGCAACTATTAAAATTGTATAACCTAAAATTTATAATATTTAAAATTGATTAAACATTATAAATTACTCACATCATTGACTAAAACCAAATAAGACCACCCCATCTACAATCCTACTAATTCTATGACATGTGGATATGAACAATTAACATTGAAAATTCAAATATAATTTCTTCAATGTTTAATAAAACAAGTATGAATCGATAGCAAGCTTGTCAGCTGTTTCACAATGCAATGTACTATTGAAGGAAAAAAATAAAATCATATGATACTACATTATATTCAACTATTATCAATATAAATAGGAAGCTTTTTAAAATTCTAAACGACATTCTCATATTATCTTTTCTTAACATGGCAATATAAAAAGTTTTGAATAAAAGAGGCCATTTATGTCTCTGTCAAAAATTTCAATATATAATATCGATATGTATTTCAATTCAAAAGCTCTACTTTACTACTACATAGTAGTTCTACTCACTGGAGTAATCATAACAATATACAACTTTTTAAAGGGCATCAAGCACTTTAGGTGCAGTAGTTCGTATTAGTAGATGAAAAACATTTTTTAGTATTATAAGTTTACAACAGATAGTTAACGAAGTCTATGGTCAAGTTCAACAGAGAAGATTTGACAAGGAACATTCAATATGTGCACAAATATGGTGGTGTTACTAGCATTTAATACAACATTTTTGCTCGTGTAGTACTCGAGATTCAAGTCTTATCCTCAATACTTCAGCAAGTCTAAGTTAATTCGTATGTTCTGAAAGCTTCCACCCTATCTCGTAGCACTTCTCATGAACTTCATCAGCAACCGGAGCCAGGTCGGTACCTGATGTAACACAACCATTTAATTTATGAAGTAGAAGATGAAACACAATTGTTAAAAATCTACTGTCCATATATATCTGTGGGGGGTGGCTCAAACAAAACTTCAAATTTTATAGATCTTATTAACAGACTGTTCATTCTCCTTGTTCTCTACTTCACTTTGACGATGGATCAGAATGTGATCCGCAATGTCGATATAAAATAAACTTACTCAATCAAATTCAGAAACTTTGTCAACTAGACTTCTAAACAATTAAACACTTTTATAATGTGCGACATTTTGATGATGGATCGGAATGTGATCCTAAATGTTGACACAAAATAATCTTACACGTTCAAATCCAGAAACTTTGTCAACTAGACTTCTAAACAATTAAACACTTTTATAATATGTGACATTTTGATTAAGAATTTAGAAATAAAATTATAATGATATTTTAAAAACAAAACTATCAGATGAACAGTTTTCTAAACAAATAAAACACACTTTCATAGCTCCTACCGATTAATTGGCCCTAGAACAAGTTTAAAGTCATATTATCTTATATAAGATCAGAGAGATCGCCACCATGCAAGTTTAAAAGCCTTCGTTCGAGCTTGATACTTGTGTTCACATAAGTAATTTTTTTTATGGAATACATGCTAGTTTTGCACATATTCCCACTGTTATCTTGAAATGGACAGGTTTGGACCATTTTCAATTTCAACTTAAAAGATAAAACAGAAACGCTGGGGCATACAGCAAACTTTATTGCCTTCACCGAAAGAGGAAAGGCTGCGATGTAGTGCATATTGGTACAAAAAAGTAATTTCACTTTGGATGATACGCAAAAACTGTAGAGAAAGCAAAACCTGGGCCAAATCTTAACTCTAGTCTACATCCTACTTATAACATGATAACCTTTGAAAGCCCCATGAGAGCTTTGATTACTGTGGCGATATATGTTAGAATGAAACCCTAAAACTGATACAATACCAACCGAAGAAATCGGTAAAACAAATCATAGTATGACCTTAAGCATGGAATTGTATAGATGTCAAAGAAGTTGATTAACCTTATGAACTGAAAACTAGGCACATGGCAAACAAGGAGTAAGTGCATAAATGGGTGTTTTCATACTAGTATACAAGCAAAAATAGGGGGTAGTAATATGGAGGAGAATCTAGGAATAAGAAGGGTGGTTAGTGGGGCTGGTAATGTGAAAGGGTGTCTCGGTGATACGAAGAGGTGATCATAAAACTCAAAAAATGGGAGGACTGTTAAAAAGCCTTTATTAGTGTATGGTATTTAAATATTATACTACCAAAAGAAGGCTGGAATAGAAGGAGCTAAGCACCCAAGAATGGAAAAATAAGTTGGCTTCTAGAAACAAAGCATGTAATTTACTCATCCTTCTGGGCTGAAGGGTTTGACAACCTACACCCCATATTCTGGTTCAGACCCTTATAACCCCAGTGATCTGATATATTGAGAAACAGGTGGTACTATAGGCTTTTTGACTGTCTTCTTGGGCCATCAGTCATCAACATTATCTGCAATACTTATCTCAAAAGATTTTACCATTGATGTGTAAATCAGATAATGGTCCAAATCCCATTTTCTTTATATGCGTGGCTTGTAGAAACTTGTGAACTACGACGAGACTCATTATACCCTCTTGGTTAGTCAGTTACTATATAAGACTTTTAATGGATAGCAGTAGGAAGTCTTAGAATCAAAAGCAATAAAACAACTGAATGAATTAAGTAGAACAATGACTCTCCCAGCACTATCATAGCATCATCTTGGGTTGATTGCAGCAAAGATATTCCAACAGTCAAAGAACCCAAAAGCTACCCTACAAACAGGTATAACTTCTTAGTATCTTACAACTCTGCGATGGATAGAAATATGAAATCTTAGAATCAATGCAATAAAACCTTGAATGGATAAGATAACTGGAAAAATCACACTCTGTGTGACAATAGCATAACATGATCTTGTCTTGATTGCAGCAAAGATCTTCCAACAATCAAAGAACCCAAAAACTATCCTACAAACCTAGAGCTTTTCATTTGGGTATAAACCCGACATAGCCATTATCTTAAAATTGCAGAATCTTCGACAAGACCCTGAAAATGGGTCAAAAAGCATGACCCTAACAAGTTGGTCGTAAGACTAGCTGCTGGATTATCAAGAAGAACTATTTCAAACAGAGATGCGCTGTAGAATCCTCAAATTTCTTAGGAAAAACAACTTACCTATTCTGTATAGGGTTAGGACGACTAGGTACACTTCGAAAGCTGAACCCATGTCTGAACATGTGCATGGGTTTTGCACTCACTTTTTTCTTCGCATAAGAGTGATCACCAATAGCCATTGCACCACCAATATCATCATCATTATCATCATCTTCCATAAAAGCGTAAGGTACTTCCTTCAACATCCTTCTATTGAAATTCACTGCATGATATTTCCCCACCTTCTTGTTGTTGTAATGATGATAATCATCAGTGGAGAGTTGCATTATTCTAGCAGATAACACATGTTTTCGTGCTGAGATCAATGGCAGAGTGAAAAGCAAGATAACAAGCAAGATCGGCTTCATGTTCTTTCTTCTTCAAATCAAACTAAATCTGAAACCAAGATCAGTATCTTCACTTCACGACATTTTACATTGGTAAAGTATTCATAAGAACATTTAAAGAAAGATATAGGATTGAACTGTAACATCTAGCTAATAAAATAAATCAAGTTGTGGTACCCCGTGAAGAATCCGAAGCCTATCTTTGACTGCTAATTCAAAGTTACTGACTTTATATCTATAATTTGATAATATTAGCAGATAGCAACGTCAGTAAGTTCAGATCTGACTTGAACACGTGATGCTCTTGAGCTTTGAGCCCCCTTGCATATCGGCAATAATCTAGTTGCAGTTTCAAGGACAGATGTTTGTTTTATCTGTTTTTTTTAATGGATGGTATGAAATCTTGTATGAAGTTGCACATTGTTTTGAAGCATTTTGTTTTTTTGTTTTCTGGGTTCGAGGAAAGAAGTTCTCACCAATTCATAGCTACCTAGATGCCTTTAGCTTGAAGTTATCAAATAAATAAAAAATGCATTCCCTCATTAAGTGCAAAAATGTGAGTAGGGGAGAGGATCGAGTAGTTGAGCATGTTTCAATAGTTGTGATAGTAGTTGTTTATAAAATGTTCAATAGTTGTGACTTGATTACCCATAATTAAACAAAATGTATTCTTTTGATCTAAAAAGCAACCAATCATGTGATGCCACTCAGCGCTCAACTACCCATGCTATGAATGCACAAGTATTGATCTCACTTTTTTTTGGGCCTTTTTGGACACCTTGACAAAAAGCATGCTGATGTGGCCCTGAAACAAAAGTTATATGCAGGAGACTTGCCAAGTAAGCTACTCTAAAACATTGTGAGTGATTTGAAATTTCCATATAGAATTTTGAAAAGTGCGAAGTTAGGGTGCACAACTACTAGGTCCTCTCCCCTACATGTAGAATAACCATTCATATTATTGGGAGTTTAATTTGTCCATGCCTAGCTAAAACGGTGAGGGCATGTAGAAGAGCAATTCACATTACCGAGAATTTAACTGGTGTATATTTGGGTATCAGTGAGAGTTTAGTTTGCTATATTATTTTATAGTTATTTCCATTTTGTTTTTAATTTTTTTTATTAGTTTTGTTATTCACTTTTGTTTTATATGAATGAGAGTTTAGTTAGTGCATATTTGGATCATTTAAAATTTAGTTAGTATATATTTGGGTAGTAGTAATAGTATAGTGTATATTTGGATATTATTTAGAGTTTAGTTAGTGTATAGTTGGGTATTAGTAAGAGTTTAGTATACTCATCCTTAATTATAGTGCAATATATGGTATTCAAGTTAAGTACGCAATATATGGTATTCAAGTTAAGGTAGTCATGTCACAACTATTGGGCATTATAAAAACAACTATTATCACAACTAATGGGCATTATATAAACAACTACTATCTCAACTATTGAAACACACTCAACTACTGGGTCCTCTCCCCTAGTCCTCACACCTTCATCCACCTCTCTCATCACTTTCTTTTTCGTCTTTTTAATTTTTTATTAGTCTTCTCTCACATTTAGGGATACTAAAGTCTTCACATATTTTATGCTAGTGAGAGTTTAGTTAATATATATTCTTATCCTAAACTATAGTGCAAGGCATGATACAAAATTTGTACATTGTTTTATTTATTTATTTATTTCTCTTTTATTTTTTTAAATAGTCACTTCATTATCTGTCTTTTTCATTTTTCATCACTCCTTGTCATAGGTAGGGATACTAAAGTCTTCACCTCTATTTTGTACCAATGAGAGTTTAGTTAGTGTGTACTTAGTTACTAGTACGAGTTTAGTTTACTTGTCCTAAACTATAGTGCAGTACATAATATCAAATTTTGTATGAACTGTGGACATGTTGTTTTATAGTCACTTTGTTTTCTTTATTAGTATTTGTCATAGACAAGGATACTAAAGTATTCACATCTATTAATGTGTCATCCTTTTCTTTTTGATGCAAGGAGAAAAGTAATCTTACTAATGTTGTTTTAATATTTTTTTCAAAAATAGTTGTATTCCATTTTTCTCATTGACTTGTTGAATATTAGGTGGATGTGGAGATTATTTAAATTCCTTCACAAAAATAGAGAAAAAATGGCATCCAATGAAATGCCATAGGTATGTTAGTATATGTCACTTGTCCATCTCAAGTAGTTACTATTATTGAGTAGTCAATTCACATTTCTTCCAGCATATGACAAAATGGAAGCTTTCAAACAAGGTATGGACATTCATCGAAACATAGAGAAGTTCCATTAACTTTTAGTTGCTACTATGTTGGTCAACATGCATGCAAAATGTAGATGCATATAGAAGGCATGAAAGGGTATTGATTACCAATTTTTAAAAAAAACTATATAGAATCTTATAATATTCTTCTTCAAACATTTTGTGTATTCCTTGGATGTGCCAAAATAACACAAGCTTTCAAATAAGATATGGACATCCATCAAAGCATGAAGGATAGAAAAACTATTGTCAAATATTTTAGTTGTCATGCACTAGTCAACATGAATGAAAAATATGCAAGCATGGAGAAGCCATGGAAGAGTATTTATTGCCAATTTTTAAAATATATAAAACCTTATAGGATGACCCTTTAAATTTCTTTCTTTGATTTCCTTTTTTCCATTTTTGTGCTTGGTTTAGAGTAGAGGAAGGTGTACTTGGTTTGGAGTGATACATTGGGCCTTTCCACAACATAGTTTTAATGGAATTACTAGATATTTAAATGGTATATTTAGATTATTTTAAAGCTTGTTTGGTGCATAAGATTGGGTTTTATGGTTTGTGTAGTGGATTTAAAGGTCTAAAGATAAGGTTTTGGTCTACTAGTTGTGTTCTTGGTTTGAAGCATAAGTTTACAACTTTCTAGGATAGGATTTTGAGTATATTGTTAAATATGTGCTTTGAGTAGTAGGGTTATGGTTTCTTAGTGTTCTAATGCTAGTTTTGTTGTTCTTGGTAAAAAAAATTAGGTGATTTTGGTTTGGAGTTACAATTTGAGGCTTTCAAATTTATGTTTTTGATAAAAAAATTATATATTTATATTTAGTAGCAAAGCTCTAAGTTGTGGCTCAAATTTTATTATTGATCATTTGTATAATTCTTTACAGTCTTGCTTTTTTTTTCTAGATAATATCTTTTACTGTTATATTTATACAACTTTTAATGAACAATGATAATCAGGGATGAATATTAAAATTTTAAAAATGTGAGTATATTATTTTTTGTTAAAAAATTCACAGTAAATGTAAATATTGAACTCCAAATTTTTAGAATTTGGTGCATATTTCACATAAGTAGTATATATTATAGCTTCAAACATTCAAAATTTTGTTGTAAATACAATTTTTCACAAATGAAAGTTTTAAACTATAGAAATAAAAATAAAAATAGAAAACTAGATAGAACCCATTTTGGCAAGTTAAAAATGATGAAGAAGCAAAATTTGACAAGATTTTATATAAATTTATACCATGGTATTAGCAACTACAACATTTGGTAAGAACAATTTAGTTTATAGTGGTTTCCTAGTGTTACAACAATATGTTTTAGGGGTTAACAACTTCTTTGAGAAAAATAAGGTATTTCGAAATATCTCTGAGCGGGAAGGAGAAGCAAGTTGTTAAATGGTTTTCTGCAAACGGTCCTGTGGATGCAAAGATTGTTGTGGACATGGCGATCTATGGGCATGGGCCCTCTGCGGTTCACTTCGTGGGTTATTCTTTGGGATCGAGCAAGGTCCTACGGGTCGAGGAGATTGGATATTCGTTGGGTGTGGATGGGTCTTTGTTGCTACCTAGTGGTTAGGGTGGAAATATGGTGGCTAGGGCCCCCCCTTTTTAGGGGGGTTCTGTTGATTTTCCTTTGGAGTGTGATGGTTGCATCAATAAGGTGTCGCCTATTGTTCCTACTGCTGGTGGTCCTACTACTCGTGGTAAATGGAAGTCATTTTTTGATGCAGTTTCAAAGGACTGTGTGTTGCCTACTGTTCCTCCTATTTCTTTTGATGGCATTCAAAAATCCTTCTTTTTTGTTGCTTGTGCCCAAGTCTTGGCTAGGGTTTGTCCTTTTCCTTGTGCTCGGGCCTCTCCTACTGTGGTATGTGGGCCTGAGGTTGCTGAAAATGAGGATTTCTATGTGCGTATGGGTGTGGTCTATAGGTTTAACAACTTGTGGCCCTCCCTTCCTGACCTCCATGAATGGGTCTCTGTTTCCTGGAAGCCTTTTGCTTTGGGACCAATTGACCTCTATCCCACTGCTAGATGTTTTTTCTTTCCAACCTTTTCTTCCTCGAAGGATCGTGACAGAGTGTTGGATAGGGTGTGGATGTGGGGTGTTCATTTTTTGTTCATTCGGCCTTGGTCTCACTCTTTCAATCCTCTTACAGAGCCTCTAAATATTAGACCTATTTGGGTTCAACTAATGAATCTCCCATTCCAATTTTGGGAGGATTCTTGCTTAAACTATTGGCGATGCAATTGGTAGTTTTTTGAAGATGGATTCTATGTCTCGGAACCTTAGGCATACTATGGTGGTTCGTATTTTAATCGATTTAGACATCTCCAAACCTCTCCATGGTGATGTGGTTTTGATGGTGGAGGACAGACCTTGGAAGCAGCTTTTGGACTATGAGGGGCACCCTTTTTCGATGCAGGAGATGTTTCTCTGTTGGTCACTTGGCCTTTGGCTACCCTCTTGCTCACCACAAGGGTGCTGCTACTTGGTGGAAGAATGCTCTCTCAGACCATCTCACAATTGGCTCTCCCTCTTCATATGTTTCCTTTGAAGAGGTTGACCCTCCCTTGATTGATCCCATGGAGTCGGAGCCTTTCTAGGCTCCTCTTCCAACCAACCCTTCCGCATAACCTTTTGTTGTCACTATGTCATTGGAACCTGCCTGTCTCTCGTCGAATGACTCTGTTGGTCCTTTATTCACTTTTGTCTCCTTTTCTTCACTGCCATCTCCCTTGCTACATGGTGGATCCTCGCCTAGGGTGGCTATTGTGGATTCGCTCCCCTCGCCTCGCTCGATGGATTTTGATTTTGAACCTTCCTAGTTGGTTGTGCTACAGAAAAAGAAGGGAATCTTCAAATCTATTACCTCTTCATGGCCTCGGGTTCAGGGATTCATATTGGTTCCCTCTAGTTCTGGGGTTGTCTAAATTTTGTTTTTTTGTTCTACAGTTGTCGGTCAGCTGTTTCTGTTTGTTTCTCTTCTTGTTCATCTAGTTTGAAAGTTAACTTCCTTTGGCCCTCTGGGCTGTCTATGTTAAGGGTACAACACCCTGTAAATGTTGCTTATCTTATCAAAAATAATATGTTTTAGGCTTAACCATAATATTTCATGCATAAATTATTTAAATATATAGATTCGTTAGTCTAAGAATCTTTTCTATTGTGATCATATAGATTTTTCATTCAAAGTATATTGTGATTTTCATGACATGATGGATCATGGAGTTGCTACAAAAATAGCTAGCTTTGATCCTTTGGCAGAGCTATGTGACAGATTAGTAAGTTTGACATTATATTTGCTCTTTTATGGCCTATTATTGAAAAAAATTGTGATTCTTGTATGTAGTTTAACTGCTACCTTGATGATTTATTCAGGTGCTCATGATGTAGACCAAGCTGGGGAGAAAACAATCAACTTTTCCCAAGAAAACTATTCACAATGGTTTTGATTCAAGAGGCATCAACTCACCCTCAAGAACTATTATTCCTCAAACTTGCAAAATGGACTCCATAATTCACCAAGACTCCTACAAATGTCCCAAACATCCAAACAATAGCAATTAAGTCAACTTAGAATATTCCCCAAGGTAGATTCTTCAAGTTCCTCAAAAATTAGCATTTTGCACCAAGTTTTCCTTGTAGTAGTGGGAAACTGGTTTTTGACACTTTTCCCACAAATTTCCCAAAACATCAAGAAAAAAAAAAAGGATTCAGGGACCCATTTCAGGGTTAGATAACATACTAAAAACCTAAGTATGATTACTTTGGACTAGATGCCACAAAAATGGAAATTTCTCTATTTTAATCCTCAAATTAGGACAAATTTCCAAAGGGACTACCCTTAGAACTTCTCACCAAACTTCCAAACCTAAAAAAAGTCTTTTCTTGTGTCTCAAAACAAAGGATTCTCCAGGTCTTAAGGCCTTACATGCTCATATAGACCCCAAATGCTAAAACCCTCCAAAAAAACCCAAAACCCTAGGTTTTCCTATTTTTCCTCTATTTCAGGCTACTAATACCAAATAGAAATTCTAAACACCTATTTTTGGGTCTTCACAAAGCTCCCAAATCTTTTCAACCTTTATTTCAACCATAACTCTCAAAACCCTAGCATGGAACCTCCATTTTCCATAAGAAAACAACCCTTCCAACCCTTGTACTTCTTCTCATTGCACAAAGATTGCTTTATTTTCTCTATCAAACTATCTAGACCCATAATATAACATGAAACTATGCCTTCCCACCAAGAAATATCCTAAACAATAGGTGGGAGGTGTTGAAACATGATTTACAATTCAATTAATGCCTTTCTTGCCTTGTCACAGTCAGTCCCAGAAAAATGGGAAGAATTCTTCACACAAGCAAGATTAAGACCTCCAAATAGATGCGAAGGAGAGGTATTTAAAATTTCCACACATTCCACAAGAAATTATAGCATTCAAATGCTTTACAGGTCCATACAGAGGTGGTAAAGATCAGGAAAATGGAAAAAAAACCAGAAATAATAGTGCAAACGTTGCTTTTCTTATTCCAAACTTTTATGCAATGGCTATTCAACCTCATTCGAGCCTTTTGTAGGCCTTAAATACATTTAAAAACAAGACTTCAATGACCAAATTTCTTCACAACTGAATCTCAAACTCCTAATGAGCATTAAAGGCCATATTACATATCTTTATTAACAGTTGTTTTGATTTTTGCTTGCACCTTTTCACTATTAGACTCTTTTAGACATTTGAAACCTTTATAATGGTCTACTTAGACCTTATTAAGAGTAAAAATACCTCAAAATACCACATTTACCAACTAACCTCCTTATTTACCATTAAATAATCATAAATTGAGGGTGAGGTGTGGGTGCTCCTACACCAGCTTGTCACTCCAGAACGTCAATGTGCTACTGTTATGGAAGAGTGTGCCAACCACAAAGGAAATGTGTGATTTATTTCCTTCCCCTACTAGGAAATGACTATATGTATTAGGGTCATTTGTTTTATGCCTACGTGGCATTTTGTAAATCCTATATTTGATAGCAATTCTTGAATGATAATATCATGTGTATTGTGTATACTTTACATGTACATTCAAGTGTATACTTTACAACTTATGTGTATACTTTGTGACTTATGAGTATTCTAGTGTATACTTTATGACCTACGTGTTTTCATGCATATATGTTGTATTCATGTGTGTAGTTCATGAATTAAGTGTATTTGAGTAAATGATTCACTTATTCACTTACTCATGAGGAGAAAAATGAAGCCTAAACCCCTTTGCATCTTTACACTGCATCCATCTGACCCTTTTTCCATCAACTAAAAACTTGACACCACGGGAAAACTCCTTAGAGATATTAAAAACCGAAAGAGGTTATTGTAGAGGGGCCCTACGTGATCACGTAGACTCAAACAAATTTTTTCTTGGTGACACGGTTTCTAATTAATAGCTTGTCAAAGATTGTTTCCTTTTAGCACTTTGGACTCTTAAGGAAAATTGTTGATCCAATGTAGCTCAGAGTGATTTGGCGTGTTTGGGTGCAAAAGAGGACCATGCATAGCATAAACATATCCATCTGAACATGTTGGAATAGTTCATTTGGTCATACGAGTTGCAAAACGAAAGTTGTACTACTTTGCAACTTTACAAATTGCTTGCATTTGAAAACTTTTTCCTCAACTAAAAACTCATCACTACGGGAAAACGCCTCTGCGATAGTAAAAAATGAGAGAGGTTGTTGTAAAGGGTCCCAACATGATCCCACAGGCTTAGAAAAAGAGTATGTAAGCATCATGGTTTCCAAGTAATAGCTCGTCAAATATTGTTGCCTTTTTGCACTTTAGACTCTTAAGGGATTGAGTCGGTTGAATGTAGCTCAGAGTGATTCAGCGTGTATGGGTGTGAAAAAGGACCATGCAAAGTGTAAACGTACCCATCTGGACGTGTTGGAATAGTTTGTTTGGTCATAAGAGTTGGAGAACGAAAGTTGCACCACTTTACAACTTTATGTTGCTTGCATCTTACAAGTTTTTCCTCAACTGAAAACTTGTCACCACGGAAAAACCCCTTCAAGATAGAAAAAAATGAGAGAGGTTATTGTAGAGGGTCCCAACATGATCCCATAGCCTCAAATGGAGATTCTATAAGTGTCATGATTTCTAAGTAATAGTCCGTCAAAGATTGTTGTCTTTTTATACTTTGGACTCTTAAGGGATCGAGTTGGTTGAACATAGCTCAGAGTGATTCATAAATTTTGGGTGTCAAAGAGGACCATTCATAGCATAAATGTACCCATTTGAATGTGTTGGAATAGTTTGTTTGGTCATACAAGTTGTAGAATGAAAGTTGCACCACTTTGCAACTTTACATTGCTTGCATCTGACAATTTTTTTGTCAACTGAAAACTTGTCACCACAAGAAAACACCTCCGAGATAGAAAAAACTAAGAGAGGTTATTGTAGAGGGTCCCAACATGATCCTGTAGCCTCATACAGAGAGTTTGTAAGCATTATGGTTTCTAAGTAATAGCCCATCAAAGATTGTTGTCTTTTTGCACTTTGGACTCTTAAGGGATCGAGTTGATTGAATGTAGCTCAGAGTGATTCGGCATGTTTGGTTGCAAAAGAGGACCATTCCTAGCATATAGATGTACCCATACATACATGTTGGAACAGTCTGTTTGGTCGTACGAGTTGTAGAACAAAAGTTACACCACTTTGTAACTTTACACTGCTGGCATCTAACAACTTTTTTCTCAACTGAAAAGTTGTCACCACAAAAATACATCTTTGAGATAGAAAAAATTGAGAGAGGTTATTGTAAAGGGTCCCAACACGATCCTATAGCCTCAAACATAGAGTTTTTAAGCATCATGGTCTTTGAGTAATATTTTGTGAAAGATTGTTGACTTTTTGCACTTTGGACTCTTAAGGGATATCGTCGATTGACGTTATATTTATAAATTTGAAAGTGTCCAACTACTAAATTAATTATCACAAGCATGTGCTATATATTTTTTTGGCTTTAGACTACAAGAATTGGGTAGGCCCCCTATAAATTGCAATGTACCTAGTAAACTATTTTTACATGACTAGTGATGTTGGTACAACACACCCTTTGATACTACAAATGTGTTACAAATTTTGATAGATCAATGTCTAAATAAATTGACAGGTATCTATTTTTCTATAGAATTAAGATGACTTAAAACATACTCATGACCCAATTCACATAAAAAGGTTGTCATCTTTGCATGATAGATAGAAATGCAAACTACCCATCTTGTTTCGTGATCGGCCAAAGGCCTAAAAAATGCATTAAAATTCATATATTGGAGCTACCTATCTATAGCTCTTGATAATTTTTCCATTTTGATTGCTATTGGGTAGGATGTTTATTTGGAATTTGAGAAAGCCTTCAAGAATTTTATATGCATCTTCATACACTTTAAAATTTGATTGCATAGATTGGCCATCTAGGTTACTTGTTGGAGCTCTTCCTTTACAAAAGGAAGAGAGATGTAGAAACATTACAGCATAAAAGGTAAGGTCTCATGTTTTTTGATAGAAAATATAGAGAATTATTTCATTATTTCACATTTATTGTACAGTAAGAGCAAAGAGGAAATGTCGGGAAGAGTTTAACAATATGCTATAGTTTGGTCACTAATAAAAAAAATAGGTTTTTGTTAGAGTGCATGGTTGTTTTGGTCCTAGCAATTGTTTTGGATTGGTATGTGATGAAATTATCTTTTAAAAGAAAAAGTCTAAAAACTTTAGGCACTTATTCAAATATTGACAAAGCAATAATTCTTAAAATCAGTTTTCAAAGTTGGATAAGATGACTCAATTTTATTGAAAGACCAAACTCTCACTTGAATTTTCTACCGTAAAAATTCAAGATTCTTGAAAAAAATATTTTCTAGTAATAAATATTGAAATTCTATCATAATAGAAAAATTTTGAATTGATTGGATTATAAAATATAATACACAAAAAAAATTGAACATCATACATTCTTTCACAAATCTTAAAAAAATATTATTGTTAACTTAGTCCAAACATGATGATATAAGAAATTAAGTAAATAAATTGAGTTTAGAAATATAAATGATTAGTACAAGTTTATTGGCTCTAATACCATGTTAGAAATTAGGACCATAGGATACTAATTATTATAAATAAATTGAGAATTGTGCTAGCATAGATTTAACACATTATACAACATATATATGGGAAAAACCATTTTGTGTAAAAAAACCCATAAAGCATCACTTTATTAAAACACTTACTAAAAATAGTCTATTAAAAAATAGATTGAACCTGAAGACACTCATCTACATATTTTTATGTGGTCAATAATATTTCATGTGCATAGTGGTATAATTCACTATAAATATCCAAATTCACTACTTCTCAAAAGAGAGGCAATCTCCTTAAATGTAGGAGAAAGGGTGGAAAAGTATCTTAAGGGGTTTTAGTGATGTAGTCATGACCAGGGGGTCTTACCAAATCGTCTAGTCATGCAACCAAAAAAAACATAAATTCACAAAACTTAATTTTAAAACATTCACTTTATTGAAATGCAACAAATCCATTACATTAGGAGTATAGGAATTCACACTTGCCTTCATATATTCCATGAATTCAAAGCCTTACAACATGCATTCATTGATCTAGAAGGCTTTTCCAAACCCTCAGGTTGAAATCTCTTGCTTCCAAGCTTCAAGACTCTCCAAAAATTCTAAGACTTTTCTAAAATGATCAAAAATCACTTTAAATATATGAATGCACAACCAACCCATGTCCAAGAATGATGGGACATGTGGTAGAAAATCATTGGTCCTTAGGATCCACATGCAATTCGTTACAACCATCCTTTTGGCATTTAACAAGGAGAAGTCCATGTTTTGACGTGATTATAGAATTTCACTTGGGTTCCTGATTTTGTGACGATTTGAGGGGCATGTAGATATATCCACATAGCATAAAAAGGTTTGTCATTCTTATTTTCATGGAGAAACCATGACCATCAGGATGATATGGGAACCCAAGGGGGTTTTAGATGCCTGATTAGCAACTAGAGATACTTGTCTTCCTTGGCTATGCATGAGAACCAATTCCATCAAGACATTGCAAGGATTTGAGGTGGAACTAGATAAGTCCAAGAGCATATGAAAGTTTCTCCCTCGCAAGTCATGCGATAAAGCATAGGTCATTTGGATTTGATGGAAGGATTAGATAAAAGTCGCAATAGATTCTGTCAGTGTATTAATCGTAAAATTCTAGATCACCTGTTGTTTTCCTCGTTTTGTAAGGATGAGAGGATTGCTTTCTCATCAAATATAGTGAGAAAGATTACTTAGAAATGTTGTCCTGCCATTCTATGTTATATCAATCATTTAAAGCAAACAGAAGACTTCTCATGAAGTGTATGAAGCAATCAAAGAAAACAATAAGAGATTCATTTCAATGGTCTGTTACTCCTTGAGGTCCTCGACACTAAAATAAATATCGATTGATGTTACATTTCTAAGTTTGAAAGTGTCCAACTACTGAATTAATTATCACAAGCATTCATTATAAATTTTGGTAGTTCACTGTCTAAATAAATTGGCAGATATCCATTTTTCTATAGAATAAAGACGACTTACTAAAATAATAGATAGATTGTAGGGCACGATTATTATTAAAACATACTCATGACCCAATTCACGTAAAAAGGTGGTCATCTTTGCATGATAGACAAAAATGCAAACTACCCATCTTGCTCCATGATCGGCCAAAGGCCTAACAAATGCACTAAACTTCGGAGATTGGAGCTATTGATATTTTTTCCATTGTGATGGCTGCTGGGTAGGATGTTTATTTGGAATTTGAGCAAGCCTTCAAGAATTTTACATGCATCTTCACACTTTAAAATTTGATGGAGCTCCAATCTACATGCCATCTAGGTTACTTGTTGGAGCAAGAAAGAGAGATGTAGAAACATTACAGCATAAAAGAGAATTATTTCATTATTTCACATTTGTTGTACAGTAAGAGCAAAGAGGAAATGTCGGGAAGAGTTTAACAATATGCCATAGTCTAGACACTGATAAAAATAAAATTAGGTTTTTGTTGGAGTGCATGGTTGTTTTGGTCCTACATGATTAAGCAATTGCTAAGTTACAGTTACTTGAATAAGATTCTTGTCATCTAGACAATTGCAAAAGTCATTATTATCTGCCAGTATACCAATTACAGGCATGTATTTTGTTTTATTTTTGTTTAATAAGGTATTTTAAGGATAACCAAGAGCTTAGAAAATAATTTAAGGTTGCTAACCTATCATCAATATAATTTAGAGTTGCTACCTCTTCATGTATGACATTCTATGATGTATTAAGAGCGAGTCTTATATTTGATAAGGATATATACAATTTGACTAGGAGAGGCTTTAAAGTAGTTAGTATTAGAAACTTGTTGTGTTTTTTATAAGATAAGCAACATTTAAAGGGTGTTGTACCCTTTACACAAGAGCCCAAAGGGCCAAACAGAAGCTAGTTCAAAGCAGGAATGAACTAGGAAAAGAGGACAAACCACACATAGAAATAGCTGACAAACAGTTGTTGAAACACATACCAAGACAAGACAACCCTAGAATCTAAGGGGACCAATTTGACTCCCTTAACCTGAGGTCGCAAAGCAACGACAAATCAAGGGAGTCCCTTCTTCTTCCTCAGCACCATAGACCAGGAGGACTCAGAATCCAAGTCCACTAAGCGAGGCGAGAGAGGCGGATCAACTAAAGTCACCAAGGGAAAAGATCCACCACACAGCTCGGGGAGACAACAGTGCAAGGGAGAAAACAAGAATGAACGAAGGGTCATCAGAGGAGATCAACGATGTTTAGGCAAGCTCTAACAGAATAGTGTCAGCAGATTGAGCCAACAGTGGCTACAGATGAGTCGGAAGAGGAGCAACAGGTTCCCGAGAAGAAGTAATAGGGTCATCCTTCTTAGAAGAAACTTTTGAAGGAGAGGAACCCATCATGAGGTGATTTGAGAGAGCATCCTTCCACCAAGTAGCAACACTCTTGCGGTAGGCTTGTGGGAAAGTAGAGGAAAAATGACCCACAGAGAAGCATCTCTGACACTGAAAGGGGAGACCCTCATAGTCCAGAAGCTGCTTCCAAGGTCTGCCCTCCACCAATAAGACTACATCTCCATGGAGGGGTTTGGAAATGTCCAAATAACTAATATTCACGCTACCGTAGTATGCCCAAGCTCCCAAGTCGCAAAGTCAATCATTATAAAGCGTCCAATGGAGTTGTCAATAGCTTCATAACATGAATCCTCCCAAAACTGGAGTGAAAGATTTGGTAGACAAACCCAAACAGGTCTGGAGTTCAACAGCTCCGTGAGGGGATTGAAAGAACAAAACCAAGGACGAATGGACAAAGAATATTGTTGTGTTAAATCAACACAAAAAAAAATTCAAAAGATATTACTGAAAATATGATTATAAGATTGGTATGTGATAAATTTATTTTTAAAATTAACACTATTATTTCTTACATATATCTATTTTAAGTACATTGTGGGCCTATTACTCATGGGTCCTAAAATCAATTTCATATCGTAAAATTTGGGGAAAATCATTTTGCATTAGTTAAAATAACACAATATTTTAGGACATAAAAATTATTTGGTTCTCTTAGCCTTGGACATGGGGACATGTCAATTTTTTACAAGAGGAGAAACAACCTCTCATTTTTAATAATACACATTGCTCTTTCATGGTGTGAACATAATTATATATAGTTATGCCATATATGTACGTTCAATTGACCAAATATATTAAAATTTTCATTTGATAATGTCCATTTGAAGAGTTTATAATTGTAACAATATTAAAAGATGTAGTGAAGGCCTTGACTTATCTTCACATGTTAGAATTCATTTATATAGATCTCAAACATAATAAAATTTTAGATAATGGCATCATAGTCAAACTGACAAATAGTGGACTATATTTGTGAATGAAAATGGGAAGCCCAAAAAAATAGATCTTAATGGTCTTCTGGGATCACTATTCTAGAATTTTCCTATGATAAACCTTCTTATATGAAGAAAGATATAAAGAAATAAATTTTTGAATAAATTTCATATCATGGAACATGGGCCTTGATGTGTTAACAAGATTAATAAATAATAAGGGATGAGTTAGCTATATATAACAATGTGTTCTAGTTAATATAGCTTTTATTCTAGGTGGGTGCACTCTAATTAAATTAAATGAAAGATTATTTCTAATGTTTCTCTATGAACTACCCTATGCATGTTAATTATTTAGAATTGTTCTATTCATATTAAGCTGCATAGAAAGATTGACATGTTTTATTCTATTGTAATTTGTTATTGGACTTGATCAACCCAATAATTTTGCACATGTGGCTTATAAAGTATTTTATATGAAAAGAGGATATTCATGTAGTGTAGAATGCATGATTATCATCTTAAAATATATTTTGAGTATATAGATTAAATAGTTCAATATGAGTGACTACATAGTATGGGATATGTGCATGGCATTCACTAGATAAATGTTGTGTCAACACATGATAATCATTTTTTTAATTTAATGTTGAAGTTACATGTAAATGATTAAAACATCTAGATTAAAGAAAATATATTACATGAGAGAAATTTGATAAATTTGAAATATATGTAATTAAACATATAGAATAACATTAGTTTTTTTATTGTAAATTCCTAATATGTATGTATGTATAGTTCTTATCACTGGAAAAATGATTCTCTTGTATTACTTTTTAAATTAAAATACAATTGAAAAAGGGGAGTGATCTATGAATTAAAAGAAGAAAATGATATATATATATATATATATAATCCAGTGTCAAAGGTTTTGGTGGACGTTAGGTGGGAAAAGCCAAAGGAGGGATGGTGAAAATTGAATTTTGATGGGGCTTCTAAAGGAAACCTGGGACCATCAAGAGCAAGATTTATTGTTAGAGACTAGAAAGGAAATGTATTTTTCTTTAGGAGCTAAGAAACTAGAGGAAGGGACCAATAACACAGCTGAAGCCTTAGTAGCACTAATGACTGTTAGGCTTGCAAAATCCTTAGGGGCTTCGAAAGTTCATTTGGAGGGTGATTCCCTTGTAATTATTCGAGCAATGATGAAAGGGAATACTGGAGCCTGGCATTTACATAACCTAATTGGAAAAATCAAAGAGGAGTTGGCAGCCTTTGATGACTTCTATGTAAGTCATATAAGGAGAACAAGAAATGCAGAGGCAGATACATTGTCTAAGTGGGCTCTGTCATTTAAAGAAGTTGGTGAAATAAGAATTGAAGACTTTAGGCATGCAGAATTAGAAGAGATAATGTAATGAGAGTTGGTACACTTATAGAAATCAATGCAAGGAGTAATTGAATGCCCTCCTAAACATGAAGTGAATGAGAGAATGTGTGTGGAGTCGGTGGCGGCGATGATCGTAGGCCTAACATTAATGGTGAAGGATGTGAATTTAAGTTTATTAATCTCTCGAGATATCTCTTTCTCGATGCTTATTTCTTTGTGGAAAAAAATTATAGCACAAACGGTGAATAGAAGGTGGTGGCTCTAGAGTTACAGAGGAGATGTCTAGGCTACTTTTTTGCTCACAATGAGGAAACAACTCTCCCCTTTCCATGGTGAAGGCTTGGCAAAGCGACTGAAAGTCTTTTTCCTTTACAGTGATGAAAAGTTGGTGCAAGCAGTGCAACTAATTATGGGGAAAGGGTTCGGCGACTTCAAGCATCGATACAGGTTGAATATGGACATTTATTCATTGTTAATGGCTTGGGGCTTAGATTTGGGAGAGCCGACAGAAATTGTGAAGGAAGTGATAAAGGCTC
The DNA here is from genome assembly GCA_007258455.2 of Sequoia sempervirens. Lineage (NCBI taxonomy): Eukaryota > Viridiplantae > Streptophyta > Pinopsida > Cupressales > Cupressaceae > Sequoia > Sequoia sempervirens. The sequence continues at coordinate 75,137,019 of VDFB02086081.1, read as the reverse complement.
TGGTGCATGAAGATTACCTAGAGGGCATGGACACAATACTAGAATGGGCCATTCCGAGAGTAGGAATGGATTTCAGTGAGGGATTTGAAAACAAAGAGGATGAAGAAGCTGAGAAATGCATTCCCTTTGTGAAATGGCTAGGAGGAAAGCATAAAGCCAAATGGAGAGAGGATGCAGCACACAGGTGGAAGGCGGTAAAATTGTTTGTGGAACTAATGCAGGTTGAGGCGATAATAGAGCAAGCCAAAGCTAAAGTAGAGCGACTGGAGAGGAAGGAGCTACGACCCTAGAAGAATAAAAGGGTCACTGGGATCAAAACATAGGCAATGGCAGGTAGCTCGTCCATAGCTTACTAGTAATTTCATCCTTTGTTATGAAATTTGAATCATTTTTGGTTTTCTATTGCAAATTTTTGGGTTTCAAATTGTGGGGAATGTAGGGAAGGTGGTGTCAGTCTACTGGGTAGTTAGTTTTTTGTTTGAAAACAAAATTGTGAATGGAACTCTGAGCGTAATTTTATTTCTAAAGTAGTTGTATGCGTTTGGTTGTGGATGTTAATGTCGATTTTCTGATTTTGATGAGACACTGGGGTTATAGTGGTTAAATTTTTAGTTGGATGAAGGCCTGACAAGGAAGTAAGAAGTTGATGTAATTGGACTTATCTTTTACTATATCAATAAAGCATAAATATTATTACCAATCAAAATATATATATATATATATATATATATATATATATATATATCAGTTTTTTCAATTATTGATTATGTGTTTTCTAAGTTGTGACATAGATGTATCTCATGCTACTATGGACAACAACTAATTTACAAGGAGAGAAATGTTATGTGACTTTTTCTCCAAAAGAAGAGAAAGATAAAATAACCCTTTAGAATTAAAAGGAAGATAGAAAAATAAAAGATATTATAATCATTTTATTAAAAGAGAGATTAATAAGAAATATATATATATATATAAACTCTTTTAAAAAGGGGAAGAATAATTATTTATTTAATTAGATGGTTACAAAGAAACCTTTGTGAAAGGGTGTGATGGTTTGAAAACCACCCCTTAACACTTATATAAAGCATTTATGTGAGACTTGGAAAGGAATGGAGAACATTCAAGGATAGAGAACACTCAAGAAAGAAGAAAGAAGTGTTTTGGTGAGATATGGGCATTAGAGAAGGAGGCACACAAAGCGTGTCCAAACCAAGGTACATAGTACACTTAGGATTGTCCTAGCTAGGGCTCGGGTATTTGCACTTATGTTGAGAATTTTTCTATTGAACCAACACTTGTGTAGAGTTTCCTAGTACGCATTGTTCCTCCTAGATTGTTCCATAGCAAGAGTCAATACCACTGACATCTTCCTAAGGTGAGAGTGGCTTTTCTAAGTGTTGTTATGAATATAAGTATCAAAAACCATTGACTCTAAAATATATTGAGAATATTAATTATATGATAAATGGTGTTAATCTATATGAATTATATGGATATGTATTCAATTTACTATGTTCATTATTTGATTTAGTATTCTTGCCAAATTGTCACATGTTTGTAGTTTATATTGGTTATTTATATTTATTTGATAACATTATGTATTTAAATTATATTAACTCTAATATTAATTAGAGTTAATCCATTGCTATTACTTAAACACTTATGGGCAAAAAATGGAATTACGTTTGGTATCAAAGCCTATTGATCAGGCCTTCCTATTTTGAATTTTTTTTTATGTTTTCAATTTGCATATTAATTAGTCTTTAAAATTCTCCTTGTGTATTTCTAGAATTATAAAATTTCTTAAAACCTTTGAACCATGAGAGTTGATTCTATAAGACCTAACTTATAACCTTTGTCCATATGCTAATTTTTGTTTCTTTTTGTTCATTGACATAAATGTGAAAATATTGTCAAGAATTAGCATTGCTTTGAGAACTCCTTATTTATACCTTGACTTAGCTTAATACATCATATATATAACTTATTAAATATATATATATATATATATATATATATATATATATATATATATATATATATATATATATATATAAGATATTAATCTATTAACACATAATCTTATTTAATTGTAATAAATTATAGATATTCTTAAAATATAAATCATTTGAACATAACTTAGTTCTAAATTTCAAACATATCCCTCACTTTCTAGAAGTCTCTATCCTCTTTGTTATGCATATATGTTTCAAAATTATTCTTATTCTATTATATATTTCATGTGGTTGTTGATGTTTTCTTATAAACCACCATGGAGTATGAACCATGCACAATGATTTATCATATATAAACTATAATTTCCTTCATGAATGAAGTGTCTCATTTATAAGAATTGAGACCTCTCACATGTAATGCCCCGTCTTAATAACCTAAGAATGTTGCAATTGTGTATAAAAGTGTAATAAAATTTTTTAAGTAGTAATATTAAGTTAATTAGTTGCATACATTCATTAAGCTATGCGACGTTACACTAATTTGAGTTTCCATAAGTGACTTAAGTATTTCGCATTGCACATATCAATTAATAACATAGAGATAAACATTGCATAACATTGAATTCCATTCAAGATAATATAAAGTACAAACATGTTTTTCCATACATTGCATTTGATAAATATAAAATACTCATCCATCATGGTGAGGTAGTTCAATAATAGTTACAATTACATATACAATTGAGGGGTGTATTCAAATACAAACTTTACAATAATGCAATAAAGAGATTACATCTATATCCAAGTGTGAGCTCTCCATCCATAAGGCTCTTGATGTCATGATCACAAAATTGGGGACCCAACGGAGTAAGGTGCATGTCCCACCCAACCATGTGGTACCCATAGGTCCACCCCCCGTGCTAGGAGATAGTAATATAGTTACCTAGACATAATCTACTAACCCTAGACACTAGTACATAACAAACTATTAGTTACATTGCTTCTAGATTTAGACAATTGAATGTGTTACAAATATAAGATTAACTATTATTCTAGGTGGATTGTCATCACAACGTTGCAAAGGTTACCCTGGTGTTTCTTTCTAGGTTCTGGCCCCTGATCCTTGGGTTACCCTGGTAACCTCTTACGAAACCCGGCCCCAATGCATACTATTGCGGAATCGAATGTCTTTTGTAGAAACAAGACACTGATTTTCCATTCCAGGCCTTCTCATCTTATACTCAAGACTGAAGTAGCTCAAGAGTTAATAAGTGAGGCAAAGGCATCTTGTTAAGAGTTTTATATCTAACTACTATGTTCTTTAATTTTCACTGACTTACTAACTCTTTGTAAGTTACCCTGACACCACTTTTGTGTGTCAGCCCTTACAAAAAGCCACTCCCCTAAACATAACAAGGATGTCTAAGTTTTCTTGACTAAGGTTTACAAAGTGTACAACATACAATAGACAATATCAACACCATTAATAACGAACATCAATGTCTATGTTCACAAAATCAGGTATCTAAGTACCAACTAATATCATGTACACCTCTTAGTCAACATATGGTTTCAACTTAACAAACAGAATCCCCACGGTAATAAGTTGGTCTAGAAGACTTGTTGATTTAATACTTTCCCATTATTCCAAACGAGAAAACAAAAATTTAAAACAAATTGATAATGAAGAAACCTACATTAGGATATACTAAATCCAGTCAAACAAAACATATATATAACGTACAATATTAATCAACGAGAGTTTAATTTATTTTCCATCCAATACCCAAAAATAAAGAAATCTATACTTGCTCAATAACATATCCACACGTTAAAACATGAACTTCACAATACTCAAGACTATCTAAATAATTTAAATATAAATATTTTGTCATAATAAATTTATTATTAAAATATCCCATCATAAATCCAATTCTAATTTATACACTTTATACATTTAAAAATAATAATTAATCATTTAATTTTCATATTCAAATAAATATCTTAATTAAAATATATATATTTATATATAATACATTATAATTATATATATTATATATAATGTATAATAAATATACTATATATAATACATATATTATAATATATTATATAAAATAAAAGTTATAAAACTTATATATATTAAAACCATTCGAATTTTTTAAACACATACCATATAAATTTTCATAGGTTTATATTTTATTAAATCCCAACACACTGGCGCGCAGTTCCCGACCGCAGCCTCCCTATGGGGAGGACGTAGCCCGCACCAGGGCTACGCCTAGCAGCCGTGGTGGTTCTTGTGCGCAGCCATGGTGGCTACGCCCACCATGCATAGGTTGGGAAGGGTTTCGGCCCTCCCCAATATACTGTGTAAAAAAATTTATATTTTTTTTATTTCTATCGCATTTCGCTGAAATTTCCATTGTTTAAAGAAAAATAAAACCCAGTAAAGTCCATACGAAATTTTTTTTAAAAATGAAAATAAATAATATTTTCCCAAACCCCAATATCGCCCGTACGGCGATTTTACAGAACATATGACTGGTAATATTTTTTTTAAATAAAAAACACATATACAGGCAGTACAATAAATAAATATGAAATCTTACAAAACAAATCCAGTTGTTCAACTGGGTATTTGTAAATGAAAAAAAAATCTTCTCACAAATTTTTAAATAAATATCCGAGAAATACTCAATATTGGGATTCAAATTTTAAAACAGTAAACATTTTCTCAAAATCGTTTTCCCAAAAAAAAAATTTTTTTTTTTTAAATTTCACAGAGGTTTTCAAAAAATCTTGTTTTGTATTCTTTCTTTTGCTTATCTAAGTTCTTGAAGATTCTTGCAGACAAATAACAGATATTAACAGAAGACCTTCCACAAGCATTTGCCATGAAGTTGCAATTTAAATAAACAAATTTTCTTTTCAAAAACCAAGAAATCAAATAACAAGAAAAATACCTATTAATAGTTGCTACCTGTAGAAGAAATTCACTTGCCTGTAGCATACTATTCCAAAATCTTCTTCAAAGGAAATCCCAAATCCAAGAGAGCTTTAACTAACCACCAAGATCCTCCAAGGAATCTTCCACAAATATACAGTATTTCCAAAATAACAAAAACAGAGAAATTTTTGCAAAACTCCAATATTTTTCCCGTGAGGAAATTGAATTGCCTCCGTAATTTTTCTAGATCCAATATTACCTTTGTAAACAAATTTCCTCAACCAGAATCAATTAATGCACTGGCACACATGTCGAGAAGTGGTTGCAAAATATCTTCTCCACCACTTCTCGGCAATCTTGCCAATTTCAAATTGCATGCAAATTAATTAATTTAATTTAAATATACAATTTCCACAATTTATTTAATTTTTAAATATTAAATCTATTTACACACTTAATAATTTAATTTAATTAATTAATTTGTTTAATTAAATAAGTTTAATCTTTTTAGACCAAACCATTTAACCAAATAAGCTAACTAATTAATTAAATAACAAACACTAATTTTCTTCAACATTAAAAATCAATTTAAATAATAGTAAGACAGACATAATAAACTATTATTAAAATTGACCAAATTTTCCTATCAAAGCAATTTAATCCAATCAGAAAAATACAAAACAATCCTATGACTCTGAACTAAAACAGACAATGTACTAAGACCGGGATTATAGATTAGACTAGGGTGAACCAAACTACTATCTCCCGATCAACGTATCTGTTGAGTCTTGACACGCTCAGACCTGAGTACCCAGGTGGAGTCGGTGCCATGTACCTGCAATCCTGCAACCAAGCAAATAGCATGCATATATATATATAAATAAAACATTAAACAGACACACCGTGCGGAGAAAATCACGGATATCACAAGGCACTCGCAAGCGAGTGATGCGATTCCGTTCTCCACACCAATACATGCCACATTAGACTGACGAAATAAATAACTGTTAGTCCATCAAAACATATACATAGCAATAAACAACTAAAAATAAACATCTACGCTATCTCAAAGCATGTCTAAAATTAGTAATCACCATACAATATATCATCATGTCACAGAATAAATCCACTATCGCTCAAAACCAGCGATCAAAATATCCAAATAAAATATCATAGTCTAACTGTGTGAAAACATAACAGCAGAAAACATGAGCATAAACGGAGGGGTACTACATCGCATCACAGGTCATGCCTCTATAGGAAGGAATTTAATTGGGTATTCTAAGAGTCGTGCACTTTCATTTCATAAATTATAGAGTCAAGTTATCAAGAAAATCCATAATAAGTTCTAGCTTTTAATGAGATGTATCCATAATATCGATCCTTAATGTTCTGGCAAGAAAGCTCCCCTGTAACAGGTATCTCATGTCGATAAGGGTATTAGCACCTTGGTACACTCACCGCGAATGTAGAAACTACAAACACGAGCTCTATTTCTTTTATAATATGGTGTCGTTCTTTGAAACTTCAATATTGTATTGAATTTGGACGGACCTTTTCATCTAATGACTCATAATCATTTCTGCTCTATCCTTTCTATAGCCTTTCTATTCTTTTATAATATGGTATTGTTCTTTGAAGTTTCAATATTGTATCATTTGGACGGGCCTTTCCATATAATGACTCATAATCTATTCCTACTAGATAGCATTTCTATTCTTTTATAATATGATGTTGTTCTTTGAAGCTTCAATATTGTATCGTTTGACGGGCCTTTCCATACGATGACTCATAATCTATACCTGCTCTAGCCTTTCTATCTATCCTATTGTTCCTCTGCAAAATATTCTCTATTATCATCACTCTTTGGAATAGCATCATTAGTGTTAATGGCCAAACTATATCTCGAACTTGGACGGACAATCCATACCCAAGATCAAGTAGAAACACTTGACAAACATTTTTCAACTTGTTGCACATCCGGCAAACCTATGCTTTCTTGTACCTCACATCATGGCCTGGCCTCCAGCTAAAAACTGTAAAATTTCTGGTGCAAATTTACACTTTCTATCATTCTGACATATGGGTTATCAGTATCACCAAGATAGGACTTACACATATTGGAAAATCAGATCTCTCCCAGCCATCTACCTCTATGTCCATCATGTAGAGTAAAATGAAACTCTTAAATAAGGAGCTAGTTAATTACAGTAGATTTTTTATGACTAGAGGCATCTACACTGGCATCCAACAATCTGTGTAAAGTTTTTGAAGCTGCATTTAAAATGACAAGCAGGTGGAAGACATGTGCAACTACAGTAGATTTGATAAAATAAAAAATCAAATAAATGAGATTTGATGAAACAAAAAAATCAAATAAAAGAGATTTGATGAAATAATAATAATAATAATAAAAATAATTCAAATATTTGCATAAACTAAAAGACCAAATAAATAAATAAATAATATTTTTGAATCAAAAGATAAATCAATAAAAAAGAAAATTACAACGTATTTTATATATATTAATATTTAATATATGTATGCTAGTAATATTATCTTTGGTATTCAAATAAGAAACATAGGATTACATAATATCTATGTATGTATATGAATATATAATAAACTAGTATGTTACTCATCATTGTCAGGATATTACGAAAAAATTCAAGTCATATATATATAAATATAAAAAGAAGAGAGGAGGAAATATTAATGGTAATAAAAATTTAAATTATTGCAATTATAGTGTGGGTATTTATAAATGTTAATCAAGGAATTAAACTACAATATTAGAATTAAACTATGTGTTTTATATTCAAATTCAACATTTAGTTATGTATAGTAATTTTGATTGTTATTTAGGGATTGCTTTGTAAATGAGGAAATTAAACTATCCAATACATACATAATACATGAATAATCTTGAGGTGAAGGCCCTAGCTCGGTTTGCTAAATCTTTTTGTTGTAGGAGGTTGGTCATGAGGTCTAGTCTCCCCCACCCCTATGGTGCTGGAGGGTGTGTCGCACCAGCACCGCTGGTCATGTGTCGACACTGGTCACATTAAAAAGTTTACTAGGTGCACTGTAGTTTATAGGGGGTCGTGCTACCCGATTCCTACAGTCTATATATATATAAGTGTGATAATTTAGTTATTGTTTTAATACTCGGACAATTATTAAATATATACAAAGATGGGTAGTATGAAAGATTTTAGGAAACCAAATTTCATACATGTTAGATCACTTTTTAAAATAAAAAATAAAAAATAAAAAAAAATCATCATCTGTTTGAATAAATGGGTACCAATATATTGAGATGATATTGCATATTATGCATTATGATTGTTGTGAAGGAAAAATGAGGATTAAGATCTTAGTTCGCTACAATATATGATTTATGGATGGAACTTTTAAGTTCCTTTATATCAATTTCATGAGAAGAACTAATAACATATTCATGTAACAAATTAATTATTGGTTGACCTTTGATACTAGAGTATTCTATAAGTATCATAAATCATTAATACACAATAATTATATAGGTCATTTGATCTATTATATAGGCTTGTTAGTATTTTTTTTAAATGAAATTATTAATTTTATATCTCATTTAGGGATGTGAATTGATTGATCAACAATTAATTTGTGAACAACTAATGTGAGCCCAAATTTATATAAACTAGGGGTCTAAAGGTCAAAGCATTCATATAATACCCTAATTATTCATCAAAGTTCTCTTAGGATAAAACAAAATATTAAAATTTATTTAAATAATGATAACTTATAGTACTTTAAAATATCCATGGAATTTCAAGAAATGTAGTAAAATGTCACAACAAATAAATGGCTTTAACATTCTTTGGTTTAAGATAAACATCATCTGGTTTGTTGGAGATGCAAAGACTTACAAATTTTTAAAAAATTGAAATAATATAGGTGAAATTTTGTTGCATCTTGATAATATTGGTTGTCATTGATGTCAAAAGTGTGTTGAAGATTGTATATGCTTTGGAGATAGATAATGCATAGGGATATCAATTGGTGCAAGTCAACAGTACAATGTATGGATCTGCCTAATGTCTAAATGTGATGTAGAGGTGGGTACATGTGTTCTGATGTGTTTATACTATGTCTACATTGATATCTTTCTAGTTTGATGTAATGCACTAAGTGAAAAGTTATAGAAGTTGTGTCTAAGGCATTCACAATACATATCCTAAGGCAATGACATAGTGTTTTGGTTTGCATCCTTCTCTAGAGCAATATTTTGTCTTGTGGTTCAGAAGATAAGTAAATAAAGATGTGAAGGTGTTATATCTAAGATTTCAAGTCATAAATCCTTATGTTGTAAAAGTTACAAGTGATAGAGTTTTGGTCTATGTTCTGACAGCGTAAAGTGGTGATGAAGGCTTGTTGGAATGCTCTACATTCCTCCGGATGTGATGTTTTTTCCATGCAATTGTAAGGACATGTTCAATGATGTCCAATGCATACTATATTGAATATTCATTGAATATTCAAGTGGTTTGGTGCTTTGCAAGTTCAGTTATTCAATAACAAAGTGTTATAGTTATTTCTAGATGCCTATCCTTCATCAGAATATATGTTAGTTTGCTTGTGCCAGCAGAAGATTGTACAAATCAATGGTATGAGTTTGTGTGGACACTCTATATGTTTCATAGTTTCTCAGGTTTGAAGCACATGAAGATCTTTCTTGTTTCCAGTACTGCAAAAATATTTCAAGTTAGTTTGTGAAGATATGCTTTTGATGTGACCAACTTGGGTATGTTGGTGATGTGCACCACAATTTTATATTTGAGTGAAGTCTAAGAAGTTCTTTTAGATTTTGTATGAGTTATGCTAACTCATCTGGAAGAAATACAAATAATATCTTCTCATTTTTGTATATCGCCAATGAAGATGTAGACTAACATGTCATAAGTTTCATAACTCCTTGTTTGTGGCTGACTAAATTTTTATTTTACAAGCATGTGGATGATATATAGAATATCCAAGATGTGAAGATGGATATGGAAGTGTGAGAAGATGTATGAGTGTATGAGCAGAGTGTGACAAGATCCACTACAGGTCCCTAATGAGCAAAATTGATGACTATCAGTGGTTGAAGCCATAATATCAGTCATATTTTTGTTGTTCTTTATTTCAATTAGGGAGTAATAGCTTCCTTGGGTTTTGGACCCTAAAATAAATTCAAGGAGTAGTTGCTTCCTTGGGTTGTAGCCTAAAATTAAATTTTAAACTATTATTTACTTGTGAGACTGGATTAGGATAGTAGCTCCTAGTAGCATTTCTCACTATGGTTTTTTCCCTATGTGGGGTTTTCCATGTAAATCTAGTGTTATCTTTATTCTTGTGTGGTTTCATGTCTTCTCTCTTGTTTTGATTAAGTGAATGAATTCTTAATTGGTATAACCTAACTTCAACAGTAGTTAATTGGGATTGAATTTTAAAGCATACTGATTCACCCCCCCCCCCTCTCCTCAATATTCTAGTTTGTTCAACAATTGATATCAAAGAAAGGTTTTTTGATACAAGCCTAACAACTAAGGTAGATCGTGTATTTGGAAAGCATGGAGAATAAAGCAATGTCCAAGAAAAAGAGGTCATACTCCAGAAGGAGGATGATGAATATGAATTTGAATTCAATAAAGAGGATTGTCTAGTGGATTATGAAGGAGAACTCATTTTTTTCCTAAATGATCTAGGTAAAGAAAGAGAAAAGAATGAAGAGCTCTAGTACAAACTTGAAAAATTAGAGAAGAAAATTGGCAAGTTGAAATTCCAAGTTGAAGAAGGTAAAATAATTGAAGATTGTATGAATATCAAGCTCATTGACAAAACTATTGAATGTTCAAAGCTTGAAGAAGAGATTGCCTCCCTAAGGAAAGAACTAGAAAAATCAAAAGAAAAAAATGAAAAAGGTCTAAAGCTAAAAGGATCTTCTGACATTCTTGATGAGTTGATCAAATCTCACAATCCATCAAAAGCAAAGTTTGGTCTTGGTTTTGAAAAAGGAAAAATTTCTATAACCCATGTATTTGTAAACCTATGTGAGAATTTCAAGGCAGAAGGAAAGTTTGAAACAAAGGAGGAGAAATATTCCACTAAAGAAACTAAGAATACATCCTTCGAAGATGCAAATACAAATCAAGATAGAAAGAAAGAAGGTGGATTCATTCCTTTCTTAAGACAAAGAAGGTTCAGAGGTCCTCCACCTACTAGACAACATGCCCCTACCAAGTTCTCTCAATATTTTCATGGTTATTAGTATTCTTGCAATAAATTTGAGCATAAGGTTGTTGATTTTAGATCAAGGAAAAGAAGGAATGATTATATGAGTAGAAAACCACTCGTTCCTCAAAGGTATGATGCTATTGCTTTTCATGGATATTGTTATGCTTGCAACAATTTTGGTCATAAGGCTACATAGTGCATAACTAAGGTAAGAAGGAATAACATTGTTTCGGAGCACAACATTGTGTGCTATAATTTCAATAAGGTTGGGAATAAGTAAAATGTTTGCATAAGTGGTTTTGTGAAGCCACTAGTTCAAAACTAGAAGAACAAAGAAACCCTAACTCAAAAAAAGAAGGAAAATATAAAAAAAAATGAAAGAAAAGTAAGGTTAGGAAAATGAGAAGAAGGATGATAAGCCCTATATGATCACAAAAAAAACTATTAGGGCAGTTACTATTCTTTATGCCTCTAAACCAATCCTAGTGCTAAAATCAATAAATAATGAAAAGGTTATGGAGCTTATTGGAGTAAAATTTGATAAGAGAACACTAACAGTGAAATACATTCTTGATCCTGATGTCTACTATGCTTCAATAGGAATTGCATATAAGATTTACTTCACAAACAGAGAAGGGTCTACCACTTCCACTATAATTCATACTACTCATCAGATATTGAAGTAAGGTGTTAATTTTGACCTATGTGAATTGTTGAGGGAGCAACTGATAGATAAATTGAAGAGGAAAAACGAAATTGGTTACAATTTCAAGTTTGGTTCTTTAATAACATGCCTTACTTTCTTCTTCTTGAATGAATTTCCTAGATTTAAGGTGAAGATATGGGATAAGTTCATTCTAGTAGCTACACAATCAAGAAACACATAAAAAAAATTTAGGATAGGCAAGCATATAATACTTTCTACTAGGGATTCTTTAAGAATCTCCAAGCTAAGATGTAGAGTAGAGAGAGGATACCCATTTGGTCTGGAAGTATGAGAATGAGGTGACTTTCATGGTGGATAAATATCATTGCTATATGGAGGTTCTAGAGCCTCGAACCTCATGGATTCATGCATTCTCTTATGAGGTTGCTCCTGAATATGTACAAGGTCATGTGGATATTTTTTTTGTCAAAGCAGAAAGATTTGGTACACACAGAGAAATAATGGATAAGATTATCCAGAAGCAGATAGAAGAAACAAGTGAAAAGAGAGTGGACAAATCGTTTAAGAAAAGGGACATTTTGTGGTACTAAAAAAATGATGCCACCTTCCTCTAGTCAAAATTTAATGAATATCCCTTTAGATATTGAAGAAAAATTTGCAGAGGTGTTTCCTAGAAGGTCCAATAAATCCTCTTATGTTGTTGCATCTATTTTGTAGCCCTTCAGATCTACATAGTCAACTAGTGGAAGAAGAAAATTTGCATCTAAAACTCCGCCACAGAAGAAGACCACGAGAGCTATGCATACAAGACTTAAGCAAAAGGCTAAGAGAAAGAAGTCAGATGAGAAAGAACCTAAAGAAGGGGAAGATGTTAGAGATGAAGGAATCTCCTTATAGAAAAAGAAAGGAAAGAAGATAGCAAAGGAGGGAACTGAGCAAACTCCTCTAGTCACATGTGATCCTCTTGATTTTGGTGCTATTTTGAATGGAATTGTTAGCTTTGGTTTGTTAATGATATAATGGAGCTTCATTTGTATGTTCCTCCAAAAGATTAAAAGACAATTGAAAAGGCTATCATTGAGTATATGCTCAATCAGAACATCTCTTTCAGTGATATTGTTGATAAATATTTAGATAGCCTTGTTGAGGCTTTGAGATAGAGAAGAGAAAGTGCAATCAAGGTAGATGAAGAACTGAAATAGCAGGAAATTGACAAGTTTGGGATCTTTGTCTCCTAGGAAGAAAAAGAGAAGATTGTGCGAAAGTAGGCAAAAACACTCCACACAAAGAGAAGAATATATATTCTAATGAGTATGGATGATGATGTGAAAAAATAAATTAAAAATTAAATGAAAGAAGTTGAAAAGAAAATAATTGAATAAATGCAAACTAAAGTTGAAGTGGTTGCATAGGAGCCTTTGAAAGAGCATGAAACTGTTAATGAACCCCCTCCAAAAAATAAAAATGAGCAAGTTGTCTTTGACCAACAAGAAGAACAAGTTGGTTCTGGTTAGTAAGAAGGAGAAGGTGTCTCCAGTATGCAAGAAGAGAAATATGTCTCTAGTATGGAGATGGAGACAGAGAAGAAGGAGAAGGATGTTGAAGAAGAAATTTCAGAGAAGTCATATTCCTCTCCAGTGGATTCAATAAAAGAGTTCTCGGCTTAGGAAATGTAGATACAAATAGTGGTGTCTCTTCAATTGTTGCATGTTCCTACCTTTGATGGACAAGTTAACTTGTCTGGTATGTCTCCCCTACACAAAATGAAACTTGGAGATATACTCTACTCCACTACAAGACAAGAATTGCTACAACAACAAGTGGAGAGTGCAGTTGTGTTGGAAGAAGCTATGAAGTTATTGGAATAAAAGCTATCGAATTTGCAAAAATAGATTCATCATTACCCCCTACATAGAAGATGAAGCAATTAATGGAGTCTCTTGAGACTGACTCTTCTCATCTAGAGAAGAAGGCAGAACAAAGGTTGAATGAAAAGAGATTGAATGATGCCTCTGAAAAGTGTGACAACACCTTGGTCAAGCTACAAAGATGTATTAAAGATATTCAAAAGTGCTTGAAGGAAGCCAAAGTTTTGTATGTTTTTTTTAAATGGCTTGCAACAACCAAGAGTTTTAAGGATCAAATTAGTGTAATTAAAATGTAGATCACCAATGTGGTTGCAATATATGATCTAGTACAAGACAGTGATGGTGCCATAAGGGTACAAGTGGAAAGCTTGCACTCCCAATTACAACAATTGAAATATCAAAGGGAGCAATTCAAAGGTCAGGTGAAACAATTGAGAGAACTAGTAGTGAGCATCAAGTTGTCTTCACTCACTAGACTCCTGACAGAAGTTAATATTATAGTTCAAAAATACAAGGTGCCATTTTCTTTGGAAGATGCAGAAGATACATTTGTGCAGCTGAATTGTCAAGTCTGAACCCTGACTACTACTAAGAAGCAATGGGATAGCAAACTAGTTCAGCTCAAGTCCATTTACAAGGTCATTATGCGATCAAAATGAGTTGTGGTTGATTTTTCAAGTAAGATATCTTTCTTTTTGTTGTTGTATATATATGCAGAGTAGATATAAGGATAAATTTTTTATGAAGTATCCAAACGTTATCCCAGAGGTAGTAATAGCTAAAGGGAAAATCTTGCAAAAGGAATGGTGTGAAAAAAATGAATTAAATCATACAAGTGCAATTGGAAGGATAAGTTCACTTGAAAATGCCCACAAAAAAATAAGATTGCCTCATGATGTGGGTGCACAAAGATGGTGGGAACTGTAAAGTGTGGGAAATCTATCAAGATGTGGAATGGGTTGGTTCACATGGAAACACTCATAAATATTTGGATGGGAAAAACTTTCTCAGAAAGAAAAAATTCCAAGTGAATTGAATAAAATAGTGAAGAGGTGAATTTTGGATGGAAGATGGATTTGCAAAGCAGGTAAAGCTAAGTGAACCAAATGAAAAACTAAACAATAGATGTTTATTTGACCATGGAAATCTTGCCAGACCTACACTTAGAAAAAATTTCATCATTCAAAACCTATCATAGATATTTCCAACCCAATTAGACATTTGTAGAGAAAAAAATGAACCACACCTTGTGGGGATTTGGGCTCAATCCAAATGGAAAGAGAAAACCCTCAAGATAATAATTTTTCCCCTTAGCATATTTTTAAAACTTAAAAAATCAACTTGACTTAATTTTTAATGCTTTATACAATGGTGCTAATAATTTTTGAAAGAAATGACTCATGACTAATATCTCAAATCAGTTATCATGTTGAGCAAATATAAAAGGCACAAAAGGGTACAAAATTTTGGGGGTGCCAACAACAACTCATATAGCTCCTTGTTATAAGCACAATGACTCAAGGATTATGCTAACAAATATCATGAAACAAATCAAAATATATCATACAAGCTACTTCCTGTACATAAGGATATCCCCATAATATAATGACTGTGTATATGTTTCAATCTCAAATAGTTATCATAAATTAGATATTACTAGTAGAGGTGCATGGTTAATCTTTCAGTGCCACTTTTTATTGCACCTTTCCTCATTTTTATGCTTTACCCTTTACTACTCTAAGTGTTGAAGTACCCAATAAATCTCCTTATTTCTGTCATTTTGTTGGTCAATATACTCTCACTATGTCCTCCACCTTTTGTTAGGATAGGTGACATTAAAATTGCTATCCTATGTTAATTTATGTGTCTCCACGTTCTTTGGAAAGTGTTCTTGAGGACATGAGGGACAAAATATTTATTGTGCATGGAGTGCTTGGGTGGGAGGCGGTTTTAAACTTGTTGCATATTTCTTCTATGTTTTGGTTATTTTATGTTGGTTCATTATTCCTTTTACCTCTTGTGTGGTTGTGTGGGAGCTTTATTTATTTTTTTCTTTACTTCGAGGACACTCCTTAGTGTCTTGGGGTTCAAGGAGGTATGGGTCTAGTAGATCCCTCTTGTTTCATCCATGCAAATTCCATGGAGAATTTAAACAAGCATTCGACTAGCGAAGATTCGTCTTCAGAGAAAGGGGTTTTGAAAATCAAGAAGGTGAATGGATGTCTAGAGAGAAGCCATGAGCGCCCAGTTTTGGTGATCCATCCAGAGCCTGTTGCGAAAGATGTTGCTTACCTAAGCAATCATGTGTTGATTTATAAATTCATGGGGATCCATCTCTCGTTACAAGTGTTTGAATCTTGGACTTGAAAGGTTTGGAACCCTGAGGGTGACATGGAGATAAAGTTGGTTTCCAACAATTATTTTATTGTTGTGTGCTTACTTGCATGTCTGATCGTGAATAGGGATTTTCAGTCGGGTCTTAATTCTTTTCAATTAGAGTGGACTCTTCATGAACCCTAGCCTATGGGTTTGAATTTAGGTGGGAGGAGCCTACACGGGTTCTAGTATGAGTTTGGCTTCCACTGGAGTTTTGGAGGAGTGACATCCTACATATGATTGCTCTGCTTCTTGGCAAGCCAGTGGGCTTAACTCAACAAACTTTTGACCAAAAGGTAATTACGTATGTGCATGTTTGTGTTGAAATATATTTAAATAACCCA
This sequence comes from Sequoia sempervirens, assembly GCA_007258455.2. Taxonomy (NCBI): domain Eukaryota; kingdom Viridiplantae; phylum Streptophyta; class Pinopsida; order Cupressales; family Cupressaceae; genus Sequoia; species Sequoia sempervirens. Next base: position 75,120,604 of record VDFB02086081.1, on the reverse strand, counting down.
CTAAAATACTCTCTGGAATTATGCCTTGGATCTAATTATTGGATTCAACAACTAGACTACGAAACTCTTCCGTTCAGATGTCACTTTTTTCATGAGTATGGGAACTTTACAAAGGAAGTGTCCTCAGTTCAATCGAGAGGTTGGAGCAGTTGGTTCGAACCCCAGCTCATATTCAAAGAATGACAAAGGGAAGGCTCCTATGATTGTTGATGTGGCAAACAAGGATAGCTTCATCCCAATCAATCCTCAAATAAAGGGAGAGGTTTGAAGAGAACCCTGAAGGATAGACAATCTGATGGGGCTTTGATCTGTCAATTGGTGTGGAACCTTTAGGAGTGGATTTGCCAAGGGATAAAGATAATTTCCTCTTGAACTTGCCTTTGGAGGAAGCATAGGTAGATATTATGGCTACAAGTGTGCCATCATAGATCTTAATTGAACATGTTCCATGTGGGCCTTTGGTCTTGTAGTGGGGCAACCTTGGTGGTCTCAGATCCTTTTCAAACTAGGGAGGCTCTATATGTTGGTAAGAGTAGTGGTACCACCATGCAAGTTTTGGGCTTAAATCTAAAGTCTCTTAAAAAGGAGCCTTTGGAGAAGGCTTCTAAGGCAAGGCACAAGAAGGACCTAGAGAAAGTTAAATTAACTAGTGAGAATCTAGTGGAATCGGGGTTAATGAAGACCATTGACTCCCACTTTTCCAACTACCATAAATGATTGTCATTTCATGGAATGTAAGGGGTATGAATAGCATCCCTCGATAAAAGGCTATTCGAGAGATGATTAGTGTTCATTGTCCTGATATGGTTTTTCTTTAGGAAACTAAGTTATATGTGGATTGCATGTTGAATTAAGCTTCCTACATCTGGTCTCGTGGTTCATGTCAGTGTGTTGGGGCTCATGGCAATTCAGGTGGTGTGGCTTGTTTTTGGGACCCAAGGAAGATTATTCCTCTCTAGTGGATCTCACGTCACTCTTCCATGTCTATGATTGCTTCTAGTTTGGACTCGGGGGAAACCTATCCCTTCACCAATATTTACGCTCCTAATCTCATTGGTAAAGCTTAATTATGGTCACATGTTAGATATGTTTGATCTTTAGCACCCTTGTTCTCATGGATTGTTCTTGGGGACTTTAATGCAGTTGCTTTCCTTGAGGAAAAATTTGGAGGAAATTCCAGGCTTGATTTGTTTGCCATCCTTCTAAGATATAATATAGAGTTCCTAAATTTAGTGGATGTGAATTCGGGTAATGGGATTTTCACTTGGAATAATAGGAGGTGTGGTGACAATGCTATCTCTGAGAGGCTGGACAGATTTCTTATTTCTTGCTTTTGGGTGGGGGATAGGTGGACCACCAATTCTTAGATTTTGGATTGGAAAGGGTCATATCACTAGCCAATTAAGCTTTATGTTGTTTTGTTCAAAGCTTCAAAGAAGCATGTGGTTGCAAGATTCCTCTCTTCGTGATCTTATGAGTGGATGGTGGATTCAAGGGAGTTCAGATCATGTAGGGCTATGTATTCCTTTGCCAAGAGATTACAGTATGTGAAGTACAGACTCAAAAAGTGGAATGGACAATGCTTTGGCAACCTTCACTTCAACAAATTGTTAGCTCAAGCTAGTTTAGATACTATCACTCGCTAGATTCGGGATCAGGGTCTTACAAAGGAACTGCTTAGGAAGGAGGCTACTATTGTTAAGGAACTTGAGGAATGGGAGTTGTGGGAGGATATCTTCTAGAATCAAAAGTCTCGTGTGGATTGGCTTAAGGAAGGGGACCGCAATAATGCTTTTCTCCATTATTTTCTTAAAGCTAGAAGGATAGGAAATATCATTCCCTCTCTGGTGTCGCTAGAGGGGGTGCATCTTGCTTCTATGTGTGAGATTTCTAGGGAGGCTTCTTGCTTCTTTTATAATCTTTTCTCTGAGGGTGCATCTTTTGTTAGTGGTGAAGAGAACCTTATTCTAAATTACATTTTGGCCTTAGTTTCTAATAAGATGAATGTGGATCTCATGTGCCCTATCTCACTAACGAAATTGGAAGAGGTGGTGTTCTAAATGAAAAAAGATGACCCCAAGCCCAAATGACTTCCTATTGAATGCTTCTAGGAGTTTTAGGGGATTATCAACTTGGAGCTTCTTGAGGTGGTTCAAGAGTCGCATCGCAATAAGTAAATGTTATGGGCTTTGAATTCTATGTTTTTGGATCTTATTCACAAAAAGGAGGGAGCTAATTGTTTGGACAATTTCAGACCTATTGCTCTATGTAATGTGGTCTACAAAATTATTACTAAATTGATTGTGGGGAGATTAAAGCCTTGGTTACACTCTTTGATTTTTAAGATTGGGGCAGTTTTGTTGTTGGTAGGCAGATCCTGGATGGGATTGTGATTGCTACTGAAGCTATTAACTCTATGGTGAATTCCAAGGAGAAAGCCATGTTCATCAAACTTGCTATGGCCAAGGCTTATGACAGGGTCAGATGGGCCTTCTTACAAAAGGTTCTTCAAGCCTTTGGATTTGGCAGAGCGTGGATTGGTTGGGTCATGAGTTGTGTTACTACTACTTCCTTTTCTATTCTTATTAATGGTGAGCCTTCAAATTCATTTGGTGCTTCAAGGGGTCTTCATTAAGGGGATCCTCTTTCTCCCTACCTATTCATTGTTATGGTCGAGGGGTTGGGAAGGTTTATCAAATCTCAAGTTAATCAAGGATTGATTCATGGTTGGAATTGGGGAGGCAGGGTGTCTCCTCATTCTCACTTTTATTTTGTGGATGATACAACTTTGATGGGTATGGCCAGGGTTCAAGAAGAATTGAATTTAAGGAAGACTTTGGACATTTACTTGGTTGCTTATGTCCAAATGATCAATGAGGGTAATTCTTCAATCTTCTTTTTTAACACTCCTCATCTTATTCAAAGAAGGATTGCTCGGATTCTTTGGTGTCATATCGGCTCGCTCCCTCTATCTTATCTTGGGGTCCCCATCTCGGTAGGGTCTCTCCTTCGAGATCTTTGGCAAGATATTTTGGAGAAGCTTCATAGGAGGGTAGTCACTATACTTGTAGGTGGATTTCATCAACAGGTTGTGTCTCTTTTGAAGTCAATTGTTCAGGCCCTTCTTATTTATAGATGCTTTGTTTAGGTGGCTCCCTCAAGCTTTGTTAAGGATTTTGGTGCCCTTGCTCATCAATTTATGTGGGAAGGTAATTTGTATTCTTCAAAATGGAGCCTGGTGAAGTGGGATTTTGTGTAAAGGTAGAAGGAGGGAGGTCTTAGACTCAAACCTATAGGTTTGAGTAGCTAGGTCCTAGTTGCTAAATTATACTAGTGGTGGTGTACTTATCGGGAGCAGGATTTGGCTAGAATTCTCACTCTTAAGTATCTTCCAGGGGTGGTTTTTGTGGATGTTCCTCAGTGTAGCCTTTCAGGGAAGGGGTCCATGATCTGGGATGCTCTCAAAAGAGGGGCTAAGCTTGTCAAATAGGGTCTCTTTTGGATTTGCAACAATGGTTCAAATGCCCTCTTCTGGCATGATTTTTGGGATGGGCATACCCCCATATTGACAGTGTTCCCTCATTTACTACCTCTATGTAATATTTTTCTTGTTGACAGAGTAAGGTGGACGATTTTAAAACGGCTCAAGCATTGGGTCAGATGGAGGTAATGCACTAGAAGGTTCCATAGGAATGGTCGCAGGGCAGCACTAGGGAAGCTTGTCAGGAGCTTGCTAGGATTTTGGCTAACAGATTGTGTAATTCCCTTCCTGGGAGGGACACTTTGGCTTGGGCCCCAAATCTGAAAGGGAAGTTTTTAGTTGCCTATGGCTACTTGGAGCTGGATAGACAGGTGTATGGGAGGGATGGCATGCCTTGGTGGAAACAGGTTTGGAACAAATTTTCCTAGCCTAAATATAACTTCTTCTTATGGTTGGTGGTCCAAAATAGATGCTTTATGTGGGACAATTTGTAGAAGAGAGGCTTTCAGGGCCCTTCTATCTATGTTTTATGTAGGAGTAGTAAGTGGGGGGAAGAATAGGATTCCCCCCACTTGTTCTTCCAATGCCCTTTTGCTCGGGACATTTGGCACTTCTCGTGGGAGGCTTGGAATCATGTTTGTGTTCATGCCTCTTCTTTGGTTGATTTCTAGGCTAGTATGGGTCGTCCTCCTGCTCAAACCTCTTTTCTTAATATTTCTTGGATTATAGGCCCCACTTTTATTATCTAGAATTTGTGGTTGGAAAGGAATCGAAGGATATTTTAGGGTGTGCAAATGGTGAGGGCCCAATTATGGCAAAAGATTCTTAGCAAGATCCAGGATGCCATTTTTGTGAAATGTGGTTTATCGGAATCTATGGATCCTAGTGATGTGACTATCATAAGGAACTTGAAGTTGAAGGTTGGTGGATTGGGCTCCCCTTTTGGTAGACGACCTCGTCTTACCAAGCAGAAAATTCAATGCAGGGGTAAGTGGATTCCTTCGTCTGGTGGTATCCTAAAGGTGAATACTAATGGCTCCTCTAGGGGGAATCCTGGACATGCAAGGATTGGTAGCATTGGCAGGGATAGCTAAGGAGGTACATTTTTTATCTTTTCTATGTATAAAGGGTAGTAGACCAATAACCCGATGGAGGCTCTTGCAATTCTTCAGGCTGTGGAGAGAAGATGCTCTGTTCTTTGGAGACAGATAATCTATGAGTCTAATTCACATATTATTGTGGATATGCTAAATGATCAGAGGTTGGAGGAAGCTAGCTGGAAATTGGTTTTGGTGGTTAAGCAGGTTTTGAGCTTATGTAGTTCTTTGGATTTTATCTCCTTTCGTCATATTCCTAGGGAGTGGAACAGAGCATCTGATTTCCTAGCCAAGTGGGCTTCAAAGCATGAGGAGGGTTGGGATGTTAGCACGAATAGGTCCATTTGCCTTCGGATGTTGCAATGGATCTAGAAAAATCACTATGGAAGATAGGAATATGTAATTGGTTATGTTTGGGGTTCCTTTGGGGAAACCTTGTTGACTCTTGGTCTTTTCTGTATTTTCTCTTGATTCTTTAATAAATTTTTACCCCCTTTAAAAAAAATACAAAAAACAAAAGAAGAAAAATAAAAATACAAAATCAAAATTATTGAGTCATCTCTCCTACTCAACAAAATTTTACAATATACATTATACTTGCTTAAACAATGAGTCCCATACTCTTTAACACGTTGTTTCTTATTTATCTTAACATCACTTACCAACTACTTGATCGAACTTGAGATCAACAACCAACACAAGCTTGCTCTAACATATTTTGGTGTACTTCATAAATTCTCGAGATGAACAAATTTCACTAAGGCATATTTCCCAACCCAACCTTGCCTTAAGATTGACCTTTATTTTTAATGAGTTAGGATGCTAACTTGAGATCAACAACTAACTCAGGTTTACTAACATACTTTGTTGTACTTTAATAATTCTCTAGATGCATAAGTTTCAGTCAGGTCTCTTTCTTGGGCAAGAACCATTTTAAACTTTTTCTTTATTTGGATCTTGAAGGTGAAAATCAATGACTATTGCATCTTTTAGTATTCTACTTTAGAGGCCTCAAATGTGTAGAATTGAACTGTGTAAGCTTGTTAAAGAAATAAATGGTAAGCATGAGGCTTTACTATCTTTGATAGAAAAACTTTATATAAAGCGTAGCAACGGTTAGATAAAGATGGAGATTGAAGTGGGAACATGTTTGAAGCACATTTGACAGATAAAATTTCTCAAAATACCAAGCACAATTAGATAGCCTCTTACATAGAGTATATTAGTATGTTTATTTTAGAAATTTTATATTGAGAGATATTTTGAAGGCCTAAATTTCATTTACGTCAAAATTCAGCAAAAAATGTCATAAATATTTATTTTTATTAGTTTAAATAATAATAATTTATTTACTTTATATTTACTTGGGAGCTATTCTATTATTATATGGTATCACTAATATTATGTTTATTATTAGATATTAATATTTTGACATGGAAACCATCACCAAATTTAAGGTAAAATTTAAGTTTTTATTTCACAATCATCACATTAGATGCTTCTCTCCTCTAGTACCATTGTAAGATACCTCTCAACATAATTAGATGAAGATTTAAATCAATAGTAATTGAGGGTTATGATAAATTAATGAAAATTAGAAAAATGATGAGTAAAAAACCTTAACAAGGAAACGTGGCTCCAAACAAATAGTGTAATTAAAATTACTATACTTAGCATTTGGATTATGCTAATTAACATTTGTGATTGTATAATTATAAATAGAATAAGCATTTACTATTGCTCAATCAAGCATATGAATGGCTTACTATTGCTCACCTCTCAATGTCATCCTTTTCTTTTCTTAAAGTAAAATAGAGTTGTTCATTGGCATCCCTCAATTTGTTGATAGAGCATCGTCAATCTATTGTATACTAGAAAAAGGGTTATTTAATGCTCATAACCCCACTAATCCCCTTGACCTAAAATGTTATTATTACTTGGTATCCCATAAGTCGCCTCTCCTATCCCCCTTAACCTTTAGTGAGTTGCTTGTGTAACTTAATAGTCATGGAGAAGCATGCGTTGGTGGAATTTACAGCTAATTAGCATACTAGTTAGACATTATTGAAATTTATCATAACAAAGGGTAAAGGGGAACAGCTTAATTTTTTAAGTTCAATTAGAGAATTTTTTGCCTAACAATGCTAACACATATTCACAATCAAGCTTATGCAATGGGACTCATAAGATATATGTTTTCTTAAGAAATTTTTTAAGCCTCGTTTTTGGGTTGTGGAGTAATTCATACCCCAAAAAATTACTAGAATTTTATGTTTTCACATTGACTTGCTTTTTAATTGTTTTTTGTTAGATATTTGTCATATACTAATGTGTTTTCATGCTTGGAAGAAGACTAGGAGCCCAACGCCCTAATGATTGAGTGATATTAGTAACATTGAATGACACCCTAAGCTAAAACACTAGTGAGATAAATCTTCAATGGTAAATCCACATCAAATGATATGCCAATAACATTGAGAAAATATTGACAATTTTAGTTAATAAATTAATTATTCTTCTATCATATAACTATGGATTTATTTTAGCCAATAGTGGCATGGTGTGATGGTTAAGTTGTTGTATTGTTGTTCTTGCCATCAAGGTTCAAACCCCATTGGGGTGTAATTGTTGAGTGTTTACGTTGGGCGTGAGGTCCCCCATTTGTGACCTCACTGGTTCATAGCTCTGGGTCAAAAGCGTTTACCTCTCTTTAAAATAAAAACTATGGATTTATTTTAGCTCTTGAATATGAATGTTATATCTAAGCCGACATATATAAATAATTAGCTCCTTATGAGATACAATATTTAGCTCCTTAAGAACAACTTAAAAATTAATATTTTACTTTTCAAGTTGTGAGCATTTATAGTTAATGCCTATTTTTTCACACAACACTATTCACATTAGCTAACTAGTGATTAACAATTTTGAATTGACCCTTGTCCATCCTATCATGTGGAATTTGTCAATTCGTACCTAACAAATGCTTATGATATGTATCAAAATCTCTTTTAAAACTAATACAATTGATTTCTAACTATTAAATTTTATTCAATTGTTACAACTTGAAAAATCCCATATTACAATCCACCTATGCAAGCCCTTAAATTAAAAGATTCTAATATATAACATTTAACAAGCTTGGAAAATGAAGTATAAGTAACTTAAAATACAATCAATTTATCTTAATTTATTAGACTTTTCTTTTATTGCTATCTATAAATCTTATATCTCAACAAATAATTTAATGATTTTATTAGAAAATTCAGAGATTAAAGAACATCAATTTTCATTAAAGTTTACTTAATTTCTCATGTACTTTCAATTATCAAGAAATGTATTTTAAATATAACCAATTAAAAATCACTTGATCAAGTGTTTAAATCTTCTTAAACACCAATTACAACCTTCAAAAACTTGCCTAAATTCCAAAATAATAAATATCCAAGACATGTGATTAGAACCACATTAGCTCACACCAAGAAACATTTGCCAAAATTTTATGGATGACCCCCAATATTGTTGTTGGTCCTCAAATTTCAGGCTTGACTTCATCCTCCCAAAGGATGACCTTCAAACCCAACTAAATAGTGCTACCCCATACAAATCCATCATGTCCTCAAATTTCAAGCTTAGCTCCATCCTACTCCCTAGGGATGACCTTCAAATCCAAGTAGGTATTGCTGCCCCATACAAATCCATTAGGTCCTCAAATTTCAAGCTTAGCTCCATCCTACTCCCTAGAGATGACCTACAAACTCAAGTAGGTAGTGCTGCCCCATAAAAATCCATTATTGCTGCCCCATACAAATCCATTATGTCCTCAAATTTCAAGCTTAGCTCCATCCTGCTCCCTAAGGATGACCTTCAAACCCAAGTAGGTAGAGCTGCCCCCTACAAATCCATTAGATCCTTTTTAACGATATAAAATTCAATTGGAAACCAATCCATCTTATGTGGCCTTGTTTCTCAAACATCTAATGGCACAGTGGACTTGACAGCATGATACACACATCTCAGTTTATTCAGCGCCAACTCTTCCTATGTTAATGAACGTCCTCATTAAATCATGGAAACAAAAGAAAACCAAAACGTTGATGATGGTTCACAGAGTGTGATCCGAAACATTGATGAAAAAAGCTTCGACACAATCAAATCCACAAACAAACTGAACAACAAGATGAATTGTAAAAACTTGCTATCATTGAAAAGAAAACAATCATCAAAATATATTTTTTTCATACCCATCTTATTTTTGAACACCTGTGTACCCTGTGTACTCTTCCAACCAAATCATTTCAAATTCAACTCTGCACCTTAAACCATTTATTGCCAAATGACGAGGGCAGTGTACGAGATACTTTGGCAAATCAATGGCCGAAAGTATTCTTAAACCAAATCATTTCAAACTCAGCTCTGCACCTTAAACCTTTTATTGCCAAATGACTAGGGCAGTGTACGAGATGCTTTGGCGAATCAAGGGCCAAGAGTATTCTTTAAGGATGCAAGACTGTTGAAATCATCTTGTCTGTTCCGTGTACCTTCGTCATCGCTGTTGCTTTCTGCATCTCCCCCATTTTCCATGACGCCTCGTCGAATAGACTGTTCGACTACAACAATGCAGACGAATAGTTCGAGGTCTTAATACCATGAATTACCTGGGCAAATAGTCTGCAAACAAATATGAGTTGTACTGCCCGAAAAACTCATCTACACTGCAGAAGAAGTGAGCAGTGGTAGTTCGTTTCTGTCTGATTTCGATTGAAAAGCGACCGAGAATGGATTCTCAATATACAAGGGAAGCACATGATACGAGGGCTCTAGTTTGTGCTGTATCAATTTATTGTTTAATTTATTTATTTTTCTAAATATTTGTCAAGAACATTTGTTAACCCCTCCCTCATATATATTTTTAATGTAAAATAAAATTAACCACTAAAATTATTTATTTTATTAAATGTGTAATGTAAATAAAATATAAATCATATAATAAAAAATATGGTTAATGTACAGGAGGTATATAATCTAACCCGAAGCATACATCTAACAAATGAAATGCCTTTGTGACTGTCACGATGGATTGTGTTCGGAGGACTTCAATGTTGGGCTTGTAAATCACGGAACTAGCATGGATGTCGGTGCGGAGATGGTGCAATGGGAAGAGAGGGGATAGAGACAGAGGCGGAAAGGGGCAGACATAAAGAGAAATAGAGAGATGGAAAGGGGGGAGAGAAATATAAAGAGAGAATAGGGGCAAATTGAAGGAGATAATAGAGGGAAAGATGGATGAGAAACTGAGTTTAGATCAGCTGTTGTGTACCAACAATCTAAAAATGGCATATGTTAATAGAGAACTACACTTGAGACAGCACATCATTTGCTTAGAGAACCTATTATTCACCCTTTAGACCTCTTCGGCACACCCATTGCACATTGAAACGCAATTGCTAGTACTATGTTGTCTTTCTAACCTTGGATAAAATCTAATTTTTTTCAAGCTAATCACAAGGTTTTATGTCAACTTCAGCAAGGGTAAATTGTTCCAACACATTCAAGAAGGGTAATTTATTCCACTTTCAAAGCAACATTCATCTTATCAGAACCTCCTAGGAATGCTATTAGGAAATGACCACTATTAGGAAATGACCAAATTACATTAATGGTTCCATAACAAAGCTGTCCAATATTTTTCTTTTTCTTTTCTGTTCCTAAATTTTACTGTGCAAATCACTTCAGTTCATTATATGCAACTACATAATACTGCAAACTGTTTTCAGATCGTATTAAAAATCTGCAAAGAATATTGCACTCAGAGCATGCTGAATATTGTTTGAATAGCTTTTATGACATGCACTAAATGTTTTTAAAATGAAATGTGTTTAGGTATTGGTTGTGGTTTTTTTATAACGTAATGTACAGACTCTGTAACATGCATTGAGATAATCGGTATTCAAAGGTATTTTTTTCCATGTTTTTACATCATTTGAAAAGAACATCTTTGCTCCTTATTTGCAGGTTTTCAAAGTTTTCATTTGGTTTTTGTTTTTTGCTTTATGCCATACACTTAAGTGTGTAGAATTTCTTATCTATAAAGCATCAGACAACACTATTCCTTTTAATATGTGTTGTTTTTGCAGAATATAAAATTACATCATGATTTATTAGAATTCAACTGTAGAGTTTCAAGTCAATTTTCATCAGCCCATATTTCATAAATAGTGATTCACAAGAACCCATTTCTATGGCCATTCCTTTCTTTCACATAAATAGTACCAAAACAGTCCTTACTCTTTGCCAACAGATGAGACCAGAAAGAGATGAGCAATATTAGTCTTATGGCAGTCAGTAATTTCTGATAATGACCAAAGTAACTGTATTCAGAATTTCATTGTTAAATCTTTATAAAGACAGTTTGATGGACATTATGTGCTAAATTCATTATATAATAATGAGAGCAAGCTGAAAAAAATAAAGTTTCCAACCTATCCATGTAAAACATTGATTATTGGCGAGTCCATCAGCAAGCTTTATAAAAACCAAGTAACACTAACAGAAAAAGCTACAACATGTTCCCCCAACGGCGTCGAGGCCTAGATCAAGATGCCTTGTTACAGTTTAGAACAATATGGCAATTAGATTAAATACTTTTCAGTGAATGAAATTCCACTGCATCAAAAAATATCAAAGAAATGAATGAAATTATAAACACAAACATGAAGCACACTAGTGATGCAACCTATAAAATTAGCAACAAACAAAACAGAATATAACCTAGACTTACGGTAGATACAAGCAAGAAATACACCAGAAGAAGAATGAGATATTTACTGATTGTGAAAATATACAGAGGAATACTAAACAAGCAAATCACTCCCAAGCGTAAAAATGCTAACTGGATTGATGAATGTACATATAGTCACAATTTGTGGAGATTTTCACAAACACGTTTCATGCAAATAAATATTAATAGTTTCCATACAGAAATAGGTGGGACCTAAATATAAAGAAAACTTTCAATGACGAGGTATTAATAGTTTTACACATTTTGATGCTAGAAACAAGTTTCTAGCCTACTCTCTTAAGTATGCTCTAAAGACTGGCCTCCAGCATGAAAGAACAGTGTCCAATAACTATAAATACTAGGAATTGCTGCAATTCCTATCCATAATGGATTCCTGGAGAGTACCTGCTTGACAGATAAACCTAGAATAACTATCCTGAACTAAATCCACTGACTAATGAAATGTAACCTTGCTGCAACACGGAATTCAAAGAAACCTGCCTCTCAAACTGAATCAGGCTCGATGATTATACTCATTTACATAAGACGCTACCTTTACACACATGGGTTCCAATCGTCCCAGAATACACAGTTGTACTATCTTATAGAAGTTCCCAGTCTGAATCACAATGTTCAGTGCTATGATTTTTGTCAACATCCGCAACCTCATAAAAGGAATTAGATGCTGAAATATCAATGCTGCGAGCTCCATACCAGTATGCTGACTGCTCACTTTCATCCTGTGATAAAGGTAACTTCATGAATCATACTTGGAATGGCAGCATACAAACTACAGATCAACATTTATAAACTAAAACTACAGGTTACAAAAATAGTAATTTCATAGGAAAAAAAACATCAGAACTTAAACTATTAATGTTGCCAAAGGAATACCACAGTATTATTGAACTTGGAGAATTGAAGATGATCTGCACCGAAAGGTTCAACAGCTTTAAGGACTGTTACTCCATCTTTAGCATTTGAATACCTTTTCTCCTTGGTTTCTGGTAGATCCTCCAAGACCTCCAATGACGTTTTCCCTACAATTATCTATTGTCTGTTAGTATGAGATATTAAATAATAAATATTAGTCACAACCTAGGCAAACCATGTTCGATATTTCTGAATCTAACTCACAGAAAGCTCTAATAAAGCAGTTTTCAGTTTCACAGTAAACCAAGATTCCATTTTGAAGTCTGATTATCTCAAGACTATGTAGCCGGTTCGCCAGGTTCTGGCCCAGGTCCTGGTCCGGGTTCGCACTGGGTCCGGGTCCTAGTCCAGTCCCTCTGCGGGTTCGACCAGGGTCCTTGCATTTGGGCCTTGGTTCGCCGGTGAAGAACCCGGGAGAACCCGAGCAGAACCCGGGCGAACCCAAAGCGAACCCAAGCAGAACCCACGGCGCAAAAGGCTTTTTTATTGTTTCCTTCACTTTGACTTTGACCCACGCCCATGGGAACCCTAAAAGTGACCTCTAAAACATATTAAACACCTAAACTACCTCATTTTCATTCATTTGTTTTGCAAACAAGCATTTTCATTCCAAGAGGCTGAGTTCTTATTTTAACTTGTTGGATTGACAAAAGGAGTTGAATATTGATTGTTGAAGCTTCTACAACGATTGCATTGCCATTCCTACAGATTTGCAAGTGTTCATTGGCTGCTACAAAGATTGTTGAAGATTATTTTTGCAAAAAGGTATGTTTTTCTCATTTTTTTCTCATTTTTTCATTCTTTTTGTTTTTGTTTTACAAACAGAAACTTTGTTTTGCATCTTTTTTTTTCTGTTCTTCTATGAATGTATACATTGTGCAAGATTCAAAAGAGCTAGGTTTTAATTTTTTAAAAATTATTATATTTTGTTTTCATTCAAATTTTGAATGTGTTGTTTGCAAAACAAATTGCCATAGGAATCACAATGTCAATGGGTTCTACCTCCGGCTCCATAGCTAAACCAAACCCAAAGTTCAAAACAAGTGCAAATTCTCCTCTATGGCAGTATGTTGAAATGATAAGACAGCTTCCAGGTGGTGGTGGTTATGTTTGGAAATGCAGTGGGTGTGATGTTCAATATTCTAGTTCATACCATAGGGTGAAAGCACATTTGTGTGGCATAAGTGGAAAAGGCATCTCACCTTGCCCTGGAAAGAAAGATGCCCCTATTCAACCTGAGACAATTGCAAAATACATTATGGAGCAAGAACTAGCAGATCAACGGGAAGCCCAAAAAGGAAATCACCCTTTGTTAAATAAAAAATCAAAGGGAATGCAGCCCCCATCTAATCCCAATCCCAATATTGTGGTAGAAGACCACCCATTTATGGCCATTCCAAATCTTCAAGCTCAAAGTGCACAACCTTTTGCAAACAAGAGAGCAAAGGGACCTTTGGAAGTTGCATTTCAAAATGAGAGTAGAGCCCTTGCCGACCAATGTGTAGCAAGATGCATATATGCCAATGGACTATCTTTTAATGTTGTTCGTTCTCCATATTGGAAAGAGATGTTGAGAACGGTTAATGAAGCTCCAAAAGGGTACAAGGGCCCGGGTTATGAGAAGGTGCGTAGCACTTTATTGGAAAAGGAGGTTGAGTTGGTTGAAGATGCATTGAAGCCTATAAGAGATTCATGGGTTGAGACAGGTGTGTCCATTGTTTCAGATGGTTGGAAGGACTCAAAAAATCGGCCTTTGATCAATGTCATAGCGGTGTCCCCTAAAGGGGCAATGTTTTTGAAAGCCGTGGATTGTGAGGGGCAAGTAAAAGATGGGCAATTTATTGCTAATATTCTTATTGCAGCCATTGAGCAAGTGGGAGCCCGCAACGTTGTTCAAGTTGTAACGGACAACGCGAAGAATTGTAGAGCTGCAGGGTTGTTGGTTGAGGAAAGATATTCACATATCTTTTGGACACCTTGTGCAGTCCATTCACTCAATCTTATGCTGCAAAAGATTGGGAATAAAATTGAATGGATCAAACAATTGTATACTGAGGCTGAGGACATTCAGATGTTCGTCACCAACCACCACTTGTCTCAAGGGATCTTTAGAACATTTTCAAAATTGGAGCTATTGAAGGTAAGAGAAGTAATATTTACATTTGTCATTTTCTGATTTTCATAATTTGATTGTTCAATCTAATTTAAATTCTTCTTTAAAGTTTATTTTTAAATATTAATTATTTTTTTAATTTGCAATAGGTTGCAGAAACCCGCTTTGCCTCTAATACAATCGTCTTGAGACGACTTGTGAAAGTTAGGCAAGCACTTTCTAGCATGGTAATTAGCACCAATTGGTCTATATGGAGGCAAAGCAGCACTGAAAGAGCAACAAGAATTAAGAGCATGATATTAGATGACTCATGGTGGGATCGTGTGGAGTATCTCCTTAGCTTCACTGAGCCCATTTTGAGTATGATTCGCTATACTGACATGGACAAGCCATGCATTGGACAAATATATGATGGTATAGACTCAATGCTTGAGAAGATCAAGTGCACCATAAATGCAAGAGAGCAAGACCCTGAAGAGACTTTCTTCAAACAAGTGCATACAATTGTTGAAGAAAGATGGAACAAAATGACAACTCCATTACACCTTCTTGCCTTTGCATTGACTCCAAAATACTACAGCTCTCAGGTTCTTTCACAACCAGGAAGGCTTCCTCCATATAGAGATTTAGAAGTGGCTGAAGGGTACAAGGCAGCATTTGTGAGACTCTTCCCTGATCGAGATTTGCGGAGTGTAGTCACAGATGAGTTCACTGATTTTGTGCACTCAAATCATCTAGATGTTGATGCCTCCCGTGATAGGTTCTTAAAGGATGTTCATTCTTGGTGGTACTTCCATGGACAATACTTCCAAAATTTGCAGCCCCTTGCAATCAAAATTTTATCACAAGTAAGTTTAATAAATTTTCATATTTTAGTTTTAAAAGTTTCATAATTCCATTTATAAATTTTTAATTGTTTACTTTGTCTTCATAGGTTGCTAGTTCATCCGCATCTGAGAGGAATTGGAGCACATATTCTTTCATCCACTCAGTAAAGCGCAATAAATTGCTGGAGAACTTAGTATATGTGCATTCCAACTTGCGTCTCCTTTCACACAAACAACCTAACTACAAGGAAGGGGAGACGAAGTTGTGGGATATAGTGCCAGAGGATACTGACTTGGATGCTTGCACTTCCCAACATATTGCATATGAGGATCCGATATCCAACAGGAGCATGGGCACATTAGTAGTGCTAGTGATGGTGCCATTGGCACTACTTGTGATTCATCTAGTCTTCCTACTTCCATCTAATGTCAATGTTGACATTGATATGGATGATCTAGAGAATCCATATGATGATTAAAACTTTGAAAGTGTTGTAATATTGAACTTGAAGTTTGAACAATGAATATTTATCATGCATGTTTTAAATGACATTCAAGTTTATGGTGGTTTTGTTGTTTATATGATGTTATCAGTTATGTGATATTCTAATCCTAATTCATGCTTCTAGGCTGCATATATATATATATATTTTGTAATTTGTACTAACGAACCCAAGACGAACCTAACCCACCCCCCAAAAAATTTTGCCGAACCCGCGAACCCAAACCCGAACCGGCTACTTAGATTTTTTATTATTCTAAGGTGACTTGAGATAGGATTTCACATTAGAGTTTACTGTTTTCTTCATCTTCATCTTCACTGTAAATATCAAGATAATCCATGCAGCTATATTGATCAAAAGTTCTGTGAGCTGAACTTGAAAGATTGTTCTATTCCTAGCTATCCCTTTTTTAAAACCACCTCATCCATCTTTATATAAAAAAGGCTACTAGGCTTCTTGGTTTTGTATGACAATTGAAAGCTGTATTGAAAAATTTCTTATGAGATTCTAATTGTAATTTAGAAATGTACAATTTTGTAACAAATATCCCTGTGCTTTTGTGTGAGCTAGTTTTAACAGTTTGTGCATTATTTGATCTTGTGACCGTGCTAACTTCATCCAAATAGGAGATAATTTAGAAAAGTAGAGGCAAGTCCTCATGATAAGAAGATACAATCTACTAAATAGTCACAGGACTAGCTAAGTATTTCAAGCTTGGGCCTGAAATGAGCTAGCTTTTCCCAGACTTTTCATTCTCCTGTAAAATGAATCTTTCCCTGGTCAATAGTCTGCCTACCTAATAAGTGTCAAAAACACAAAATATTCTAATACCCGGCTAACTGGATCCAAATAATGAATAAATGATGAACAGGAAACCATCATTTGAAATGAGTTCACCGCTTATCTTTTCCAGAGACTCTCACAGCCATAGACAAAAGCATGCCAAACATTTTTTCGGCCAGAAATCAAATGGTTTTACTGATTTTTGCAAGTTATAAGTAGCTGGTTACAATATATGAGATAAAAAGAAAAATATATCATTTCTATCGTTTTCTTCTATTTTTCTTTCAAAGAAGCTTCTGCGCCACACAAATGCATACCAAGAATTTCTCAGCAGATTTCAGATGTTTAAGTGACTCCTACATGTAGAAAATAGCAGAGGATCCAGAAGTTATTGAAAGAACTGATTGAGCAGCCAAATTTTAATGTATCTGAAATGAAAGGCACATCAAAGCATGGACTTCGGTCCAAACACGTTTGCAATCCAATATATACCAAACACTTACAAATAGGAAGTCTATCTTTCAATTTCTTTGCTGTTTTAGGGGTTTAAAAAATGCAAAATCTTGGGTAAAAAATAAACAATGAAACTTTTTGGGAGAGTCAAAGAAGAGTAAACTGGTTCAAGTACAACCTTGTCATAAAACTCAAAAGTACTCTACTTTGTAACCATACACTTATAGTTATAGATGTAACCCACCAAGCAAATTTGGCATTATAGGCCATTGTAAAATCTAGAGGGAATGAAATAAATTGAGGATGCATTGCTTCATCGTGTACCAATTCTTGGGATTTTTTTGCATTAACTTGCCTTTTTCTAATTGTTGTCACTTTGTGCACCCCTTACCTTTTCCACTAGTTATAACCAGTCTAAGAGATTTACGTGGGTTCATCCATGTCAAAATGTGTCTCTGATGTTTGTAGTTTCCCTCCCTATGCTTCAGTTAGTTTCCCAAAATCAAAATCCAAAAAATTGGCCAAGTTAGGGAGGTGATCGAAGCTTTTAGGTCAATCAAAACTCCTTTGTCAGAGATTCCTAGTCCATCAGGACCCTATTTCTAAAAGGCTGTCAACAGTTTCATGGGTACCGAGAACCTCATAGGTTCCTAGTTCTTAAGGAGCTTCCAACAAGTTCCTTCCCAAGCCTAAGCCCCAATACTGCCAATGGCATGATGGAAAAGATAACAGTTTGAGGGTCTGGGGGAACAAGGAACCAAT
The DNA here is from genome assembly GCA_007258455.2 of Sequoia sempervirens. Lineage (NCBI taxonomy): Eukaryota > Viridiplantae > Streptophyta > Pinopsida > Cupressales > Cupressaceae > Sequoia > Sequoia sempervirens. The sequence goes on along the minus strand of VDFB02086081.1, from coordinate 75,102,871 downwards.
GGTTCCTAATTCTGATCTTCGCCCCTAACATTTCAAAGCATAAGGCTTGGAGCAAATTCGCAATACCAGAAGCAAAACCAGGGTCAAAGGTTCCATAGGAACCAAGAACTAATGATTCCCAATTCCCATGAAACCCCTGACAAAAGACAGAGACATGGTAAAAGGTTCCATAGGAACCAAGAACTAATGGTTCCCAACTCCCACGAAACCCCCAACAAAAGTTAAGGCAAGCAGTCAGAGGTTCTATAGGAACCAGGAACCAATGGTTCCCAGTTCCTGTGGAACCCTTGACAAGGGTTCCTGAAAGATGCCAAGGTAAAAAGATAAGTTTGAAGGTTCCATCTGAACCAAGAACCATGGGTTTCCAGTTCCCATGGAACCTCCAACAAAGGTTCCTGAATGTTAGAGAGGCAAAGGCATGGTCAGAGGTTCCATAGGAACTAAGAATCATTGGTTCCCGATTCTTATGGAACCCCTAACAAAGGAAAGCAAGAAAAGAGAAAGAAATAATCATAGGGTTCTTTGGTTTCAAGTACCAAAGGAACCTCCAATAGGTTCCCAGTTCCGACAAAAACCTTAACAAAGCAACGAGGTAAAGTAAAGGTGTTGAAGGCAAATGAAGAGCACGACAAAGGCAAGGTAAAAGGATTAAGTGATTGGTGGTTCCATAGTTTCCGAGAACCTATGACGGGTTCTAGTTCCCAATAAGGCAAAGGGCACCAATAGTTTGGGGATGAAAAGGTTGAGCAGTTCATAAAAACCAAGAACCAATGCTTTTGAGAGCCCAATTCCTATGGACCCTCATCAAAGAAGCAAAAGCATCGAGGTGGGAACATTGAGGAACCAAGGAAAAGAAGGGAGGAAGGAGAATACAAATGAACAAAGATAACGCCAACACTGTTTTTTGCGCCTACCTCCTCTACAACATGATTACTCCCGCAACTACCATTTTCCAATCCATAGAGCCTTGTAAGGAGTTTTAATTGCATTTTTGGCACGAATTGAGGGGGGAAAGCGGCACCATGCTACATTTATGATTTGCAGACCTCCTTTTTGTTAGAGCCCATCCCCAAGTCACATTTTGTAGTGGATTTTGTGGGCACCTCTACAAATTCATCAACGTTGAAGTACATGTGCCTTCCTGTTGCTTCTTAGCCATCTTGATCACTTGAATTCTAGGAAAAGATATAGGTTATTCGGACTCATTTGAAAAAAAAAAGAAGGGATCTCTTATTTTCAATTTTGTTTCTTTCAAAGACTTACATACTCTACCATTGTAAACAAGCTCTATGCCTCTGGATTAATGAAATTGTTAATTTTTCACCTCTTTCACTCCTGGCACTTTGTGTGAACTTGCTTACCTCTATGTCTAGATGAATGTTTAATATCTTCTAATTTGTATGTTGTGTTAATCTTGTTTGCAAGGGTTAACTGTGGGTCTTCTTTTCCTCTTAGTGCTTGTCAAAATCCATTCTCCATACACACCTTTAGAAGATGATATAATAGAGAACAATGTGAGTTCTTTTAGCAGTTTGATAGATTATTTGTGTTGTAGTGGGTAGGAAGAAACTCACTTTAATTTAGGTGCATCACCACCCTTTCTCCTTCATACATTCCTTCTTCCCCTTTTCCTTTGAAAATCAGTAGAATAGGATTAACCTATAGGTATATTCAATGTTGGATTGGTTCAACACATGCATCTAGGTTTAGAAAGGAACCAACCTTCTCTAAAGGTCTAATCTCATCTATAAGGTCCCACAACTCGATATTAGAATTATAGTTAGTTGCTATTTTAATGCTCATCTCTGTAAGGGCACTTGTCGTGCCTATTTGTTTGCTTCCGTTTCTGTCCATTTCTTTCCACTTCTGTCCATGTTCGCCTATAATCACGTCTCTGTGATTATTGCGCCTCCTGCATTGTATTCTATTTATTCATTCTTTCATGTTAATAGATTTACTCGATTATTTTGAAACCATATGCTCTTGCATCTGTATTACCTTCCACTACCAGTCATGCGGGCAAACACATTGGAACCAGTCCAAACATTAGAACTCAATGAAAACTATTTGTTCAGTATCAACATCCCACAAAAGTCTGAAGCAGACCAAGCATCCACAAGGCAGGTTCAGTAGCCACCCGAAAGTCTACAACCAATACCACACCAAAAACCCGCAAAGCCATAACTTAGCCAATTTTTATCCTCTCTTTCACCAAATTGGACCTACAAACACTCATTAAGCTCCTCTACAAGGTGACATCATTAGATTTCCCAAATTATATTTAAAAATCCTCTGAAGCAGCTAACATAACTAACACTACCAAAAACCAAAAGCAACTGGAAACTTTTTTGGTTGATGCAAGATTGCTTGTGGAAGCAATGTTCCTGCATCACATGGATGCAGACTAAATTCGACTACTTATCATCCCTATTTGTCAAGAAAGTATTTTTAGCTTTCAAATGTAATAGAGGTGTTTGCAATGAAGCAAGATGCAAGATAAGATTTTTGAGTAGTCTACTTTATTAGACAATCAGGTACATATAGAGTAGCAGTTAAGAACAACCAATGAGCTCAACAGCTCCATGTAGTATTCCCACTCTTCAACATACTCCTAGGCTCTGACACAATCGTAATGAAAACTTATTAATCAGAACAAATGCAGCATAAAAGCAGCAGTTGTCTAATAGCAATATTCTTTGATGATGACCTTGTTTTCAGGCCTGTTGAATTAAAGGATCTTCCAAGGACTATACAAGGCCCAGGAAGTTTAGGCCATGCTCAATGTATGTCTATTTAAATCCAATCTTTGGACCTCATAAACAAGTCAATCTTTCTGTGCCTGAAAGCTAACAGGCACTCATGAGTATTTATGTTCTATATATGCTTACCTTCATATAAAAGCCACCAAGATTGGAAATTGCAATAAATAATGTCAATTAATGGTGTGCTCCATTTAAACATTTGATTTTATCTTATTACATAAAGATTTAAATACGGATTCTATGTCGTGTTTCATCAAAGTTCAGCAGTAAAAGATCACCATCTATTCATAGTGAATAAAATGGACATATTGACAGAATCTAGTTAATACAAATCCATCCTAATATAGGAATGACAAAAAATCGTATATAGAAAGCCTTTGAGAAAGAATGGTTTTCTTATAATGATCTAATTGCCAAGAATTCTAAAGAAAACAAGACATGAAGAAAAGCAGCAAAAGAAAAAAGACATAGAATTATACCCATTTCATCATGTATTGATCCTTTCAATTGAATTGACTTATGCTGTTGTTCCATCATAGGATTAGCCAAAGCAAGCAATAATTTATGTACGTCATATGCATCATCAGTACAATTGTCAGGTTCTAGAGTAAGAGTCACAGACTGCTTTTCTGCATCCGATGTTTCTTGAAGACATGGAGGTGGTGTCTGCCTTGATGTGTTTATGGATGATAAGTCAGAGTCTGCATCTTGAGGATTGCATTGAAGGCTCTTATGTAATGTCTCACAAGATGCAAACACAACATCAGGTTCTTTCTCATCATTAGCAAAATCTTGCTTCGAGTTATAAAGGTCCACAGACTTTGTAATCAACAAATTATTTTTTTCGGGATCTGGCTTGGGCTTTTCTGAAATGATGAACTTTTCCTCTAAATCAACAGTTATAATAGAAGATAAACTCTTGATAGCAACTTCAGGAGCTGGAGGCAGGATTTCCTGTATAACTTCTGCATATATTTTACGTACATTTGCCCCTGCAATGCTCACCTGATTTTCTACATACTTAGTTGTCTCCTGCAATTTCATAATATCTGTGATTAAATGGTTGATTAATCAGATGAAAATGTAGACAATTAAGCAGGTTATGATACAAACATCTTTAAGGTATACCTACTAACAGAAAAAAGAGAGATCATTCCCACCCATTCCTACTTTTCACATCAGCAGCCAACCAAGAGTTCTGCCTTAGTATATAGCAACATTAGAAATATGGGCATCCACAACACAGATGAATGTTTCTTTGGTATACCAAACATAGTCGAAATATGAGACATGCCCACATCAGCAAAAATATGTAAATGAGAACATCATGTATTGTGTGAAAGACTTAAGTTTCAAGTGTTAACCTGTATTAAATGAGAGGGGTTTTTATCCACCTCTTCACAAATGTGCTCAAATTTTTGGTACATTCGGTCAACCCATGATAATCCTTTCGAGGAGACACTGGATTCCACTATGATAGAACCGTCAGGAATCATGCTGTAAAATTGTTAGCTGCCCTATATTGTTTAATCTTTCGTGTCCTCAATTACCTGCAAATAACAAGCAATTACTCCATGAACCAAATTAAAACAATATTCTAATGGAATAAAAAAAAAGTACTATCAGAGTATTACATAATTTGCATGGAGAGTTGAACCAACTGTAGACAAACTCACTGGAGTGTAAAAGACTTCAACAAGCTTAAGTGCAGAATAAAAACAATTGAAATGGATAAAAATATGGTGTCATGCAAAACAAAGTTAAAGAAAATACTTAAGAAATCTAGGACACCATTCAAATAATAAATGCCTTCTCTTGAGTATTTGGTCTTTTCAGAGGTTTATGTTTCTCTGGAACTGTATGGTGTTGGTCTACAATCATTACATCCTCACCATAAACATACACACACAGCTCCAAAACCAAAATATTGATGGTAGTTATGGCAAATCTATACTGCTTTATATCAATCAAACTAAAAGTGTGTTTGTTTGCATTTCCTTTGATGGTACAACTTGAGTAGGTCAGATGTTAAAGATGTGTGTACTCCATATTAAAGGTCGCAAGTTTGAATCTGGAGGGGGGTAGGATTGTATATCTTAACGAACAATATATAAGGTAAATGGAAAAAACAATCCCCTTGTTAAATGTTTGAGGGTGGTCTCATTATCTCATACACTAATTTGGTGTCTCAAATGGCAGTGACCCCTAAAAACTTACCTTTACCACTTTTACCTTTCTAAATACATCCATTCACACATATGCTTCTTTTGCTCACACAAGAGAGAGAAAGAAGTCAATAAATTTTTGGTGTGATAAGCTAACTTGATAATGGTAAGAGGGTTCTGTTCTAGCACAAGAAAAAAGTAACATTACACAAGGAATCTGATGAATTCTCTAAAGTTCCCTTCAATATTTGAAAGAAAGTTCCTTTCCCATTCAAATGTCTACTCCATGTCTATATTTATTATTTGTTTTCATACAAATACAGAATACCTGCATACTTTCTGCCAACATGCTTGAAATTTGTACCATTTATTTTCAACTGCATTTTTGTCAATTTAACACAAACTATATCTTCAAAAACTCTCCCAAAGTTTTGCTTGCCAAGTTCCTTTTCCAGTTTCCCTGACTTTCCTCTGAGGTGTTATGATTTTTCTGGAAACTAAGGTAAAGAGCTCCAAATCATTATACAGTGTGTCTCTGTTCCTAGATCATATGACAAACAAGCTTAGCATATGCTTTCTTCCCATATTTTTCTTTGGCCTCTTCTATCTTACCAATTTACAGCTAAGATATCAATATTCATTTAAATAGACTGAAGTTGATTTTGCTTCCAAGGAACTGCTGCCTTCACATAGTTTACATCCTGTGCTCAATTGGTGATTGGAATTGTACCATTCTTCTTATCTTTAGGTGTGTGCCTTCAGCTCTTCTTTGGGCCTAGAAGAATCTTATTCCTACACATTAAAACAATCTTTCCCGTGAAGATAGTTCCAGAAGTACCCAAAACATTCTCACATGAAGATCCAGAAGCACACAATCAAAATCTTATTCCTGGTGTCTTCCAAAACACCACCCATTTGTCAACATGTTTTCTATGGTGGACGAGCATGTTTGGTATATAGCTCACATTTTTTGATGTGATGTTCTCAGCTCTTAGGAAGTCTTCCATTTACAATGTAAAAATGGCCACTTAAACATCATGGGGCTGACGTACTAGGGGAGAGTATGGTTAAAATTTCATGCCCGCTTGTTATAAATAAGGATTATACCCCATCTTATGTAAATATAATTTCTATTATTAATAAAAACTCCTATTGGAGACATTTTTGGAGCATAAATCCATCTTTCGGTGTATGCCTTCAGCATAAATCTCATTCCTGTTGTGTGACAAAACACAACCCATCTTAACAACATATTTTATAATGTAAAGAAAATAAGCTTTTTTGGTGTGAAGCTCATATCTTCTAATATAAAGTCCTGCACTCTGGCAATGTCTTCCATTTATGGCAGAAAAAAACCACATATACATCATGGAACCCACATACTCGGGAGATTATGAATAGGGTTTCATAGAAGAGTATCTTTGAAAAACTCGCAGGACTTGCCAAAAACTCACATATTTGCCCATCAACTCCACTGGACTCGGGAATTAAACCAATTGAACTTGTTTCGTTGGAAAGGCCTCATGACTCAGAATCTTATTGATAAAAGTTAGAAACAGTCTTAACACTACAGTATATAATATATACCAACAATGCATATATTTATGATTCAGTAGTCATGATATATCTGGGTATATATCATTTACACATTACTGGACTACAATTCCAGTTTTTTCCCACGAAAGAAAAAATCGAGCATTAGCCACCATGGAAAAGACTACACTGAAAACAGCAACCTCTTCTATTACACAAATATTAACCACGAAATATGAAAAAGGCCACTATCCCCCAAAAATTACAGAGTGTAGAGCTCTTGTAGGAACTGCATGGATAAAACTGATCAAAAAAGGAAACATGGGACCTGGGACTTCCTCTCAGAATCAATCACCCACAATATAATAAGATCCCTCATACAGGACCCGGCTACTTGCTGGGAATTTCATTTCTTATGAACAGGGTTCCAAAATAATGATGTCTATAACAAACAAAATTGAAAAAAAATACCCAACATTCTTACACCCTGAGGCCAAATCCACCATTGCATGGTGAAACATCTTTTTAAGAACATTAACTCTAAAGAAAATAAGTTTTGCAAGTGCTGGAAAAACAATAACTAGTGCACAGCCTCTTGACATGGCAACTTTTGTATGGAAATGCCTAGATATATATACAGTGAAATGACAGATATACAAAATGCAGTTTGACTCGGTTTTACATAAGTTTAAACCATTACAAATTTAATATGCATCCCTCCTATTAGAGAATCTTCCATTACAAATTTACTATGCATACTTCCTAGTAGAGAATTTTCCATCACAAATTTATTATACATGCTTTCTTGTAGACAATCTTCCATTGGCATTGTCAATTGGCTTTTGAGTGAGCTTATGCCTTCAACCTGAAATTTAAAAGGGTTTTGCTGCATAGTGAAGTTCTAGAACAAACTCTCCTGCATGAATTACATATCTTAAATGCCTTAGCCCCTTATTCTATGTCAATAAAATTATCATGGCATTCCATAGACTACATAGCTTTCTTGCTTGTTGCTCCTAGTCTACTTTGTCGATTTCATCATCTTATGAGCTCAAAATGTGCATGTAACAAGAATTGGCATGATCACAAATTTCTGATGCACTTTCAACAAACAATATAAGATATCTAATGATGTGGCAAACAAAAACATATTCATCTAAGATATTGGATGTAAATATCGAAAAAAAATGTGTTACTGGATCTGCTTACAGACTGGATGGATCTAATTCCAATTTAAATTGGATCTGTGATTCGGTCCAATCTGCTTGTGGATATAGGTAGGATGCAGCAAAATGGGGTTGGGTTCGTCTAGGAAGAACCCAGGTGAACCAAGGAAGGATCAGAGGGAAACTAGGTGAACCCAAGGCGAATCTGTCCATTTTTCTACGTCTTTTTTTTAAATTTACATCTTTGACTTTGCCTTTTAAAAAATTATGAAAATGGTGTGCACCATGAAGGTCTGTGTGGTTTTGAAGGTCTTCATTTGGGCTTTGTGTCAGGGGCTCTGCCCCTCAACCCCACCCTATATCGCGACAGGGAACGTATCAAGGGCACTGCCCCCGGACCCTTCAAGGGGTGCCACCTCTCAACCCCGATGGGAAGACTGCCCCCAAACCCCCACAAAGTTGTGGGATATGGAGCCAAAACAAACTAGCTCAGATGCTTCCACTTTCCAACATGTTGCACTTGAGAGGAGTCTGAAAGCAAGCACACTTTTAGTGCAAGCGGCAATGGCATTGCTTGTGTTTCTTCAAGTGTCTCTATATAATCTAATGACAATGATGTTGATGGTTTAGAAAATCCATATGACGCTGAAAATTGATAGTTAAATTTGATATTATTACTTTAATATTGAAATTGAAGTTTGGGCAATGAATATTTTATAATTTCTATCATTTAATCTTTTAAATAACAGTAGAGTTTACGATGGTTTTGTTGATTATATTATGCTATGTGGCATTCCAAACTAAATTCATGCTTTTATATATATATATAGCATGAATTATATATATACACCAAATCCACGAACCCAAACCAGGATCTATACCAGAACTGGTAACTTAGCAAAAAATTAACAGATCTACTTTCTACCATAGTCATAAATTCATAATCGTCTATATGTTTTGCCACTGTATTTCCCTTTTTCTTGCTTGTACACTGCAATGCTCCTAAACAGAAATAATATTTAGCTAACTCCAGTGAGTAATCACGAATATGTAGCTCTTAAAGTTTTCAATATGTCATAGAAATTACATTATACCATACACAATTGATTCCTGGAGATTAGCATCCTGTAACTGTATTAATTACAATCCCATCGCACGTCATTTCTTCAATTTAAATCACTGCTAAAATAATCCTTTATAATGAAATTCATGGTTTAATTTTCTTGTATATGATTTTGTGGAAATCTATGTAAAGCGTTATTTTGTCCTCCAATTATGTACTGCAGGCATTCAGTGAATTAAAATTATCAAACATGCTTCTCAATTCCATTTTGGCACCTATGCTAACCACCATTGGAAACACCATTATGTTCCTGACCTAAAATCTGAAATTTCAGAACACAAGATTATGCTTTAACATAGACAAAAGGGTCAGTATCTTGAGTTAGTTTTTATTGAAGCAACCTTTAAGGCATTACCATTTTGAAAAGAAGACATGGAATATTTATAGGGGGGGGAATGGGGATATCAATTTGAAATAGGTTACGGAGGTGTGTGAATAAAGGTATGGCTGTATTACATTTAAACACAGTATTCAGCCGATCTGGCTACTGATACAAGGACCTTGTCCCAAAACCAGGTTTCCTGGTGACTAAGGACCATAGTAGCACATGAATTGACATGCCGTGGTAAAGGCATAAATGCAATGTAATTAGCCAGGTTTAAAACGGGAAAAATTCAACAAAAACTCAGGAAACTAGAACACCATTGTATTATTCATAAAATTCTAGGAAAAATCTAAGTTTTCTATTTCCTGTTGAGTATGGTATGTAGAGATACAAATAAACATAATTACATTATAAAATACTTAGGAAATTTATTTAAAAATTATTTTAATTTTACTTAAGAGGGTTTATGTCAAAAAACAAAGAACTGGTCCTAAAATAGGACACACCCTTGTGGAATGCAGGCTACTATTTTGGGGCAGCCCTGTGATTTTACCTAAGCCCTAGAATAAAATTTCCAGTCTGCCTGTGATCTGTATTACTCTTTTGTGCCTCTAAATGTAAAAAATGGGCCCAAAATGAAGATAGGTCTATATAAATTTCATGAACATTTTTTGAAAAAAAAAATTAAAATTTTGGGAAATGTCATTTCAAATGTGGCAGATTCCAATTAATAAGTTTTTTGCAAGTAATATTAGCATGCCACTGACAGTACATAAGATAAAATAAACAAACTCCCTTGAATAGGCAGGATCTCCAAATAAGACGTGATAGGCTGCAAGAGCAGTAGGGATGCTGCAAATCGCTAAGAACTTAGTCCTCCACAGCCTACCAACATAAACAATCCTAAAGTCACACCTCCTTCAATTGCTTTCAAGTTTCAAGTATATGGCGCACAATTCATTATAAATGCCATGTCCCATATTCATCGGTACTGAATTCAACCATCTTCTAGACTTTCCAATTGTAACAAAATTGTATCTTTCCTGAACCTTGCACCAAAAAACTAAGACTTTGGAACCGCTAGCAAATAAGACTCTAAAAATAGGCCATTTAAAACAACTTATACTAAATTACATGTACCCAAAAATAAGCTACCACATATGGTATTCTGAATACTTGACAAAAAAAAGGATGTAAAAGAAACATGTCCAGAAATGTACATTAACAGCTAATTGAGTTTTCAACTAGAATTATTAAGAGCCTTGAGATCATATATCATGAGAGAGGCGTTTGGTGTAATTCTTCCTTTTCAAACGTCACAATGACCAAAAAGATATTGTCGAGATATTAACATATATTAAAATCAGAGGGGGCAATGCTGCTTAACGATAATTAACAATATACAGAACATTTTCAAAAACATCAATCCCAGAGTTCACCAAGAAACTGGACACAGGTGCCAAGAAGAACCCAGAAATGAATGCAGAAAACGCAGAAATGAATGCAGAAGGACACAAAAATGAAATAAAAGAACCACCCACAAAAGAATGCACAAAGATATAAAAAGGAAATCTTATAACATGCCTAAATAATCAATCCATATATACCAAAATATTTATTGATAATTTAGTAATTGATATAAATTGATTATTTAGTACTTGGGTATATAGTAATATCCTATTTTTTTCTTGGTAAACCTCTGCTGGAAACATGGCCACATTTATTTGAGTGAGAGAGATTTGAACCTGGGTTTGAAATACTAAGATTGTCCTCTGTTACAAATAACAACATGCCACTTTTTTGCTTGGTAAATCTCTGCTGCTAACACAGGTAGCCTTATTATGGTAAGAGGGATTTGAACCTGGGTTACAACATAAGACTGTCCTCCATTACAACTTACAAATACATCAAAACCCCTTGGACTACCCAAATATGATAATACCCATTGATTATTTGGTACAGGTCTGTATACCAACATCCCAACTCTTTATTAATTATCATCAATGGTGTTCTATTTAGGTATATACTATAAAGTCCAGAAGTCAGTTTCATCATTAGCCCACAAAAGTAGAAACGAATGAACCATCTTCGCAGACACTGTGCTCAAAATGGTAACCTTTTCTGTAACAGAATCACTAATGATGGTTTATGAAAAAACTATACACTTGCCCTTACAGATTGCGAAGCTCTTGCAGGCAGTGTAACAACTGCTTGAAAAAATGGCACACAACTAAACCATATCAAGGAGCGAACAAAAAAGGGCCAGTTACAAAGAGTGGTTCAGTGATAGAGCACCCTAGCATGCACAAAAGGGGCCCTAGGTTCAAGTCTTAGCTGGTCTGTGTAAGCTAGCATGGGATCAGAGCCCTCAGCACCAAAGCGTGGGTCATTCAAACCATCACAAGGAGCCTACCAAAATAAGTCAGGTCATAAAGGTGCCACAACCTCGATGGTAGAGCACCTCAGCATTCAAATGGGAAGTCTTGTAACAACATCATCCGAGCCACCTCAGATGAGGCTACACCAAAAACTATTTTTTTTATAACAAAAGCAATAAATTAATAACCATGAATTATGAATAAAAAAGAGGCAATCATTCTTACAGATTGTTAAGCTCCTGAACCCAGTTTATGGGCAAAACAAACCAATAAATAGACGCATAGTGACCTTTATCTCATTAACAGCCATCAACAAAATAAGGCCTCTCAAATGGGCTTAGCTAATTACTGAAGTTCCTTGGAAATATCAGTGTGGACAGAGTTCCTTCACAATACTGTCTAATAGCAATCAAAGAAAACAAAAAGCAAACAAGGTTTGTTAGTTTATTCACAGACATTTGTATAAAAACGTGAGCTTGAAAGCTTTGAAAGAAGGTAGAAAATTAAAGATGTGGCTCCATAATATTCTAAAAACCTGCAAAATAAAAGTCCAAATTCTGAAAAAGTAAAATATGGGTCTCCAAATTTCAGGATAAAAACATGCATGGGCGATCAAAGTCTTTAACATGAAAAGCATTGATATTTAAAATTCTAAAAAAATGAAAGGGTATCAAAAATTCTTTAAAAAAGTTGCTATGGATGTTCATAGTTCTGTAAAGTTCAGAAAAGGAAGCGGGTGTTCGAAATCAAAATCTAGCATTTCACAGAAGCGCGATTAAACATTACTTATGATGATGATGTCCACACAGACCACACAGAGGCATACCCGATTTCGGCGAAACTCCAAGATCTGCTGTAAACACATTAATTTTCTGCACAGAAATGCAGAGTAAAGTAAGAAAAAGAAAGACACAGAACTTGGCCATAGCACGTCTCGCCCGCATCACTAGCTATTAGGCTTAAGCTATACGAAATTGATACCAATCTACGCTTTCGTATGTACTCCGGATGGCCGCCAATACGGTCGGCGGGTACGGTGCACAAGGATTTTAAGCATAGAGAAGGTTTTAGAAACTAGGTTCTTGATCATACCTATTTCTTATTTGAAAATGAAAGGATAATGTAATGCTTTTTGGTTTTTGTTTTTTTCTCTTTCTTGTTATCAATCCAAAAATGACATTATACATGCATATTACATGGAATATGTTATCAATTCAGTGGTTAATAGTAGTCCACTATACCACAAGCATGTGTGGTGTGAAGTTTTTTTCCACATTGATATTGTATGTTATATCATACCACTTATCATCTTAATGGTCAATATATGTCTAGAATATATAATTATATTGGGTGTAAATTATGGTGATTGTTGATAGTGTATCTATTATTGTAGATAAGATGTTATGATTGAGAAGTTAGAAGTTCATATTTTGGAAAAAAAATATATTATTATGTATTTGATAATTTTGGTATATTTTTGAGTTGTTTTGGCGTATATATTGAATGAAGATTTATTTTTATATTTTATTATGTTTTAATAATATATTCAAAATATTGTTGATATAATTTTTAATATTTTTTTCATATTCTATATTAGAATATATTAGTGATTATGTTTCACAAATCAAATTGTAATAATGATTATGACTTTTGGATAAGATCAAAGTTATGATTTTATCTATTTTTTTCAAATTTCAAATTATTTACATTTAATGGTCAATGATCCTAGAAATGATAAAATACGTATTCGCATTAATGTAAAAAAAAAATGTAGTGTTTAGGGCATGTATTTAAAGGAATCCTCCCTAGGCCCTTTTACATCATCAAACACATTAAAAGGACAACACAATCACAAATGTCTCCAATCATTTATAAGTTCACAACATCTTTGCCTAAACTAACACCAACATAAATCCAAGGTGTTTTTACTTTTACCATTGACTCGATCGCAAGGCTTAACTAAGGTGTAAGGAAGTCTTAAATATCAACCTTTGCATAATAAGCCTCACGATGCTCCTTAGTGCCACCCCATTTTTCTTACTTCAAACATCAGCTAGTGAACAAGTGTTGTAGGTGTTTGTAGTGTAGGAAAAAGTATCCCTTTTTCACACTTTATTTGGAAATAATTAATGATAAATGAACCTAATGTTGCCTTAATTTAGTGTTGTAATATGTTTTTCATATTCACATTAAGTTTAGGGCCCTTTTAAACTAAATGGACTTAATTGTGCCTTATTTAGGGTGTTGTAAGGTGTATCTTTATACTTTCACACTAATCTAGGGTTTTATTAATTGATTGAGCTTAATTTGCCTTAATTGGCCCCTTTAATTCAAATCTAAGCCTAATTAAATGACTTCAAATCTAGGGTGATATTTTAATGGCTTCAAATCCATAATTCAATGTCAGTTTGTGATATTTGAATTTTGGGAATTAATGTTAGGATATGTATAAATATAAGGTTATTTCACTATGTTTCACTAAGCAATTTTGATGAGAGCATCCTTATAGCAAATTTTATGATCAAGATTATTGTCAAGAGCTTTCAAGGGTAGATTTATTGAAGAATTGTTGCAACAATCAAGATCCATGCATCATGTCAAAGTTATGTGGAGTCATGCATGCTTTTGGAGCTAATATGTTGATGTAGGTTTCATGATTCAATCAAGCATTCAAAGCATCATCTCAAGCAAAGATTCAAATTCAATATTCACATCCATTGAAGTCATTTCATACAAGTTGCAGACCTCCATTATTAAGGTTTATCAAAGGTTTGGTGAGTTGTGACATAAGCTTGTTCATTCATCATTCCTTCATGTTTCATTATTTCATTACAAGGTTTAATTATCAAAATGAGGTTTGGCAAAGGAAAACCCCCATTCCTTAATAAAACAATATTTTTCTCTCTTTGATGTGTGATTGCAAATTTTAGGTTGAAGATTAATTGGAGAGCGAAATTGGAGAAAGTTGCAAAGTTGTCAAAGTTGCAAGAAAACTTGTCAAATCACGGAAACTGAGCTACAGGATTTATTTAGGGCTTTTCGATAGTGAGCGATTGGAATCTGGGAGTGCAAACATAGAAGAACAAAACCCAAAAATAGATTTTTTAGAGCCATAGCCAAGACCCATTCACCATAGGGCGAATGAGTCCTTAGTGAGCCATGAAAAAGCACTTTTTTCAAAAGGTACACAACATTTATCCCTTCCAAACTCTCCCTGAAGTTTGTAGGTTCCTTTAGTATTATGTTTAATCTTCTAAATGTACTTTATAGCTTGTATTTTGGAGTTATTTGATGGTCTTAATCTTTCTCCCCAAAGTGTTATTTAGCTTAGACCCCCGTCCTAACACAAAAAGGGAAATTGCAAGATTCCTAAAAGAATTCACTCACCTATGGGTTGAAAGTGGATTTTGACCTAAGGGATCTCATTTCTTGAATGAAATAGAAGAATAGGTGAGTTCATTACACTCATTTTTACCTTTCTATTTATAGTAAGTTTGGTGAAACATTCTAAATTTAGTATAAAACCCCATATGTAGTGAATCTACCCCATTTTTCTATATTTTAGTGTCAAATGTTAGACAACTCTCTACACCCCTTATATTGTTCCCCCTCACTATAGTTGGTGTTTACAAGTATCCAATTAGTTATAACAAGTCTCTTGATTTTTTGTTGTGAAGAAGAAGGACAAGAAATAAGACAAGTCTAGATCTAAATACCATGGGAGATCTAAATATCCTGGTAAGTCCAAGGCAATTTGTTGGAACTATAGCAAAACTGGTCATTACAAAAGAGACTATAATGAGGAGAAGAAAAAGATAAATAGATATTTTGATGATAATTTTGAGAATTCCTCCTAAGATGATGGTGATGTCTCAGTCACAACCTTGGCTAAACATGCATCAAAAAGTGTACAATTGATTTTCTTTGATGCATTTTTTCATATTACTTCACATAAGGTTTGGTTTATAAAATATGAAGAATACAATGGTGGGAAGATGTACCTTCAAGATGGTTCTCATATGAATATTTTTGGCCCTAGTAGAGTCTTAATTCAATTCTTTGATGGATGAATGAAGGGGATAAATGGTGTACTTCATATCCCTGGTTCGGCATGGAATCTACTTTATGTAAGTTAATTGAATAATTCAAGTGTGCAAGTTATTTTCTTGATTGGAGAGTACAAGATGGTGAGAGGATCTATGGTTATTGCTAAGGGTGTTCAAATAGACACTTTATTTTAGTTGGATGCATGCATGGTTTTGATAGTTCTTATATTCTTGTAGTGAAGTGATTTGTAGTATTTTTCTTTTCACCATTAGAATCAACAACAAAAAGGAATGTTACATCCATTTCTAATGGTTGTGCTTTTTGAGTACCTAAGGGTGCTCATGCTTTAGAGATTAAGCTTCCTATAGGAAAAGCTATGTTATGGAAATAGAAGATGGGTTACATAGGTGAGAAGGGTCTATGGAACTTAAAAATAAAATCCTTGTTGAGGGGCTAAATGATTGTAACCTTAAGTTCAATTTTTTGGAACATTGTGTTATGAAAAAATATAATTGTTCAAGTTTATTCTAGTTCTCATAAATATTCTAGGGTATTGATGTGTTCTAATATTTTTGGTTTATTAATGTTCCTTAATTTTTTAAAATATATTTATTATGTTTCATTCATTGATTAGTATAGTAGGAGGACATGGGTATATTTACTTAGGAGAATCTAAAATCTTTAGTTAGTTTAAAGAGTTTAAGGCTCTTGTAGATAAATAGAATAGTAAGATTAAGAGTTTGAGGATTGATAATGGCAGTGAGTTTTATTCAACAAATTTTGACAAGCTCTACAAGGATCATGAAAAAGACATGAAGCGACCTCATACACCCCCTAGTAGAGTGGATTTGTAGAAAGAACAAGTAGAAGTTTTATGGAGAGGGAAAGGAGTGTGCTTAGTGGGGTCAACCAACAACAAAAATTTGGGTAAAGTTGTTGATGTGACTTATTAGTCAATAAATAGGTCTCCTACACCAACTCGTATTGATAAGACCCTATGGAGGTATGGTTGGGAAAAAATTCTTCATTGAGACATCTTAGAGTTTTTGGTTGTGAGGCATATGCTCATGTGTCTAGGGAGAAGAGGTTAAATCTGGAGAACAAGGCTGTAAAATGTATCTTTATTAATTGTGGTTTGATGTGAAAGGATACAAGCTTTGAAATCCTATAGTCAATAGAGTTTTGTATAGAGAAAGCTTCATTTTTAGAGAAATTAAGCCTTCTTACACTATATTACATCTAAAAGGGGATGAAGAGAAAGATGTGATACAACAACCCACAAATATTGAGAATGTTAAGGCCCATGAAAGATCTAAAGAGGTTAATATCTCAAATATTTCAGAGTTCCAAAGAGAAGATAGAACCTCTACCTTAGCTCTTAATGGTTCCATTCAACATAGAAAATAACCAAACAAATATAATCCTCTTGATTGGAGATATATTTTTGCTTTGGTTACTAACATTGATGAACCTAGGACTATAAAGGAGGCTATGGGTATGAATTATGTAGTTTTGTAAAGTGGTCATGGATAAGAAGATGTGCACATTAAACAAAAATGACACATGAGACCTAGTAACTTTGTATAATGGACATAAACTCGTTGGATATAAATAGGTGTTTGAAAACAAAATCAATTTCGATGGTAGTGTTGAGAAGTATACGGCAAGATATATTGCAAGGGGTTGTTCCCAAGTTGAAGGAATTGATTATGGTGAGATTTTATCTCCAATTGCAAAGTCGACATCCATTTAATTTTTATTATCTATTTCAACAATGTTTGATCTTGAGGTTGAGAAAATGGATGTGAAGACAACTTTCCTTCATGGCACTGACTTAGACAAAGAAAGCCATGTCATAGTCAAAGTGATACATTGAAAAAGGTAAAGCAAATTTGGTTTGTAAGTTGCAAACAATCTTTGTACAGTCTATGTTGGTGTGTTGTTCACCTTGCATAATGTTTATACTATAAAATTAATATTATTTGTGGTACACCTAGGGGATCTAGGGATATGTGCATCACATGGATTAGATATTCTTGGAGCCAATTTTTAGGCTATATGTAACATCAGGATAAATGTTTAATGTATGTTGCATATTAAAAAATACTTAATAGTGGGAAAATATTTGATATTAAGAAAATTTAGTGCCTAAAAGAAAAAACTTAGTAACAAAAAGTAAATAGAGAGACATGGTTTTTCAAGCTCGTGATATTAAACACATGGTTTATTAATACCACTTAGTGGTTTTGTGAAAAATTATTTCTATAAAATCAAGCACATGAGTAGTTGTTGAGGTTGGCTAAGTTTACTATCATAACATTTGGATTGTTGGTTAAGGTCGATCAAGCATCTCTTAGGTTGCATATGTGAGGAGAGGAAGGATGGGATGTGTGATTGTGATTCTCATTTACTCATTCGCATTGAATGCAAGTGAGGATTTTGATGTTTCAAAAGTACTCATATAAACTCTACACTTGTGTATTGTAATCTTTGTTCATGAGATAATCCATTGATGTGTGAAGCATTTTGGAGGCAGGATTTTTGTCTCATGAGGTTTTTTCCAAGGTATATATTGTGTCATCTTAATGGCATGTTTGTCTATCTTTTTTTCATTCTGGATTCTAAATACTTGTTTGTATATTTTACACTAATGGAGTTATGTGGAAATGGTTTATTATGGCTACAAGTTTTATTTTATTTCCAGTATCAAAACCTAGTTGGCAAGTTGTGGGAGATCTTCTTGGTATTATTGTCCCCTAAAAGGAGTAGATTATTATGCATAGTCAAATCTATGGCTTTGTAGGAAAAGAATGGAAGCATTTTTGAGGTCATAGGTGTGCTTGCAAACTTGGCTTGTTATAAATATAGGGTTTGGTGGAGATCTAGCAAGTGGGTTTTTGTTTGGGCTCTTTTTGTGAGGGTTTTTTGGGTGAGATTTTTCTAGAGACTTTCTAGATAAAAATAAACCTCACCATTTAGTCCAAAATGTCCAAAACCTATATTTTCATATAAAACACTATAGGGTTTGCAAAAGGAAAAAAACTGACCTATTTTTGGGGGCATGGAGAAAATTGTGTCAAGAAATTTGTATGGTTCATGTAGTAATACTATCATATGATCCATACAATTGTACCAATGGTGTTGGTATAATAGGCATTAGTATAGTAAAAAATCTACATTAGAGTCAACAAACCTACATCACTGCCTATGTAGGTGTTACACTAACAAGGTAGGATGATTTTATTAATTAATTTTTTATTTTGTTAAGGGAGTGTTATTACTTTTTTGGGCTAGTCCATAGTCATGTTAGTGACTTCTTGCTAGGTGTAGGGGCTAGCCCTTGGTAATGTGCAAGTGTGATGTTCCTAGATATTTTTTTTATGTAAAAAGGGTAACCAAAACCCTATGAGTTGGTTCTAAAAGGTAATTACTAGCATGAATCACTATGATTCTAAAAATTATAGCTATATAATGCTTAGGATTAATTGCCATATTTTTATCAAGCTCTTAAATTTTAACCAACATCGTATACAACTAACTAGAAATACACTTTAATAAGAATTATACTAAATTTTATAAAAAATATGTCAACAAGATCCCCACCACACAGATTTATAGGTTGATCACTATATCCTACAATCATGTTAATCCTTTGAAATAAGAGATATGTTCAATATTACAATTATAACTTGTTGGTATAATGGACTAAAACAACAAGATTGATGTGGAAAGTATTATTGACTAGTAACTAGGTAGGTTTGTCATAGTGTACTCGTAATTTATGTAATTTTGTATCAATTTAATGTCTTCTATTTGTTTTCCCTAACTATATGCAACTCACTATGATGAGAAAATCTAGGCAATACTACTATCTTATGAAAACTATTTTCTAGTCAAATTTTCCTGTCTAAATAATGATGCGCACTAATACAAATGGATAAATATGTTCATGCTCTAGGTTATGAGTTGTTGGGCATAACCAATACTTCAATGGTGTGGATGATATGCATATAATATTTTATGGAAGAGGGAAGAAACCTTAGTGATCATTGTCTTTCTCCAATATCATAAATCACCCTTAGGTAAAAGCCTTCACTGAACCCTTTTGTGATGTCAACTTGGTTAGCACCACATTATTTGATATGTTATCACTTTAAATGTTGAGAGGAGTGGTTGTAAATAGATGTATGGGCCTTAATAGAATTATAATCACCTGATGGAGATTGTTGATGACTAGTGAATTAATGTGCTTAGGGTAAGAGAGATGTTATCCAACTCTAATAACCCTGATAAATGGTGATCTAGGACTTGTTGGGATGATAAAAACCCTAAAAATTAGTGATCAAATCTTTGCTTGCCAATTTTTTATGTCAATCCTAAGAACATACACAATAAACTCCAATTCAATTCACCATGCAACCCTTGATATAGAATTTTCAAGGCAAGAGGCAAGGGTTTTTGTCCTAATCTCTCGATGTGTGTAGCCAAGAGTTTTTGTCCTTAAGTGTAAAATCAAATTTAAACTCAAAATGAAATTGGATAATCAAATAAAGGTAGGTGTCCTCTTGATATACCTTTTCAAATTGATTCTTGGGTCTTAAATTTCCCTCCAAGTAAATCTAAAAATACCTTTTAATTTTAATTTATTTTATTTTTATCTATGTTTAAAATACTTTTATTTTGATACTAATGTTTAAAAACTCCTTTTATTTTAATTATAATATTATTATCAAGTTGCATCTAAGATTATCTAAATTATCAGACCCAACTTAAATAATACTATTAATTATTTTAATCTAAAAAAGGAGACATGATAATTCACCCTTCCAAAAATTTATGCCCATAAGAAATTAAAAATTGAAATGGCGAATCATGTTGTAATGTCTATAGAGTCTAGTACCCATCAAATGAAACTTCTGCCAGAAAGTAGTAGGCAAGCTTAGATCCTCAAATACCATCATGCCAACACTATGAATCATGTTATAGCATCTATATCTTATTTATGTCAAGTGAAACAACTCCTGCCAAAAATCACCATGGGAGCTACTACCAGCATTGCTCACATTCATGTGCAATCCATGAACTTTGATCACCTCAAACAATTTGACCTCTAGATAAAAAATAAAAAAAGCATGCATGACTTAATAACATAAATGCAAACATATGGAAGACTTGAGATGAGATGCATAATTATACTTCCCCATCTTTGACAAGTAGATCCAACAATGAAATCAACCAATTCACAACATGCTCCTCTTTGACATGATGATAGATGATGCTTTATTCCCCATGATTGAGGATATCTTCAAGCTCGCATAAAGCCAAAATCCACCCTATAAATTGGTCACCACATTCTTTTTGTGTTACTTTGTCCTTAAAATGAGCATGATGATAACTTCCTCAAGTTTCACTAGGTCTTACCATTGTATTGTAGGTTGAATCCCTCATGAGTTTGGACTAATCAACTTGCATACATGATAGAGTGAAGTTGCAACACCATAATTCATCCAAACTAACCATATAGTAACTTGAACAATTATTTTTTACAACTCCAATGAGATATATGTTTTTATTAAATCTATAAATTGGTGGTTGAATATGTCTGATAATAGTAGTCCAAAATAAGCAAACCTACAAATCAACAATGCATAAATAGTACAAGAACTATAATATTGTGTGGTTTTAAATAGTGGAGTATGGGTGTGTGAAGAAAGATGGGGGGCCAAAAAGTGGCCACCACCACTTTTTAGTCCATCTATGACATAACACATGTATAATGTGCTTGTATTTTGTCTAACATAAAAATTTAACTGTGTAGAGGTTGAACTCATTTAAACTCGACCTCTCAACAATTCACAATAGACCACAAGGCAAAGAAAGCAACCACCCATTTTGGATTCGATCAAATCATCACCAAAAATATTGCCATGATTTTTTCAAGGTCAAGGAGGTAGGTTTTGATTATTTTTTTATGCAAAAATTCAATTAAATAACAAGAGAGAAATTGTTTTGATTAAATTTTGTTTTATTTTTAGGAATTGAAAACCCCTCACCAATTCATGAAAAACCTAATTCACCAATTCATGAAAACCCTACTAAAGAACAACCACAACAAACTCCTCCATCGATGCCTTGGCATCCTCCTGAATGCAATAAAATATCCTATGGAAAATAGAAAATAAAAAAAAAAAAACTTCAAACAATTATTGAAAAGTTGAGAAATCTAAGTGGGACTACTTCCCATTGGTCTACCCTCACCACTTCATTGGAATCTATCATTTCTCAAAAGAAAATTGTGAGTGGCCAAATTAACATGTCAAACAAGAGGGATGAAGCATGAAAATATTATGCCACCAAATTATCCTATGAACAAGTAAAAGAAAAAAATATTAAAATTCGACTTGTGTGCATTGTTCATTAACCCACAAACTAATGCACCTGTACATGGTAGTTGTAGGAGGTTCCCTATCCATTGGTGCCAACCCCAAGGGATAAAGAATAATTATTGGGATAAGTGGTGGACCATTTTTACCATCCTCCATGCAACAATAATGAGGTCAAACGATATTTTTTAAGGAAAATTTATTGTGTTTGTGTCCTCAATAAAACCCCAAAATACTTTGCATGCGAGAGTTCCAAGGTAGAGGTAGGGGCTCTGTACGAGATAGAGAGGGGGAACATTGTGCACAAGACCAGGCACAAAGACCCCTTTCTAGACCAAAGATTAAGAATATCATGATCCCTTCCGTTATGAAGGAGAGTGTTGAGGTGCAAACCTTAAAGTCCATCAACTTCCTCACTTAGACCTCGTTACAACATATTAGGCCTTTAGCATAGGGTGATGAGAGTGAAGCTCCTAATTCTTGACATTCACCTCACATTTTTCAAAATTGTGGGTCTCTTTGTGATTATAGGTGTAAATATGCTCAGGATGCATGTGGCCAATATCAAGACACATCCATATTGGATGAATTAGTGTTCATAGATGACATGTTGGATGTGACATTTAGAATTGATAAATAGGTAAATTTGAATAAGGTTAAATTGAATTTACTATATTGCATTTTAAAATTTAATATTAACTAAATTACTAAATTTATTTTAATAAAAATTTAGGGTCAAAGTGTTCTCTCTATGTCTAGTGACCCTTCAGCTCCTAGTTACATGACAATGTCAAATCCACAAGTATGTAATTATTAAAGAAATATTAAATAGATCACATGTAAATTTGTTTATCTTATATGAATGGTAATATTAAAAATCACATTGGATGTTGAACAAGTGGATGTTGGGACTTTGACATTACGACCTATCAATTAGAGTGGTCATACATCTTTTATTGAGGTAAGATTGATTATTTTTAAACATTACATTTATAAAATTTAATGTTAGGTAGATTTTGGTAAAATAACATTGTTTCATTTTTAGTCGATGACATCAATCCATAATCCTCTCGATGTTCATAGCACAATGGAGGAGGGCATTGTTGCAACATTTTTATCTTAAATGCTTTTGATAGAGGTATGAGCTAGATTAATAAATTTCATATTTTATTTGTTGTTTTATCCCATGTCTATTAATGCAAATTTGAATGATATTAATTTGTATTTTAATTTGTTTCTTGATTCTTGTCACAGGGGGGTCACAACTCTAGTTCATGAACTTGTCCCTCAAATGGATGAAGAGAGGCAAAAATTACTTTAAAGTGATTATGAGATGGTGGTAAGTGATTATTCCCTTATATGTCATTCTATTTATATATTAAGGTGTATATTTTTCATTGTATTAGGTGGAGCTCCAAAAAAATTTAGATAGGAGGTCAAGTTTTTTAGGTTGAAATAAACCATCACCACTTGCCTCTCCATCCACTTGATAGGTAAAGGTTCATAAGCTCTTCTCTTCCCTTGGAGGGAAGTGTTTACATTATGACTTTGTTGTATGCCTATATGACAACTTTGTGTTGGAATATGTGCCTCAATCCTTACTGACATAGAACTCCTGACAAGAAAATTCGATGTGACATTATTCATGTCTGGCTGACTAACTTTTCTAAATCCATTTGAAATGATCGTGTCGCCAAGACAGAGTTGATGTCTTGCCAACAATGTATATCGTTGTGACTCTGTGTTCAACGTGACCTTTTGGCGAATGGAGATCTCTGGGCATCAGTTTGATCTTATTAGGCTAACTCACGAGTGTCTAGCAGAGGTCCTAGCGAATGGTGAAAGTCTCACCGATAGCATATGGCTATCGGGTAAACACAAGGGTCTCGGGGAGAAGTCCCGGCGACTGGAGATTGTCTTACGAACTGCATGTGGTCATCGAAGTAACACTCGGTGCCCGGTGAAAGGTCTTAGCGAAGTCAAATGTCTTGCCGACTCGGCAAGACATGGGCGCTCGATATGTGGTCTCGGTGAAA
This sequence comes from Sequoia sempervirens, assembly GCA_007258455.2. Taxonomy (NCBI): domain Eukaryota; kingdom Viridiplantae; phylum Streptophyta; class Pinopsida; order Cupressales; family Cupressaceae; genus Sequoia; species Sequoia sempervirens. The sequence continues at coordinate 75,078,953 of VDFB02086081.1, read as the reverse complement.
GGCATAAGTCTTGCCGAATCGGCAAGACTTGGTGATGCTCGATGAAAGGTCTCAGCGATGAAGAGCGGTCTCGCCGACAGAGATAAAACCTAGTGCTTTCATGATGACAAAAGACTTCGTTATGAAGTCTTGGTGAGTTGGATAAGTCACATCGATAGTCTTTGAGATCTACTTGGTGATGCTCGATGAAAGGTCTCAGCGAAGAATGAAGTGTCTTGCCAATAGAAAATGTTCATCAATGTAACATGAAGTGATCAGTGGAAGGTCTTGGCAAGAACGAAGAGTCTTGCTGATGGCAAAGTAGAAAACGATATGCTTTGTGAGCATCGGTAAAATGTCTTGCCGATGGAGGAACCTCTTGCCGATAGAAACGAAATGGTTATCGGTAGATTCAATATGACTCATGATGCTCGTTATAACGTCTTGTTGACTCGTGGAAGCTATGGCAATATCGATATGAAGACTTTGTGGCATCGGGGAGACACTGTTAGTGTCTCACCGATATGCCAACAAAGTTGAACACCCTTGACCAGTTTGACCATCCTATGTGGAGCCTCGTGGACCAATTAGAGGAAGCGATTTCAAATGGGTGGCAGTTAGATTTTTGCAACTGTTGTGATGCTGGAGCTGAACAACATGCAGGGAAAAATCAATTGCTCAAGAGGAAACTTTCTACAATGGGGCAATGGCAGATAAGGATGAACAAAAGGAAAAAATTAGAATGTGATAAGATTTAAAGGATCGATTCTCATTTGAAATCACGATGAGTGAGATCGGATTGAGAAGAGCATTTATGTAACTAGATGAACAGTGAATGAAGCCACTATGAACTAATACCAGAGAGTTGTATCTCTGATTGTATGTAATTGTTGATATTGTAATACAAAGAGATTCAGCTTGGTGTGGTGGGTTTTTTCCTGAAAGGGTTTCCCACGTAAATCTGTTATTCATTGTCTTTGAGTATCTTCTCTATTTCTGAAAATCTTTCATGTGTGTCTTAAATGGATTGTAATTAGAAAAATTAAAAGTATTGTCTGCTTACTTCCCTGTGGATTTGACGTTAGGAAAGTTGTTTTCGTACCGTTGCTTTCCTTACAAGTGGTATTAGAGCCTGGCCAGTTGTGTTGTCCTTGTGAGTGGGTTGGGTTTTTTGTGTCAATTCTTTTTCAGTGGGAGTTTGTTAGAGGTATAATAATTTAATTACAGATTAAGATGGCGAGCACATCCGGAAGGGTGGAAATAGATAAATTCAATGGTAGCAATTTTGAGCTATGGAAACTCAAAATGGAAGATCTGTTAGTGGATTGTGATCTGTGGCTTGTTGTGTCTGGAACGATGCCTCAAGGCATGAAGCAAGAGGATTGGGATCTTCCAGATAGAAAGTCTAAGGGGCTAATAAGGCTCTGTTTGGTAGACTCTGTTCTTCTGAACGTTCATGAAGAAAAGACTAGCATCCATTTATCAGGGCAAGTCCCTGGTGAACAAGTTGTTCTTGAGGAAGAAGCTATACTCTTTGAGAATGCAAGAGGGAGGATCTGTTGATGATCACTTAAATACTTTCAACATGATGATTGCTCAGTTAACATATGTTGGTTTGAAGATTGAAGATGAAGATCGCTACATGTTGCTACTATGTTCTTTGCTAGATTCTTGGGATCATCTAGTGATGGCTATTGGGAGTACGACATCCAATTTCAAGATGGAAGATGTTGTTGCTTCTTTGTTGTTGGAAGAGATGAGAAGAAAATCTTCTGAGATGACAAAGGAGGCTCTGGCTGTCAGAGGTAGATCGAAGGAGAAAGGCAAGAAGAAGGACAAGAAATCCAGATCGAAATCAGAAGGGAGATCAAAGTCTCTTGGAAAGAAGTCCAAGGTGAAGTGCTAGAATTGTGGGCAACCTGGTCATGTCCAAAAGGATTGCAAGGAGGAGAAAAAGAAGAAGAAGAACTCTTATGGAAATGATTCTTCTTAGAGTGATGCAGACGCCTTCATTGCAGCTTTGGCTACATGGGCATCAGATGATGCCTAGCTGATTGATTCTGGAGCATCTTTCCATATCACATCTCATAGAGATTGGTTCACAAAGTATGAAGAATACAATGGTGGAAAGGTGTACTTGGCAAGTGATTCATCTTTGGAAATTGTTGGTCGTGGAAGAGTCAGAATTCAATTCCCCGATGGAAGAGTGAAGGGAATCAATGATGTGATGCATATACCAGGTCTGGCTCGTAATTTACTTTTTGTAAGTAAGTTGAATGATATTGGAGTGCATGTCACGTTCTCTGGAAATGGTTGCAAGATGACTAGAGGCTCTATGGTGCTGGCTAGGGGTGCTCGAATTGGTACCTTGTACAAGCTAGAGGCACATGTTGTTCAATGCAATAGTGTCTCTGCAAATTCACTAAAAGTTGCTCATGGAGAAAAGGAGGAAAACATTCCTGATGGAGTAAACGCCATGGAGGTTAAACTTCCAGCAGAAAAGACTATGCTCTGGCATCATAGGCTTGCCACATTGGTGAAAAAGGTTTAAAAACCTTGAAAAATAAAAACCTGGTAGAAGGGCTTGAAGATTGTAACCTTGAGTTCAAATTTTGTGAACATTGCATATATGGTAAACAACACCATGTTTCATTTTATTCCTGTCCTCACAAATATTTTGGTTTGCTTGATTATATTCATTCTGATGTTTTTGGTCCAGTGAATGTTCCTTCTCTGTCTAAATCAAGATACTATGTGTCGTTTATTGATGATTATTCAAGAACATTTGTATATTTTCTGAAAAGTAAATCAAAAGTGTTCAGCCAGTTTAAGGAATTTAAAAACCTTGTTGAAAATTAGACTAGTAGGAAAATAAAATGCTTAAGGATTGACAATGGCGGTGAGTTTTGTTTAGATGAATTCGAAAGGTACTGTACAAATCATGGGATTAAAAGACATAAGACTACACCTTATACTCCATAGCAAAATGGAGTTGCTGAAAGGTTCAACAGGACAGTAATGGAAAGAGCACGAAGTATGCTGAGCAGTGCTGGCTTGGAGGAGAAGTTTTGGGCTGAAGTGGTCTCTATAGCATGTTACTTAGTAAATCATTCTCCTAACTCTGCTCTTGTTGAGAAGACACCTTTGGAAGCATGGTCTGGAAAGAAGCCCTCTCTGAGACATATTCGTGTCTTTGGTTGTGAGGCATATGCGTATGTGTCATTTGAAAAAAGATCCAAGTTGGAAAAAAAAGTTGTAAAGTGTATTTTTATTGGCTATAGTGCTGGCATAAAAGGATACAAGCTTTGGAACCCTAAGACTAAGAAATTTTTGTACAACAGACGCGTTATTTTTCGTGAGCTGAAGTCTTCTACATTGGATCTGCAGTCAGAGAAGAAATCAGAAAATGAAAAAGATGTAGCAGGAATTCCTCCGACACCAGATAAAGAGGAATTGAAAAATCAAAATGTACCTGATACTGAGGAGAGCTCAAACAGTTTTGAAAGTTCTGAAGAAGATGAAGAACCACCTCAGCCTCAGCCTGTGAGAAGGTCAACTCATGAAAAAAAGCAACCTGATAGGTATGGGTTTTCTTTGATTGAGTCTACTTGTGCCTATGCTTTAATATCTAGCACTGCTGAACCTAGGACTGTGAAAGAGGCATTTAAAACGTCTAATTCAAATTCCTCGTTGGAAGCCATGAATGAAGAAATGGCATCATTAGAAAAGAATGATACCTGGAATTTGGTTCCATTGCCTAAAGGCAGAAAAGCTATGGGCTGCAAATGGATATTCAAAAAGAAAATTGGTTTGGATGGCAGTGTTGAAAAATATGAAGCAAGGCTGGTTGCGAAAGGTTATTCCCAAGTAGAGGGAATTGATTATGGAGAAATATTTTCTCCTCTAGCAAAGCTGACATCTATTAGATTTCTTTTGTCACTTGCAACAACGTATGACTTAGAAATTGAACAGATGGATGTGAAGACAGTGTTTCTTCATGGTGACCTTGAAGAAGAAATTTATATGTCCCAACCGGAGCACTTCGTAGAAAAAGGTAAGGAAAGACTGGTTTGCAAATTAAAGAAATCTTTGTATGGGTTAGAACAGTCTCCTAGAATGTGGTACCAGAAATTTGACACTTTTGTTTTGTCATTGGGATTTGTAAGATCAAAATGTGATCATTATGTATATTACAAAGTTGAAAGTGATCAAGTCCTTATTATTGCTCTCTATGTTGATGATATGTTGTTCATAGGCAATAGTAAGCTAATGATTTATAATCTTAAGTTTCAGTTGTTTGCAAAAGTTTGAAATGAAAGATCTTGGTGCAGCAAGGTACATTCTAGGAATGGAAATAACCAGGGACAGAAAAAATAGAATACTTTGGCTCAGTCAGAGTAAGTATATCATGACTGTTCTAGAGAGATTTTGTATGACTGAGTGCAAGCAGCTAGTTGTTCCAGTTACACAGGGAATGAAGCTATCTATTGAGGATTGTCAAAAATATCCTACTGAGATGGAGGGCATGACCAGTGTACCTTATGCTAGTGCAGTTGGCAGCCTTATGTATGCAATGGTCTGTACAAGGCCAGACATTACCCAAGCAGTGGGAATTCTTAGTCGGTTTATGGCTAATCCTGGAAGGACACATTGGGATGTTGTGAAGAGAGTGTTTAGATATCTGAAGGGTACTTAAGACTATGCTCTGTGTTACCATGGGAACTTGGTTGAATCACAGAGGACTCTCAATATTCTAGGTTATGTGGACTCTGATTGGGATGGGACATTGACAGCAGAAGATCCACCAGTGGATATGTTTTCATGATGAATGGTGGTGCAGTGAGTTGGATGAGCAAGCGACAGGCTGTAGTCACTTTGTCCACTACAGAGGCAGAATACATGGCAGCTACGCATGCCTGTAAAGAAGCAATCTAGTTAAAACGTTTGTGTTCTAACATTGGTTTTGATGCAGGAAAAATTACTATTTACTGTGATAGCCAGAGTGCTATATGTTTGGCAAAGAATCCCATTTTCCATGCCAGGATGAAACATATAGATGTACAGTATCACTTTGTACGAGATATGGTGGAGGATGGGAAGGTCTCTTTGGAGAAAGTGGATACTCTGGAGAATGTTGCAGATGCATTGACGAAGCCTGTGAGCACAGACAAACACAGGTGGTGTACCAGTTCGATGGGCCTCTTGGCCCATGTTTTTCAGTAGTTTGATTATGCTCTAGAGGTGTTAGTAAGATCTTTGTCAAGTGGGAGCTTGTTGGAATATGTACCTCAATCCTTACTGACATAGAACTCCTGACGGGAAAAGTCGATGTGACATTATTCATGTCTGGCTGACTAACTATTCTAAATCCATTCGAAATGATCGTGTCGCCAAGACAGAGTTGATGTCTTGCCGACAATGTCTACCATTGTGACTCTTTGTGTTCAGTGTGACCTTTTAGCGAATGGAGATCTTTGGGCGTCAGTTTGATCTTATCAGGCTAACTCACGGGTGTCTGGGAGAGGTCCCAGCGAATGGTGAAAGTCTCATCGATAGCATATGGCTATCGGGTAAACACGAGGGTCTCAAGGAGAAGTCCCAACGACTAGAGATTGTCTTACAGACTGCATGTGGTCATTGGAGTAACACTCGGCGCTCGGTGAAAGGTCTTAGCGAAGTCAAATGTCTTGCTGACTTAGCAAGTCATGGGCGCTTGGTATGTGTTCTCGGCGAAAGGCATAAGTCTTGCTAACTCGACAAGACTTGGTGATGCTCGATGAAAGGTCTCAACGATGAAGAGTGGTCTCGCCTACAAAGATAAAACCTAGTGCTTTCGCAGTGACAAAAGACTTTGTTATGAAGTCTTGGCAAGTTGGATAAGTCATGCCGATAGTCTTCAGGATCTACTTGGTGATGCTCGATGAAAGGTCTCAGCGAAGAATGAAGTGTCTTGCCGATAGCAAATGTTCATTGATGTAACATGAAGTGATCGGTGGAAGGTCTTGGCAAGAACGAAGAGTCTTGCCGATGGCAAAGCAGAAAACGATATGCTTTGTGAGCATCAGTAAAACGTCTTGCCGATGGAGGAACCTCTTGCCGATAGAAATGAAATGGTTATCGGTAGATTCAGTATGATTCATGATGCTCGTTATAACATCTTGTCGACTTGTGGAAGCTATGGTGATATCGATATGAAGACTTTGTGGCATCAGGGAGACACTGTTAGTGTCTCACCGATATGCCAACAAAGTTGAACGCCCTTGACCAGTTTGACCATCCTATGTGGAGCTTCGTGGACCAATCAGAGGAAGCGATTTCAAATGGGTGGCAGTTAGATTTTTGCAACTGTTGCGACACTGGAGCTGAACAACATGTAGGGAAAAATCAATTGCTCGAGAGGAAACTTTCTACGATGGGGCAATGGTGGATAAGGATGAACAGAAGGCAAAAATCAGAATGTGATAAGATTTAAAGGATCGATTCTGATTTGAAATCACGATGAGTGAGATCGGATTGAGAAGAGCATTTATGTAACTGGATGAACAGTGAATGAAGCTACTGTGAACTAAGACCAGAGAGTTGTATCTCTGATTGTATGTAATTGTTGTTACTGTAATACAAAGAGATTCGGCTTGGTGTGGTGGGTTTTTTCCTGAAAGGGTTTCCCACGTAAATATGTTGTTCATTGTCTTTGAATATCTTCTTTGTTTCTGAAAATATTTCATGTGTGTCTTAAATGGATTGTAATTAGAAAAATTAAAAGTATTGTCTGCTTACTTCACTGTGGATTTAACGTTAGGAAAGTTGTTTCTGTACTGTTGCTTTCCTTACACTTTGTACATATATTTTTGCATTACATATATGCACAACATTATATGCCTATATGGCTTTGTTGTAAGCCTATATGGATTTCTTGTACATATATTATACTTTAATTGACATATAATATTGTATGCCTATATGGTTTTTTTAGTTAATTAATACAAATTTATTTTACCAATTTTGTCTATATTTTCTATAAATTATTATTAGATGATACACATTTGATTCCTTTTAATTTATATTTTGACATAAATATGTCATCCTACTATCTAATTTGATAGTTATAACATGAATGTTAATCAAACCTTACCTTGTTTCAAGAATTCATGATTCACCCCTTGGTTCAATTGATCTTTTGTTTCTCTTGGGTTTTCATGTGTGATGTCAATTGTTTGCGAGTTATCTTGGATATTGCTTCAGAATGAGAAGTTTAAGTGCATAATTATTGAATAATAAAACATCTAATTGAGCCATTAATGATATAAACCCTAGAAAAAAGTGGGAATCCATGTGTCACGTAAAGGATAAAACACAAGCATTAAATGATGCACTTTATTTTGTGTTGAAGCATAGGGCATTCAATTTAGAAATATTTTTCCAAGCCATAGATTTATGATATAAATTACCTTACTTTAAATTTAAACACACTATATAATTTGCAAGGGTTTCTCTAAGCTTCTCCTACTTCCTTTTTTGGTCCTAGACCAATTTCTCGCATTTTTTTCATAAGATAAATTGGATAAGGAAATAAATTTTATCAATAAGTTTAAAATTTCTCAAACTTACTAAAACTCTAACATGGTTCAAAATTTTCTTAATTCTCCAAAAAAGGAATAAATGAATCATGTTCTTAGCAAGTTCATCAGTTCTTCAACTCACTAAAATGCTAGCAAGAGGGATGAATTTCATAATGTCAATGAGTTCAAAGGTTCTTGAACTCATTGAAGGGCCAAAGTGAGAAAGAAAAAGTTAAGGAAAAATAATATGTTGGTGAGTTTGAAAGTTCTTCAACTCATTGAAATGTTGACATTGTTCAAGAAAAGACAAAAAAGTTGATAAGAAAATAAGATAGGATGTTGAGGAATTCAAAGGTTCTTGAACTTGCTAAATATTTGTCATAGTTCAAGAGGGACCCAAACCTCTGACATCTAGCTCGGTGTAATGTCATAAAATTGCACCCCTTGCAATTTCACATACATTCTTGTATCCACTTTAGTGTTCAATCCCTTAGCACTTGTGTAGGCTATTTTTAGCCCTTGCATAAGCCTTTTTCCCTCTCAGGATGCTTAGGACCCCTTTTCAGCAGCTACCCTCGCATGTCAACTTTGCGTCAAACCTTTTGCTCTTACCATTCTCGTCATTTTGTAGCATGATGTGTTTGGACATTAGCACATCGTGCGAATGTACATGCACCGCGCTAGCGTCCTGCGACATTTTGACGTTCAAACAACCGTTTCTGATTGCCTTGCCACTTGTCAGCTACTTTTTTCAGTGGTAATGCTCTAAGACGCCTTGTAATGGCTCAAGAAGCTTCTTTTTCCCTCCTCTTCTCTCTTTAAATGCTATCTTTTCAATTCATTTGGTCTTCTAGCTTCTCTCCAGCTTCTTGGCTTCTCTCTTGGAAATTCTCTCATCTTTCTCTTTTGCTCTCTTGTTTACACAACTCTCTATAGATTGCTACAACAACACTCTCGTGTTCTTGCAACACTCTTTACAACTCTCTTGGCTCTCATAGTTGTCTCTTTCTCTCCTTAGCTTGCTTAATCCTTGTAGGTGATATCTTTCTTACCTTGTATCTTTGAGGATCTTGGTATTTCTCACATCCCCTATTTATTACATCTCTATTTTGTGATACTGGTTCTCCTTGAGTGGGGTTTTCTTTTATCACACTTGCATTCATTTCATTTCTACTTATTATTTCTCTCTATCTATCTGGTTGTTCATGGAGTTGGGAACACCGAAACAGGGGTTTGACTAAGGCAAGCCCCAAAATAGCCCCAATATTTTCCCTCGGTCTTATGTGTGTAGGTATTGAAGATATTTCCTTGCTGGAGGCTTCATTACGTGGGATGTTGTAAGCATTTTCTTTCTTTCCCTGAGTTTTTTCATTCACATTTTACTTAGTTTACTTTACTTTATTTCATCTTTTATATTCTCTGTTACTTTCTCGCATTTTGAGATTTCTTAGCAATCATAGTAGAAGTAGTCGCTTTGTGTCTTCCGCGTCATTCTAATTTTTCATTTTGTATGATATGTCATCGTGCCTTTGGGACTCTAGCGCACCACGATGTCGTCCATGTGCCACACTGACGTCCTTTGGCCGAAAGCTCGCTAGTCTATCCTAGAAATCTATGTGACTTGCTCTTTTTGATTCAAGAACTCTCACCTTTCATCCTATCACTTGAACATTATTCCTTGAGGTAGTTTAGGGAAGTTCGTTTCCTAGGAATCTCTTGAGAACAAAGAGACTCGTGAGCAGTGAATCCCCCTTCTCTACATTTTGGTGAACCCGACATGGACGCTCCTTATTTATTTTTTTAAAAAAGGGATAAATCAAAGATTTATCTTCCAAGAAAAAAAAATTGGGGCATTGCCCCAAACCCCATTCCATGTTGCCAATAGCAATATATGTCGGTCTTCAATCGACTGGTCTATATCTCTATTTCAAAACATACTTTCTATCTTTCTTACTTCTATCCCTTTCTAGCTTTGTTAAGAAGCTTCAACAAGTTCTATTACAAGCATGCGAAAGTGAGTTCTTTTCTCCTTTCTTATTGTTCTTTGTTGATCCCTCTCTTGGAATTCCTTCTAAGGATATTTTGGTACAAGAGAATGAAATCATTGATTCTTTTCTTAATGTTACTCTACCTTCTCTTCATTCTGATGCACTCTCTTCCAAAGATGATGCATTAGTGAATGATGAAGTTCCTCTCACATCGGATCCTCCAAGGATAGATGTTAAGCACATTTCCTCAAATAATTCTTCTACAAGTTGTAATGAATTTGTAAATATAATCTAGCTTTGTCACCCCTCAAAGTCCCAAGAGACTCGTCATTTATCTGACTTCAGCCAGTCCTTCTCCTAAAAGGATATGTTCTATTAATGGTGTTCCATTTGACAGTGATTCTCCTAATCTTTCTAAGGCTCCCTCTTATAGAGTGGTAGCCCATACTTATAATACTAGAAAGAATAAATTAAATGTTAATCAACCTGCTTCTTTACCAGATTCTCAACCAAGTCTTCCTTCAACACCTAAATCCATGACTAAAGCACCTAGTAATTATGATCTTGTTGAGCAACTTCATGTTACTCCGGCTAAGATCTCACTGTGGGACTTGCTTCAATCTGCTTTGGTTCATCAAGGTATGCTTCAATAAGCCTTGAAAAATATCCTCTAGCCTTCTTCTACCATGCCAGTGGATGTTAATGCATTGATAGCTCGTATTTGTGTGGATTCACCAAATATTACGTTCCATCCTCCAAAAGTACAGAAGCAAGAAAACCCTCTAATGATAATAGTTAACATTAATAATATCAACATTAGACGTACTCTCATTGATTCCATTTCAACGCTCAATATATGTAGCATTGTGTTGGGTGAAAATTATGTAATCCCTTTTTAATAGATTACACAACCTAGATTTCAACCATAGCTGTGTGAGAAGTAATCTCTCCTCTCAGAAAGGGGAGGCGCCCTTCTTACTGCTTACTAAAACTAAGTAAAACTAAATAAGTATTCACAAAAATGTACACTACAATTAAGAGATGGGGGGTGTGTCACATTCATACTTCTCTCTTTTTTCAGAGAATATGTTTTACAATGCTTCACAATTGGTAGTTCTGATTCGATACAACTTTAAACTAAAAAAAAAGCAGTAATTCCAATATCTCTATCTTGTCAAAGAAAAGCTTAGAGATACCAGCATGATAATAATAAACAATAAAATAAGAAAGAAAAGCTCGCGAAGGCACAAAGTCGTTTCGTAGCTTTTCACCGATGGATCCTTGAGATATGTAATGAGTGTCATATTAGAAGCACAAAGTCTTTTAGATAAAACAATTCCACAAACAACACGAATAAGTACAAGCACAAATTCTTGTAGATAATCCACCAATAGTTATCCAAACAGTATCACAAATTCAAATAAAGAGTGCAACACAAAGTTTACGCAGATTTATTCAAAGCCCTTAGATCCGCTCACTAATTGTTTCCAATCTTAATCAAATCCAAAATATAATTGATTCCAACACAAATTATGGTATGCAACTTTCTTCCTTATTGATCAAAATAGATTCACAAAGATGAACACAAAGTTTCATGTATTTGCTTCTCAAAATGGGCAACACTTCATTGCAAAAGATAAAAGATAAAGATTACAAAAGAATCCTCTAATATTTATAAAAGAGAGGGAAGAGAAAATCTAGGAAAGTTAGGTGAGCAAATTTAGGAAAATCTCACCTAACAAGTCAACTTATTCAAAAATGTTGTCAATCTTCTTAGGAAAACATCTATGTTTTTACATGTAATTACATCTTGCAAAATGACATGTAAAATGTCAAAACTTATTTACATAAAGCATGAAAAATGCTAAAACTGGGAAATCTAATCTAAGGCAAAATTTGGCCTTCTTCAACATCTTTCTCCATGAAAACTTCATGATGACGTGCACTTCATCACTGTCTGGCATTGGAGTGTACTTTGGAGATGACGAGGATTCTTGAGATTAACTCCTTCAATGAGATTGAAGACTTTTTGATGCCTTTCAAATCTAAAATAAGCTAGAAATCCATCATTTTGTTCATTGAAGCTATTGAGAAAGCTTCATCTTCAAATTCTTCTTGGCGCTAAAAAACAATGCTTCAGCATATTAAAGGACTTGGGTAGTTTCATGTAAAAGCGATGAAAAATGGAGCTTTTACATGAAATATGTAAGAGCGGTGAAAAATGAAGCCTTTACATGTGCCAAAAAATGACTAAGGCATGAAATATGTAAGAGCGGTGAAAAATAGAGCTCCTAAATGTGACTTGTGTTTTGAGATGTAGAAGCGCTAAAAAATAGAGCTCCTACATGTGCCAAAAAATGACTAAGGCATGAAATATGTAAGAGCAGTGAAAAATAGAGCTCCTACATGTGACTTGTATTTTGAGATGTAGAAGCACTAAAAAATAGAGCTCCTACATGTGCCAGAAAATGACTAAGGCATGAAATATGTAAGAGTGGTGAAAAATAGAGCTCCTACATGTGACTTGTGTTTTGAGATGTAGAAGTGCTAAAAAATGGAGCTCCTACATGTGCCAGAAAATGACTAAGGCATGAAATATGTAAGAGTGGTGAAAAACAAAGCTCCTACATGTGACTTGTGTTTTGAGATGTAGAAGCGCTAAAAAATAGAGCTCCTACATGTGCCAAAAAATGACTAAGGCATGAAATATGTAAGAGCGGTGAAAAATAGAGCTCCTACATGTGTCAGAAAATGACTAAGGCATGAAATATGTAAGAGCAGTGAAAAACAGAGCTCCTACATGTGACTTGTGTTTTGAGATGTAGAAGCGCTAAAATATAGAGCTCCTACATGAGCCAGAAAATGACTAAGGCATGAAATATGTAAGAGCGGTGAAAAAAAAAGCTCCTACATGTGCCAGAAAATGACTAAGGCATGAAATATGTAAGATTGGTGAAAAACAAGGCTCCTAAATGTGACTTGTGTTTTGAGATGTAGAAGTGCTAAAAAACAAAGCTCCTACATGTGCCAGAAAATGACTAAGGCATGAAATATGTGAGAGCAGTGAAAAACAGAGCTCCTACATGTGACTTGTGTTTTGAGATGTAGAAATGCTAAAAAATAGAGCTCCTACATGTGCCAGAAAATGACTAAGGCATGAAATATGTAAGAGCGGTGAAAAACAGAGCTCCTACATGTGCAAAAATTTTCTAACTCCCAAAACTGAGTTTTCACAACTTGGTTTAAAATGTGAATTTCGACGAACTAACAAAGGTTAATGCTTAGAATGACTTTTTGAGGATGGGGGACCGCGCATGAGGACCAATGCAATTCACCTTGTTTTGCATGCTTAGAGTATGTGGTCTACAAAACATACAAGTTTTGTAGGGGTTATCCCTTGAATTAAGTGCGTTGAATTTAAGAATAACACTTTGATCTGTTGCCTAAAATTAAAATTGATTCATCTTCTTTTTATGCTTCTTCTTTTGTTATTTGTGAGTTTGATAATGTTGATCCACAAGCCCTAGGCATGATAGTCTTTCCTTTGAGGTTGGGGCCTATTACCGTACCCACCCTTGTATATGTTATGTCAAAAAAAAACCATATAATCTTCTTCTTGGTAGATCGTGGATTCACGCTATGTGTGTAGTCTTGTCTACCTTGCATAAGTCTATTAAGTTCATTCATAACAATCAAGTAGTCACAATCAGGGCTAACCCTGATGTCATACACTTATGTGAGATAGCAGTTGTTGGTCAGGCTTCAGTTGTGCCTACTCTTATCCCTTCAGTGTCTTCCAATGTGTTGATGTCTACTCTTGCAGTATCTATTACAAAGGATACGCTTGAGGTAGATGTTCCTGAAGAAGATCCTTTTAAAGAAAGAAAACTTAAGTTTTCTCCTTCTATCTCTTCTCAAGAGAATGCATGTCTCGGTGATGATTGGGGTTCCTTAGACTTTACAAATTCCTTCATTAGGGAATATAAATTTGACTTGATCCACTTAGACCTTCTGATAACATCATCCAAACCCGCTATCAAAGGTGGTTATTCTTCTACATCGTGGGATAATATGAACACAAATTGTAATGTTCTTAATGTTGATCCTCCCCCCGAGGAAGATGATCATGCTTCTATTAAAGAGGCTAATGTTGGAAGTCCTGTCAAGAAAGTTGATGGCAATCCCGTAAAGGAGTATAATCCCCATTGCTAGAATAATGCTCTTTATGAAGATCCTCCTCCTTCTCAAGATTTGCAAACATGTTATGGCCCTGGCTTTAATATTGTCTCTAAATATGGCTATGGGTGTAAAGGTTATGGGCCTAATGAACAAGGCATTCAGGTCCCTATAGAATGTGTACCTTGTAAGCATAATTTGGGGCTCGGTTGCTCAAATGAACAATATAAACAGAAACCACAATTGAATGTTGACATGATTTTTGCTCAACCTCATTCTCTCGGATTGATTCATCCACCATTATCTACTATCTTCATGTATTCTTCTTGTGAGTAGTCAAGATTTTCTCCACAAGAGAAAGGATTGCTTCTTGCTCCTCATTCTTTATCTAAGAAAGAGTGTATTTTGTTGAGGCTTCTAAAATCCCACTTGATTACTCTTCCTCCTTTTACACATAAGAAATTTCATAAGCATGATAAAGAAAAACATTCTTTCTGTGCATACCATCAAGTGCCTGGCCATTCCACTAGTGAATGTAAGGCTTTGAATGATAAAATAAAACTTCTTGATTCTGGTGTCATCACTCATCTATTTTTTGTTCCACCTACCTCTTCTTCAAATAATAAGTGATATCGAGGTCTACCTCTATCTTGTCCATTCTAAGCATCTTCTCATGAGGTTCTTACACCTCCCTTCTATTGTGTTGTTGTCCGCTATGTGGCAGCTGTAGCTTTACTTTCTCATTGTCATTCATGGTTGTACACTATTGTGTGTAACCATACTCTTTCTATGGTAGTGACACAATATTATCTTGCATTCAATTCTCCTCCCATGTATGCTAGGGGGAGTGATAACTTGTTCTAGAGATGTGTGTCTTTCTTAAGGACCCCCTCTCTTCTCTCTATCTTTCAATTGGAGAATTCCTTTGAATGGGCCCCTTTGTGTCTTGAAGGGTTCCCTGTCGAAGGAACCCCCCTTTTGAAGACTTCTCCTTCAAATGAATTTATTGGCATCTAGCTTGGGGGTAGCCTGACTAGACCTATCTTATATCTTGGCATCTAGCTTGGGGGAATCCTGACTAGATCTATATTTTCTGTGATTGTCCTACAACACAGCTTTTAGTAGCCACATCCTTATCTGATCGATCTTGCTTTGTAGAACCGAGAACCTGTAGAGCTCCTTGCATTAAGCTTGCCTTATAGGATCAATCACATGTGAGGACCAATCAAACTCTATAGAGCCTTTCACATCTAGCCCCCCAGGATTGAGAACCTGTGGCACCTCCTTTGCAAGACCAAACACTTGTTTAAAGTGCTTTCTCTCTACAGGACCGAGCACCTGTAGAGCCTTTTTTTCATCTTCTATGGGATTGAGACTTGTGGAGCTAATTCTATAGGACTGAGCACCTGTAGAGCTTTTGTTCACATTCTGTGGGACCGAGTACCTATGGAGCCATCTCTCTCTTCTCTTCTCTTCTCAATTATGTATACTAGATTGAAGACTTGCATCTTCTTCATCCTGAGTATATACCTCTTTCTCTCTTTGACATTGATTGCTTCCCTGAATTTTGGGTGCATTCTTCTCTTGAAGCAACCAATCCATACATTCTTCTCTTTATTTAAGAATTCTTCTATATATGTTATTTCTTAATTTGGGGACGACACATGGTGCTAAGAAAACCTTCTTCATTGAGGTCTCTTTCACTTTGCTGACTCAAATCCTTTAGTTTTTTATGTACCTTAGTGTGTGTTTAATGTTTTTATCCATATGTTTTAACCTAGTGATATAATAGATTTTTTATATTTTAACCTTGTTGTCTTGTGCAAATCTTTCTTGTCTAAAGAATTTTTTTGTAGGTCTTTGACTTGGGGGCATACTTCCTTGGTTTAAAGTGTTATCTGCTTCCTCTATAGTATCCTTTTGGTATCATGATGTTATTTATGTTAGTATATTTCCTTTAGCATGCATATTAGCGTAGATTCATATGCTCGCTAAAGTGGGGGAAAAATGTAATGTCATAAAATTGCACTGCATAAACTCCCTACTCAAAGATAAATGATACCACAGTGATGCAACTAATCAAAATAACTACCATTCCAATAATAGATCAAACCTTGGCAGAAAATTCAACTTAAGCAGAACATATTCATACACCATAATTCAAAGATTACGAATGCATAAACTCCACCATTGTCTTCTATATCAAAATAATAGAAAACAGTATTTCAAAATAACAGAGTTTTGCTCTAATGAGTAAATCAAAGTTTTCCCAAAAGATCTAAATCACATCAGCCAAGTCAATATTTAAAGTGTAACAAATTGTCTTTGGTAACGGTTTCTTGAAAGTAACTACACCGAATAATTAAAAAGAGTCTTTAACTTAAAATGAGCCAAATTAAAGGAAGCGTTATAAAATACTAAAAATAGCTATGCATCATTTCCTTCTGCTTCAACCTCTTCATCTTCCAGATCCTCGACCGCTTCTTGCTGCAAACATTTTTCTTGTGCCTTCATCCTGGATTTGTAGTCCATGTACTTGGCAATAATTGCTAATATCTCTTTGCTTCCTGGTGTTACAGTGATCTGTAATCTAGTTCTTGCTTTGGTTAGGGCAACTTCAGACTCATTCAGAGTGTCAGACCTTCTATTTTCTTCAGTTTTAAAAGAATTGAGGTAAACTTGCAACCTATTGAGCTTTGAGTAAGATTCTACGGTCATTGTGGCATGATCTGCCATCTCCTTGTTGAATATCTCTTGAATTTCATACAAACTTCCTTCGAATCTAGAATCCTCTCATCAAACTCATCAGTTATCTCAACCTTCAAGTCATGACAATTTCCTTTAACCTCCACCGGCATATCCAAATACTTTTCAAGAGCTTTAGAAATCTCTTTTACCAGATTGTCATAAATGCCTAATTTCCATTCCAATGGGACAGACCAAGAAGCATCTAACTCCTTTGGATCATTCACAATTTGTTCATTAATCAATTTCATTTGATCCATGGAAATCAAATCTTTTATTTCTTGTGAAAGCATGTAGAGGCTGGTTTGATCTTTCCTGACCTGTCACAGTTCTGTCATCAATTCCTTCCTCTTATCAACAACCTAATTATAGAAGAGCACAAACTTACTAATAAAGCAAACAGTCTCCTGAAGCATTTCATCAAACCATTCGCCGACATTTTTGGAGTAACTCAAATTCTTCCTGATTGATTGCATTGTAGACTCATCAATATCTCTTGCCTGAGAACTTGAGGCTGCACTAGAAATAGAAGGGGGAATTATAGAAGAAATAAAGTTCTTCAAATCAAGAACCTGAGATTGCAATCTCACCCTTTCTTTTATTTCTTCCTTTACCCATTTAATCAAAGCATTAACTAAATAATCAACATGATATATATCACCTTCAATTGTTTAGGGCCCCATATCAACATGTGTAACTTTATAGTCAGCTACTGTTATCTCATCCTCATTTAAATCTTTTATAGGGTTTGCAATTTCCAATACTTGATTACCAGAAGTAGGGTCAGTCAGCATTCTTGAATTTTTTTGCACTTTCTTTGGCCTCAAAGAAGTTTGGAGCAATTTTTCAAGCGTATCTACTCCAACTATTGTTGTAGGAGTATATTTTCTTTTTTTCTCTACTGCCTTTTTCAACCATACTAGGGAGGCTTCTACCAAAACATGATCTTTATTCCTTAGAGAAATTTCTTTAGACTCAACAGGAGGAATGGGTATGTTTTCCACCGTAGAAGAGGGCACTTCGAACAAAGGAGGAAAAGCATTATCTTCCACAATTTGCTTAAAAATGGCATCAAGATCCTCAGGCATAGGCATTGTTTGACTGGTTTTCTTTTTAGGGGTAGGGGTAGATATGTTGTCCTGTTCACACACTGACTTTAGTTTAACTGACTCCCCAGGCTTCTCACCATCACCTCCAAACTATGAATTTGCACTAAAAGACCTAGTAGCCATTCTCCCTGATGATGTACCCACTACAACTACCTGAGTGGACCCCTGTTCATTTATTTGAGATGATATGGGTTCTTGAGTAGAACCTGTAGCTTGTCGCCATTTTCCTTCTAACCAGTCTTGAGTTATTTTCAATACTGGGGAAGCTCATACATTCATATTCAAAACTTCATTTTTACCTCTGTCAACCTTGGGATGAGACCCATCTGACAATTTTCATATTTGGGGTCAACAACCGCCGAATCTTCAATCACACCTTCAGGAATCTAGAAAGAGAGATTGAAATCTTGTATCTATTTGAGATTTAACCTCATATAATCCCTTTTGAAGACTTCATTTTCATCAGCACAATCTTCCCAAAAATCCTCAATAGAAGGTTGATGCTGATATGAACTTCCTCCATATAAATTTTGCCTCAGGAAACCCTTGCTATCAAAATTAGCTCACATGAATAAATGTTGGAGATTATATTCTTTAAGAACTCCTTTGACACCTTTGGCCATCTGATTATTTTTACATTTAAAGGAAGGAGTTGTCAACGGGAAAGGATATCCCCGCTTCCCCATATTCATGTACTTTACATTCACCACGTCCATTTGCCTACACACCTCCAAGAACACCAGCAACTCTTTAGGATATCTAGGTAGTTTTAAAGGGGCCTTCTCAAAACCTCCTATCCTCAAGTAGGAAAACCTATCAAATTGGATATAAAACTTCCAAACTCAGATACAAGAGACATTGACTAAGAAGAAAAACACATTTAAGGGTTTCCATCCAATTTCCTCATAGCTTCCATCAAGAATGCATTATTAACAAGGAAAAAATCTCCCATTCCAACTTGCTTGGTAAACTGTGGATAACACTTATATATAGGCATGCCAAAAGTTGGGGATACCTGTGGCTTTAATCCCAACCAGAAAGATCTTTGACTGGCTATGATATATATTAAGCAAGAACACAAATGGAAGGTAGTAGTTTTCTGGAAATTGATTAATTGTTTGTTCAAATGAAAGCAAATGATCTTAGCCCAATGAATGAACACATTGTCATCACAAATAACCAAAATAAACTGACACATCCAATTTTCAAAAGACTCAATCTGTGCATTTCCAACAATGTGATGTAATAGAGCAATGTCATCTGCAATTTCCCCTTTAAAATGCATTCTCTTAAGTTTGGTAGGTAGCTGTGACTTACCTCTTTTCTCTAAATTCAACCATCCTTTGGCCATAGAATTCTTGCACCAACTCTCATTGACTTTTAAAAACTCACTAGTGGTCGCAACAGACATATTCTTTACAGGTGCTTTCTCAAGAATCTTTAGTGTGTGGGAAATAGCTCTAGGAGTGAGTTTAGCAACAACAGTCCCATCTACGGCTTTTATTTCCTACATTTCAGGAATACATCTTCTCTCGCATGCGCCTATTAGGTCTATGCTCAGCACAACTTCTAGAAAACCCCCAACGTGAGCTAATCCACTTTCTAACAGTTTTGCATCCACAAGAGATCTTCTGTCACTTTCCAAACGCACCCAAAATTCCTCCAACTTAAAGGATCCCAACTCTGTGTCCCTTATGCCGAGCCAATGATTTTCAATTCTAGACTACATGAGCTCGCAATACACAAAAGGAACACTTGTATGCCTGAAGAAATAATTGCAGAAGGCGGAAGTACAACTGAAGGCTTAACCAAATAAATCTCCACCACCTTAAGTCATGCAAAATGATAGGATGTGCGTTTGGTATGAATTAATATGGCACTTTTTTTTAATCCTCGGTAAAGCAAACCCTAGGATTTGTGTGCTTTACAAAATTTCATGATAAGACATCTCCAGGTTGTATCGTATGCCTCCTTAAATGCATAGGCAACACTTCAAAATATGTGGGATGAATAACATATCACCTCATTGCAAAAATTCAAAACTTTGTAACCCAAAGTCGGGAGTTACGAAGTTATGAAAACCTCTGACTTACTGACTACACAATAGACCAACACACTTGACACTGCTAGAGGGAAAGCAAGTTAGGCTATCATGAAGTTAGGAAAAACGCAAACCCGACGACAAAGCTTGAAGACATCGGACGCCAGTGACTTAAGTTTCATAACTTTAAGAACACGCAACAAGGAGTTATAAACTTAGAGAATCCCGCGAAAAAGGCAAAAATGAGGGAAAATACTTAGACTTGGGCATAAAATAATAAATTAATGACCAAGGAAGATAAAATTTAAAAGACATGATACATAGTATACCTATGGGTAACATTGGCTCCGAATGAGGACCAGGACTGACAGGACGCAGAGAATCTAGAAACATGGCATAAAGCCTTATTCATTGGGAAATAGAGTCAAAACCAAACAAGCCAAAAATGAAACAATTCAAGCAAAACAAAACTATGTACAAGGACAAACCGAACATAACAATTATTCAAGAAGTTTCAAAATTTTCCCATTATAGGCAAGAGGTAGAACAGTGCCATTAGGATAAGCCAATTGGAAAGCATGATCACCAACAAGTTGCTTGATCAAAAAAGGCCCTCTCCAGAGAGAATCAATTTTTTTATGTGCTCCTTTTGCCTTCCTTCTCCTATCCCAGAGAAGAACTGAATCACCAACTGTAAAGTCTCTTTGTCTAGCACTTTTATCAAAAACCTTCTTCACCATCTGCTGATGTTTGGTGATCTTATCCACCACAATTTCTCTTTCTTCTTACAGCTTATTCAAATACATAATCCGCTTTTCCAAGGTTGTCTAGTGAAATTTTCCATCTTCTATAACCTTCTATAAATTAAGTGCCAAAATCTCCAATGATGTAGGCAAAGTGCTATCAATGCCATATACTAATTGAAAGGGAGACATCCCAATATCTCTTTTATAAGTAACTCTATCAGCCCATAGAGCATCGCATAACTTTTTATGCCAACTCTTTTGATTTTCATCAACTAGCTTCTTGATAATGGAAATTAAATTCTTATTACTGGACTCAGCTTGCCCATTGCCTTGTGGATAATAATTAGATGAATGAGCAAGACTAATGCCATAATCGTAACATAAAAGAGTAATTTCAGCAGAGGAAAAAGAGCTAACATTATCATCAACAATTTTCTTGGGCACTCCAACCTTACCAAAATATTCTCTTTCAAAAAATTACACATGACCTCAGTGGTGGTATGCTTTACTGGAATAGCTTCCACCCGTTTGGTAAAATAATATGTGGCAATCTATATGTGTGTATGTCCGACACTAGAATTTGAGTTGATTGGTCCAATGAAATCTAAACCCCATTGCTGAAAGGGCTCATCTATTACCACAGGTTTCAAGGGAAAAGCAACAAGCTATGGTCTACCAGTGAATTTTAAACATTTTTCACATTTTGACACCCACTCATATGCATCCTTAAAAATACCTGGCCAATAGAATCTATGATGAAGGATTTTGAAAGTTGTTATAGAAGCCAAAAAATGTTTGCCACATGCCTCACTATGAAAAGCCTCCAATAGCTTCTTCTGTTGTTCTTTGTCTACACATCTTAAGAAAGTCCCATCAACACCTTTCTTATACAAATTTCCTTCCCAGAGAACATACTTGCTTGCTTTAAGCTTTAAGTTTCTCTTTTCTTTTGATGACAAATGTGATGGGAAATCACCATAGGCCAAGAAATAAGACACATTAGAAAACCAATCATCAGTTGTGCTTGTGAATAGTACTAATGGTAACTCTTCTTCTTCAACAGGTTTACTTTCAACAATCATTTTAGCCAGACCCTTTCCCCTAACTAAATTATTGGGCTTAATATCCAGGTCATATTCTTGAATCTAGGCTATCCAAGATCCTCTTTTATTACATCCAATATCTTGCTGGGTAAGAATACTTTTCACAGCAGTTTCAAGAATGAAAACAATGGTATAAGAATGAAGAATATAAAACCTGAAATTTTTGAGAGCCTTTACAACAGTGTATGTGTGTTTCTCAAGCGGTGAATATTTGAGTTCATACTTCTTCAGAGGGGTGATCATAAAAGAGATAGGGGCTTTGCAGGGTAAAAGCACAAACCTGTGTCACACTTTATAAAGGAATCAGCCAACAGCAAAAAAAATTCTAAACTTTGAGGACATAAAAGTAGTATTTATGTTTTGAATTTCAAAATGGTGTAAACTAAGGAAATATAGAACTTTTGATGAATTTTATTGTTGTAATTTTTAAAATTTTAAAAAAAGAAAATTCATTATGTTTTTATCAATTTAAGGTCAAATTTTGGAATGCTGAAAATTTTAGAAAAGAGTGACGTCAGGGGCCGTTAAGAAAAAAATTGAAAAAAAATTCATTTCTCCCTAATTTTTTTTTCTCCAAATAGGTGACTTCAATATCTTGTGCATGGAAAAAAAAATTCAAATTTTGATGTATATTTTTCTCGTAATAACGTTTTAAAGTCAAACATGTCAGAATTTGACAGTTTTCACGTCAAACTATTTTCAATTTTTTTAATCATTTTCAAAAACAATTATACCCTTTTGAAGAAGACTCCCTCCTCTTTTGCACCATATAAGATTTAAATTTTTTTAATAAGTTTTACTATAATTTTTTTAATTTGTAATCAACCTCTTTTTTCATTTTAAAAGCCTACTTGCATTATTTTAAAAATAAAATATATTAAAACTAATAAAATTATTAAAAAAATTATATATTTTGATTCTGCACTCTAAGTTCTACAAAAGGGTATTTTTGTTTTTTGCAGAAAAATCATTTTGACTAAAGAAATTCTTAGCTAAAGTTGAAAGTTTCAGAAAATTCTGAAAAAAGCTGAGTTGGTTGCCAACTAGGATGCCACATAGACAGTTTCGGTAGAAACAGTTTCTATAGAAAGGGTTTTAGCCGAAACCCTTTCTATAGAAACTATTTCTACCGAAACCCTTTCTATAGAAACCTCGCACATTAAAAAATGCAATTTCAAAGCCAATTTCAAAGCGAGAAAAAGAAAATTTTGATTTTTTGGGATTCAACCGAAACTTATTCGGCCGAAACCTATGTGCCACGTAATAGGCCATGTGGTTTCAGTCGAAACCTAGTCGATTGAAACCTTTCTGGCCGAAAATATTTCGCTCAGAACTATTTATTTGGCCAAAAGTGTGACACAGTTTTGTGCTTAACAATACCTTGCTCATTCTTCTATAATAAGATGGCTAACAAGGTGTGCTCTGAGGCATAACTATATATGATAAAATCTTTGGTAAAATCAGGATGAACTAAAGTGGGGGCATTCGCTATTGCAGTTTTAATATTTGCAAAAGATTGTTTTCCCTCATTGCTTCATTTAAACATTGGGTGATCCTTCATCATATCAAAAATGGGTTTCATTAGCTCAGCAAAATCAGGAACAAACCTCCTTAGAAAGTTCACTTGACCAAAGAAAGACCTGGTACTATCTTTGTTGGAAGGTAATCCCAACTACATAATTTCCTGCACTCTCTCTGGGTATATCTTGATTCCATCCTTTGAAACAATGTGGCCTAAGAGTTTTCCTTCAGTTACAACAAAGATAGACTTCTTAGGGTTTAAAGAGATACCTTCTTCTCTACAAATTTGCAATACTACCTCCAAATCATGTAAATGGTTGGCTCTCTTTTTGGAAAAAAATTGTTAGGTCATCCAAATAGATCACTATAATTTTATTCCTGAGATCACCGAAAGATAAGTCCATAACCCTTTGAAAAGTGGCTCCAACATTAATAAGGCCGAATGGCATTCTATTATAGGAAAAAACACTAATGGGCGTGGTGAATGTCATTTTATGCTGGTCTTCAAGGGCTATTTCGACCTAATTATAACCTGAGAAACCATCAAGCATAGACATAATTTTAGAGACAACAACTGTTTGTAGAATATGATCCATCACAGGTAGTGGATAATTATTTTTTAAAGATGCCTGATTTAAATTTATGAAATCAACACATATCCTTATCTCTCCATTTTTTTTCTCATAGGAACTATAGTGGCTACCCATGTGGAATGATGAATAGGATAAATATTTTTTGCCTTGAGCATTTTATCAATTTCATTGAAAATGGCTTTTGCAACTTTGGGATTATAAGTCCATTGTTTTTGTCTGTAAGGTGTGACACCAGGTTTCAATGGAATCTTATGCTGAAATTCTCCATTTCTAAATTTCTTCAAGTTTGCATAGAACCATGCGAAAACATCCCTGTAACGTGTCAATAGAGAAATCAGTCTCTCTCTCTCCTCCTGGGAACAACACTTTCCAATACAAAAAATTTTAGGATTGTCTTTTGTGCCAATATTCACTTTATCATACTCAGTAGACGCTTCAACAAAAACTTTACCCTTCTGCTTCAAATATTGATCATGTTTGTTGAATAAGTGCTTGAGAGAAACTAAACCCTTTAGAATCTTGTTACCTTTCAACTGTATGATTTTCGTCTCCTTCCCCTTAGGAGCAACAATATCACCTTTGAAAGCATCATTACTTTTATCATCACTGCCTTCAAAATAAATGTGAGCAAAGGCTTCAACTTTCTCTAAAAATTCAATAATCTTTTGATCATTATTGAACACTTGCCAATGATTTACATTGTCAGGGACACTAGGTGATAGGATAGGGCTGGATGGAACACTCATTGTTCCATGCTCTGGGTCTCACCTTGGCAAACCCCCTTGGTGTCACTCTCCACCTTCTTAACCTATAGGTCCTAATGCTTGTTAGGTACCCCTGGTTCTCCTAGCCAACCCTACTATCATCTCCATTTCCCTAACCAAGCCAATCTTGGTGCTCTCTCTACCATTCCCTCCTTAGCCCTTAATATTCCTAAAGGCTAGCTAAATCTCCAACCTTCACTAACTCGATACAGGGGTGTGTGTTGTCTCCCATGGCTTCAAGACCTTCCTCCTAGGGTTCTTGTAGGCTCTCCCAAGCTCCATCTTTCCATCGCTATCATCAAACCCTCATTTAGGGTTAAAAAGGCTACTAGCCTTGAGCCCTAATTAGGTCTCTTAACCCGAGAAAATAGGCTCAATCTCCAATCTTTCTAAAGAACATCACAATCTTTCCATGGGGATCCTGGTTCATTTTTCTACCTCTCAAATATTTTTGAGGTTATAGGTCTTCACTATTCGTACACAGGCATAACCCTCATTTTGTAAGAATTAGGGCTTTTTAGGCCATTTTCTGACCACACAGTGAACTGTCAGCTTTTCCCAATCACCAAATGGACTGGTGAAACCTCCTCCTTCATGACAAGCCTTTGTAAGGCCACCTGCAACCACCACACACCTAGGTTTGCTAAGGGATTGACACCCCTGCAACTTTAGTGCTCTGCACTCTTTGACTGTCCTAGCCGGGCACTGCCAAGCTCACCTAGGAACAGTCTTTTGCCATGGATTCCTAGATCCTAAAGACTCATACCTCTACCTTATGTACAAACATGGAGCTTAGCCACATTCCCAACAAGCCCATACTCTAGGTATAGTGGTAATGTAAGCTAAAACCCCATTTTCCACAGTCTACCAGACAAAACT
Source organism: Sequoia sempervirens (assembly GCA_007258455.2). Taxonomy (NCBI): domain Eukaryota; kingdom Viridiplantae; phylum Streptophyta; class Pinopsida; order Cupressales; family Cupressaceae; genus Sequoia; species Sequoia sempervirens. The sequence continues at coordinate 75,053,750 of VDFB02086081.1, read as the reverse complement.
GCAATTGAAGAAAGAACAAAGTATTTACAAGAATACTTGAAAGCGAGTAACATACTATCTACTATCCCAAACGATTCTTGACAAGAAATTTCACTACATTCTAATCTGTACCAAATGCCAAGTTCAATCCATTAACCTACTAATGCAAAAACAGGAACAAAAAACAAAAAATGCACACTTAAAATATCACTGTCTTCTTGATTTCAAACTGATTACAAACTCAAAATGATTCCAACCTCAATTCCAAGTTGAGGCACACCTTTTAAAGGTTCAAAAAATAGTTAAGCTCTTTGTGTCGAACCTATTGATAACCTAATGGCAAAAATTATAAAATCCACTGTGTTTTTCAACCTTTGCCAACTTTTGAAAACTCAGCAAGATGAGCTTCTAAACTTATTCATCTCTTCACAACTTCTTTCCTAGAGATCAAAAACACCTCTAAGATAACCTCACAATTGTCAACATGACCTTTATGAAAATAAAACAAAATTATCCTTCTAGATTTCCTATTTACCTAATGAAACTGCCTGTTGTTCCTTAGGTGCTCCTGCACCACTAGGTCTGTATACAATTTCAATTCTATAGGGCCCATCTTTGAAATCTAGATGCGGAAAGAGCAATGACACTGAGACTTTCAGGGAGTCAGCTCTAGCGTTTTGTTCTCTGGGAACAGACTCTATAGAAAAACATCAAAATCTTCTATACAATCCCAAACTTTGTTTCTATAATGTTTAAGCCAACCATTTTTCACAGTGTAAATATTTCTCACCTACTTCACAACTAATTCTAAGTCTCCTTCTACTTTCAATTGTTTAATACCCTTTTCTTTGGCCACACTTAGACCAAGCAACAAAGCTTCATACTCAGTTGTATTATTGGTATTAGCAAACTCCAATTTGAAAGCAAAGGGGAATTTATAGCCATCAGGCAAAATCAAAACTACTCTAGCACTTGAACCGACATTAGCACAACTTCCATCAAATTCAAGCATCCACAATTAATTGACCAAATCAAGACTAATAGGATTTGAGTTCTCCTCTTGCTTGGAAATGCACATATAGGTTCCTGGTCTTGTTTCAACAAACAAAATATCCGCTCTCGGATCGCCAGACTTTAAGATAATGAATTTGGCCTTAGATTCAAGATTTAGACATATTTTCTTTGCATCCAAATGTATTAAGGCATGATACCAATCCATCTGGATTTCCCCACCCAAATCCTTACAAAAACTCCTACTCAACAACATACTGTAAATTGCAGGAATACCAACAACCAATATAGTCAATTTCAACCTCTTTTTAGGGAAAGCAGATAGGGCTACTTGAGCATCTTTGATCTGACCTATAATAGGAACTGGGGACCTGTCCATGGAATAACATTTACCTTGGGAACAGGTATAAGATAAACCTAGGGCCTTAGCTATTTGGGCAGGCATCACATTTTCAAAAGCTCCAGAATCAATGATACAATTACTCAGTCTAAAACCAACAATGTATAAAGAGATATAGAAAGGTTCTAGTTTCATGAATGGGTTTTGTGAGCTTTAAGGTTTATCTACAGTATTAGAACAAATCTGATTCCCAAGATTGGCTTCATTATCATTGGAAATTTGAGCATTACATTGGGACAGTGAAGACTCTTGCTTAACATATCTCACCAACCTATTTAGTTCTAAGGGATTGAGTCTCAAGTACTCAGCTTGTGAAAGTTGAATTTTGGTATTCTTACAGGACTCAAAAATATCAAATGAACTAGAAGGGAGAGTGGCAAGAGATGAAGCAGATGGTACCTCAACTTGCATGCAATTGGAAGCAACTTGCTCTTGCTTCTTCTGCTTTGTTAAAATGTATTTCAGGGCTGAAGATAAGCCAGCCTGATCAACCTTGGCATGTTGTGCTCCAGTGAAGACAACACAATTGGGATCATCAACTCTAACATATACATCCTCTCTAGCTTCTTCCTCTGATATGAACTCAAAGAAGTTCATGCCAACATCATTGGATGAGCTAGGTTCCTCCACATATGGTTCCATAGTATGTTCATTTTTTGAAAGAATTTGCATGAATCTAATCATCTTAGGACAATTAGCTCCATCATGATCTGAGTTAGATGAAAATTACAATGATTCCCCTTACTGGAAGAGGAAAGACCCTCAATTTCCAACCTTTGATTTGGGGCAGGCAATGAAAGTGTTTTGTGGGAAGATCCTTGATAATTCCTGGAAACCTCTTGATAGGGTGTTTGTGAGGGACCCTTTGTCATTTGTCTCTTGAGAGTGATTATTTCATTGGCCATCCTTTGAATGACTGGGTCAGTAGAATTTACTGGTGAAGGTCTACTAGTTTGTAGTTCTTTCTTCCATTTTCCAAAAATAATCAGATCATCTTCTATGGATACAACTTTGTCTTGTGCAGTAGCTAAGTCGGCCGCACCTTCCCTTTTAATAATGAAACTCACATCTGGTGGAAGAGTGTTAATGAACATTGCTTTCAAAAATTCAACACCAGGCCTCATATTCACAGTAATTATGTTATGTATTTTTTTAAACTTGGCCACAAAATCCCTCGTTGACTCATGATCTTCCTTCTTCATTGAACCTAATTGAGCAACTAGGATTTGATCATCTTATGCAAACTTAAATCTATTCTCAAACCTTGTTCTCAAGGTATCCCAATTGTTAATAGAACCATTAGGAAGAGAATAAAATCAGTCAACAACAACATCCGTAAAAGATTTTGCAAAGAGTCTTATAGCAACATCTTCATGTTGTATTGCAAGAATGGAAGAGGCAGCAAAGAAAGCCTTCATATGCTTATCAAGAGAAACTTTCCCATCCCAACTAGATTTGGGTATAATATTTCTCGAACCTTTGGGTAAATCATGAAGTTGTGCACTGGCTCCAAAGGTTAGAGGACCTATGATGGCCCCCCATGGGACCAATAGGAGTTGTGACATTATTAGAGGAAAATTTACTCATGCAAGAAGGATAGTACCACACAAAAGAAGACCTTGGCATGATATCTTCGGGACCCCAGATACACTAGGTTGAGGAGGGGGAGGAGAAGATGGTCTACTAATAGACTTAACTTTTTGGGTAGGTGGAAAATATGAAAAATCAATGGTTTCTAAGAACTTGGTGTAGTCACAGTAGGAGGGTCCTCAAAGAGACCAATCTGGACCATGCAACAAGAGTTACACAATAGACGCAACACATAATATGGAGGAAAATGCAGATTCAAACCTTCTTATTATCAGAAAACTCAATTACAAACAACTAGCAACATTTGGGCTTACAGATCTGGCTCACAAACCTAATATAACATGCTCAAATTACAATATCCCTATATGCTCCTATATGTGAGCTAAAATATTAGATGTCAAGTCTAAAATATATCTCATTCTATTCTAATGTATTTCCTAATGATCGTTTACAATTATTTATATCATATCCAAAGATCTAGAATCATTCACGTCGGCCAAAGATCATTACAATCTCCAATGAAGAAAATGTAACATGTGCATGAGTAGGTTAGCCTCAAATTTGAATTACTCTTCGGCGAGTGCATAAGATGAAGTGTAGACCCATAATTAAGGTTGGGGACACTCCATGAAACAATTCTAAAGACATTGCCAAGATCTGCAAGTTACAGGAAAGATCCACGATAAATCAAACTAGTCGTTAGGCTCAAAACTTATTTCGGTGCCAGTTCTTGGAATTTCCACTTATTACGAAAGCGATAAATTTTTAGAAAAAGATCCAATCGATCTAAAATTTTGGCACAAGGAAAATGAACATGTCTATGATGCAAACATAGATCCACAAGGTTTGGTGAGCAAATATGATGATATGTTGAATCTTCCAACTGGAACTTGAACAAAAGCAAAACAAGAATAAAACTGGAATGGAAATATTTTTGGTTGATGCAAGATTGCCAAGAACCAAGGATGCTCATGCATTAGACATCTGGGGTTATTGAAAAGTGAGTCCCTCATTTTGCTGGGGCTAAAGGAAAACCAAAATGGTCTACCTCAACCTATGAAATCCAAGAAGAATCCTCCACTGGTCTGCCTTTCCACTTCACAAGATATTCTTTGTACTGTATTCCATGCATTTTTTCCCATCTTTGATATCCAAAATCTCTTCTATCTCTTTTGATTGTTGTTTAGGAAACTATTTCTCCAAATTTTCCTTATTGTCTTCATTGAATTTTGCTTCATGGTATTGATGTAGATCTGCAATGTTGAATATAGGTGAGATACCCATGCCATCCAGTAACTCCACTTCATATGCATTTCTTGAATCAAATTTCTCAGAATCTTACAAGGTCCAAACTTCCTCATCTTCAGCTTATTGTATGTGCCAACTAGAAATCTCTCCTTCCTCAAATACACCATCACTTCATCTCCAACTTCAAACTCCTTATGTCTCCTCTTTTCATCTGCTCTCTCCTTATACTTATGATTCATGTCTTCCAATTGTTGTTTCACTTGAGTATGCACTTTCTTCATATGCTCTACAAATTATTCTGCTTCTACACTCCTTTTATCTTCACTACTAATGTCTCGCAATTCTGATATACCTCTAGGATGAACTCCAGTAACAATCTCAAAAGGTGTTTTCCTGGTACTCTTGTTCACTGAATTATTGTAAGAAAACTCTACTTGTGTAAGGACTAAATCCCAACTTCAGGTCTTCTCAACAACCAAACATCTCAGCAAATTTCCCAAACTCTTGTTTACTACCTCTGTCTGTCCATTAGTCTATGGGTGAAAATTAGAACTAAACTTTAAATCTATTTTTAACTTCTTCCAAAGTGTCCTCCAAAAGTAACCAACAAACTTTACATCTCTATCTAAAACAATACTCTTAGGTAATCCATGCAATCTGACCACTTCTTTGAAAAACAAGTCTGCTACATTTACTGCATCTATTGTCTTCTTACAAGGTATGAAATGTGCAATTTTAGAAAATCTATCCACCACCACAAATATAGAATCATTACCTCTTTGTGTCTTTGGAAAACCAAGTATGAAATCCATGCTAATATCCTCCCAAGGTCTCTCTGGAACTGTCAAAGGCTTATACAATCAAACATTCTGACTACTCCCTTTTGCAACTTGGCACACTCTGCAACTTTGCACAAATTTCCTAACATCCTTATGAATCCGTGGCCAAAAGTAATTCTCACTTATCAATGCTACTGTCTTATCAATTCCAAAGTGTCCTGAAAATCCACCACTATGTTTTTCTTTCACCAAGTTATCCCTCATTGAACTCCAGGGTATACAAAATTGATTCCATTTGAACAACATATCCTCTTGAATGAAATAATGCAACCACTGACTTCTATCCTCCAAGACTGGTTCTTTACAAGCTCTCCAAGGTTCTACAAAATTTGGGTCTTCCTCATACAAGTTCTTCAATTCATCAAACCCTAGTACCTCCACTCTCATCTTTGCCAATAAATTTTTTCTCCTACTCAAAGCATCAACAACTCTATTTGACTTTCCACTCCTATGTTTCAAAACAAAAGTATAACTCTGCAATAATTCCACCCATCTAATGTGTCTTTGATTCAAGTTACCTTGACTGTTAAAATATTGCAACGCTTGATGATCTGTATACAACACAAACTCCTTAGGCAACAAGTAATGTCTCCACTTCTGCAAGCCTTGAATTATGGCATAAAACTCCTAATCATATATTGAATATCTTTTCCTAACATCATTCAATTTCTCACTGAAATAGGCTACCATTCTTCCTTCTTGACTTAATACTACTCCAATTGCATTTCCACTTGCATCACAGTCTACCTGAAATACCTTATTAAAATATGGCAAAGCCAACACAGGCTGCTTAGTCACCTTTTGTTTCAACAACTCAAAAATTTGGTCTTCTCCAGATGTCCATCTAAAATCCTTCTTATCTCCTCTCATTGTTTCTATCATAGGTCTACAAATAGAACTGAAATTCCTAATGAACTTTCGGTAGAAACTAGCCAATCCATGAAATGATCTTACCTCTCCAATGCTTTCAAGTGTAGGCCATTCAACAATTTCTCTTACCTTCTCAGGATCCATCTCCAGTCCATTCCTAGATATCACAAATCCTAGATATACCAATTCTTCCTTCATGAAACTACACTTCTTAATGTTTATCAGTAACTGCTCTTCTCTCAACCTCTGCAAAACTTGTCTTATATTGAAAAATTGTTCTTCTCTAGTCTTCTTGAAAATCAAGATGTCATCCAAATACACAATCACAAACTTACCCAATAATTTCTTCAATACTTCATTCATCAACCTCATGAAAGTACTCAGTGCATTTGTTAGTCCAAAAGGAATCACCAACCACTCATACAATCCTTCATTTGTCTTGAATCTTGTCTTCCACTAATCCCCTTTTCTGATTCTGATATGATGATATCCACTCTTTAGGTATGTCTTTGTAAAGTATTTAGCTCCACTCAAACAATCCATAATGAAATCTATACTTCACTATGATTTTGTTTATGGCTCTAGAGTTTGTACACATCCTCCATTCTCCATCCTTCTTAGTGGCTAGCACAATAGGTACTGCACAAGGACTTAAGCTTTCTCTGATCAAACCCTTCATCAACAATTCTTGCACTTGTTTATTCAACTCTTCATTTTCTGATGGTGTCATCCGATGTGCTGCTTTGTTAGGAAAACTAGCTCCAGGAATCAGATCCATGCAATGAATAATACTCCTCATAGGTGACAATCTTTTAAGTACATTATCTAAAATGATATCTTCATATTCTGTCAGCAACTCTTTTACCTCATCTGGTTGTTCTTCTAAATGCTTCCAGTCTTCAGCCTTGTTAGGAACCAAGGAATAACACATGCTCTCTGTTGCAAGATGGTGTGTCCCTTGGTCTTCCTTTCAGCACAACTCTTGGGTTTGTGACATGGTCTAACCGCCTCTTGTGGATCTTAACTGACACTTGTATCAAGCATTGATAGGTCGACCTTTGGCCAACAATTGGTATCAGAATTGGTCACAGGTTCAAACCCCTTGCTTGTGTTGAGGGGGATTATTTCAAGATGGTGTGTCCCTTGGTATTCCTTTCAACACAACTCTTGGGTTTATGACATGGTCTAACTGCCTCTTGTGGATCTTAACTGACACTTGTATCAAGCATTGATAGGTCGACCTTTTGGTGCAACGGCAAGGCCAACACTCTCATGTTTCAGTCCATCCAAATATCTCCTTCCATCAACCAAACAAACCCTAGCATTCATACAAATCTCAACTTTAGGAACATCCTCCAATGGCAACAAAGTCTGCTTCATCCCATTAGCAACAATGGTATATGTGTTCTTCTTTCCATCATGAATAGCCTGCCTATCATACTACCAAGGTCTTCCCAACAAAACATGACATACATCCATAGGCATGATATCACACAAAACTTCATCATGATAATTTCCTATCTTCAATTTCACCAAACATTGTTCAATTACTAGTATCTTATGCTCATCTTGAATCCATGCTATCCGATAGGGCTTCAGGTGTTTCAATATTTCCACCTTCAATTTGGTCACCATTTCTTCAGAAACCAGGTTCTCAAAGCTTCCACTATCAACAATCACTTTGCAACATTTACCAACTACCTTGCATCTGGTCTGAAACAAATTCTTTCTCTGTAATGGCTCCTTCTCCAACTCACTTTGACACAATACTCTTCTATTCACCAACACTTCTTCTTTTGGTTGATTAGATGATCCAGCATGATCCTCTTCAAAAAAGGTTGTTCTTCTATTGTTCTATGTCTTTCTGCTTGTCTCTTCCTGATTGCATTCAAATGCTCTATGTCCTTCTCCACCACATTTGAAACAAGTTCCCTTGAACACTCTTTTCTCTCGTCCTCTATCATCTTTTCTATAACCCTGATTCTGGTAACCACCATATCCTCCTCTTTAGTAAGAGTTTCCATCATCTCTACGGTATGAATTCTCATTCTTACTGACTTCCTTATCTTTGTTCTGATCTGGAAAAGATCCTCTTCCTCCTCCAGCAAAAGTTCTTCCTCTTTGAAATCTTCCACATCTTCCTCTCTGTCTTTGCTCATGTCTTTTATTCAGCTTCTCTTATGCTTTTAGGGCACATTGATATGCCTCTTCCACACTCACCAACTTGATCAAACTGATCTCATCTTGTATGGATGACCTCAAACCATTCACATATCTAGCTACATGCTCGATCTCATCCTCTGAATGTCCGGATCTGATATTCAACTTGTAGAACTCTTCAGTATACCTTGTCACACTTGAATCCTTCTGCTTCAAATTTTGCAACTTCTTGAACAAACTAATTTGATAGTCTGTAGGTATGAAATTTGTCTTCAACTTATTCACCATTCGATCCCATGATTTTATCTTCTCCTTTCCTCTTCTTTGCCTATCTATCTGCAAATGTTCCCACCAAAGGGATACATGTCCTCTCAACTTTGTACAAGAAAATTTCACCTTCTTGTCTTCAGTGGTACCTTCAAAATAAAAATACTTTCCATCTCTATTATCCAATCTAGCAATTCATCTGAATCCAACTTACCATTATAATCCGATGGATTGAAATGTGGTTTGGTATTTTCTCTAGTTAGGGCTCTTATGAACCTCTCTTCTTCCTGATCAAGGACATGTTGATCTTCTCTTCCCATTTCTTCCTATACTTCTACTTCTACATCTACATCACTCACATCATCAATTGGTTAACCTCTCCTCTGGGTCATTTAAACTGCATTTAATTTGGTAGCAATTCCTCTCAACATCTGCATCATAGTTGGGTCTGCATTTCCATGCGCTCCATTTCCTCTACCATTTCTTCTTCATGCCTTCTTTACACAATTCCTCTACAAATGTAGGTCAAATCCTCAATCTGCCACCCTACAAAAAATCTTCAATAGGACTCCACAAAATCTAGCGATCTCTCAAGGAACGAATCTCGCTCTGATACTAATTTGGTGCAGTCACAGTAGCAGGGTCCTTAAAGAGAACAATCTGGACCATACAAAAATAGTTACACAAGAAAAGCAACACATAATATGGAGGAAAATTCAGATTCAAACCTTCTTATTATCAAAAAACTCAATTACAAATAGCCAACATCTGGGCTTACAGATCTGGCTCATAGGCTTGATATAACATGCTCAAATTACAATATCCCTATATTCTCCTATATGCGAGTTGCAATCTTAGATATCAAGTCTAAAATCTATCTCATTCTATTCTAATCTACTTCCTAATGATTGGTTACAATGATTTACATCATATCTAAAGATCTAGAATCATCTGCGTCGGCCAAAGATCATTACAATTTCCAATGAAGAAAATGTAACGTGTGCATGAGTAGGTCAGCCTCAAATTTGAATTACTCTTTAGCGAATGCATAAGATGAAGTGTGAACCCATAATTAAGGTCAAGGAAACTCCATGAAATAATTCTAAACACACCACCAAGATCCACAAGTTACGGGAAAGATCCACGATAGATCAAACTAGCCGTTAGGCTCAAAACTTATTCTGGTGTTGATTCTTGAAACTGCCACTTATTCTGGAAGTGATAACTTGCGGGAAGAAGATCCAATCGATCTAAAATTTTGGCACAAGGAAAATGAACATGTATATGATGAAAAAATAGATCCACAAGGTTTGGTGAGAAAATATGATGATACACTGAATCTGCCAACTGGAACTTGAACAAAAGAAAAACAAGAATAAAACTAGAATGAAAATATTTTTGGTTGATGCAAGATTGCCAAGAACTAAGGGTGCTCCTGCATCAGAACTCAAAATATTTATCCACAAGCCCTTTTTTCTTATCACCCCTAGTATACCTCTTAGAATCCAGGTTTTGACAAGACACTAATAGGCCAATAGAGTCACCAACTTTAATTTATTAATGGTTTCGTGGGAGATTTTTCCTATTATTTACTTGATTTCTAGGAGCTTGTGTGGGAAGGACTCTTCTAGTTGGAGGTGGTATATTTTCTACAAACACAATCTCCTAAGCATTCTCAAAGTGCATTACATTTTCTCTAATAATATCTCCATGTTCCTCCTCTTCTTCCAATACTTCGTTAACTCTGTGATATTGATAGTTGGTTCTTCTTTGTTGCCAAGCCAACAACCTAAGACCATTTATTATATCTTCTTGATCACCAACTAACCAATCTACATTAGGTTGAAGAACATGAGTGTTACGCCTCTAAAGGACCATTCTTATTATCCATAGAGCAACTTATCATACAAAAATTATTTTTCTAAGTAAATCCCTAGTAGAGTCACCAAAAATATGTCAGTTGATAGATTTATCACATAACTCTATATTCTCACGCCCACTAAGGTGACAAATGTAACCATAATTAAATCAATAATAATATGATTTTCAAAATGATTCTCTAATTATTTTAAAAGGTGGTAGCTACCTTTATATGATATTCAATGAATAATTTCTAACTGATGTTGCTTTTAACCAGAAAGCAAATAAAGGAAGGGGCTTTTAACTAGAAAGCTTTAAAGGTATTCAATAACTTCATATATGATAAAACCATAAAGTATTTCATGACTTAAATTAAATCAAATAACACCATAGAGGAATCCCTACTCAAAGATAAACGATACCACAGTGATGCAACTAATCAAAATAACTATCATTCCAATAATAGATCAAACCTTGGTAGAACAATCAACTTAAGCAGAACAGATTCATACACCATAATTCAAAGATTACGAATGCATAAACTTCACCATTACCTTCTATATAAAAATAATAGAAATCAATATTTCAAAATAACAGAGTTTTGCTCTAATGAGTAAATCAAAGTTTTCCCAAAAGATTTGAATCACATTAGCCAAGTCAATATTTCAAGCGTAACAAATTGTCTTTGGTAACAATTTCTTGAAAGTAACCGCACCAAATAATTAAAAAGAGTCTTTAACTTAAAATGAGCCAAATTAAAGAAAGTGTTATGGAATATTAAAAATAGCTATGCATCATTTCCTTCCGCTTCAGCCTCTTCATCTTCCAGATCCTTGACTACTTCTTGTTGCAACTGTTTTTCTTGTGCCTTCATCCTAGATTTGTAGTCCCTATACTTGGCAATAATTGCTAATATCTCTTTGCTTCCTGGTGTTACAGTGATCTACAGTCCAGTTCTTGCTTTGGTTAGAGCAGCTTTAGACTCATTCAGAGTGTCAGACCTTCTGTTTGCTTCAGTTTTAAAAGAATTGATGTAAACTTGCAACCTACTAAACTTTTAGTAAGATTCTACGGTCATTGTGGCACGATCTTCCATCTCCTTGTTGAATATCTCTTGGAATTTCAGACAAACTTCATTCGAATCTAGAATCCTCTCATCAAAATAATCAGTTATCTCAACCTTCAGGTCATGACAATTTCCTTTAACCTCCACCAACATATCCAAATACTTTTTGAGAGCTTCAGAAATCTCTTTTACCAGATTGTCATAAATGCCTAATTTCCATTCCAATGGGACAAACCAAGAAGGATCTAACTCCTTTGTATCATTCACAATTTGTTCATTAATCAATTTCATTCGATCCATGGAAATCAACTCTTTAATTTCTTGTGAAAGCATGTAGAGCCTGGTGCGATCTTTCCTGACCTGTCATAGTTTTGCCATCAATTCCTTCCTTTTATCAACAACCTAAGTATAGAAGAGCATAGACTTACTAATAAAGCGAACAATCTCCTAAAGCATTTCATCAATCCATTCGTTGACATTTTTGGAGTAACTCAAATTCTTCCTGATTGATTGCATTGCAGACTCATCAATATATCCTGCTTGAGAACTCAAGGCTTCACTAGAAATAGAAGGGGGAATTATAGAAGAAATAAAGTTCTTCAAATCAAGAACCTAAGATTGCAATCTCACCCTTTCTTTTCTTTCTTCCTTTACCCATTTAATCAAAGCATTGAATAAATAATCAACATGATATATATCAACTTCAATTGTCTGGGGCCCCTTATCAACATGTGTAACTTTATAGTCAGCTACTGTTATCTCATCCTTATTTAAATCTTTTATAGGGTCTGCAATTTCCAATACTTGATTACCAGAAGTAAGGTCAATCAACATTCTTGACATTTTTTTCACTTTCTTTGGCCTTGAAGAAGTTTGGAGCAATTTTGCAAGCGTATCTACTCCAACTATTGTTGTAGGAGTATATTTTCTTTTTTTCTCTACTGCCTTTTTCAACCATATTGGGGAGGCTTCTACCAAAACATGATCTTTATTCCTTAGAGAATTTTATTTAGACTCACCAGGAGGGATGGGTATGTTTTCCACCAGGGAAGAGGGCACTTCAGACAAAGAAGGAAAAGTATTATCTTCCACAATTTGCTTAAAAATGGCATCAGGATCCTTAGGCATAGGCATTGTTTGGCTGGTTTTCTTTTTAGGAGTAGGGGTAGATATGTTGTCCTATTCCCACACTGACTTGAGTTTAACTGACTCCCCAGGCTTCTCACCATCACCTCCAAACTGTGAATTGCACTAGAAGACCTAGTAGCCATTCTCCCTAATGATGTACCCACTGCAACTACCTGAGTGGACCCCTGTTCATTTCTTTGAGATGATATGGGTTCTTGAGTATAACCTGTAGATTTTCACCATTTTCCTTCTAACTAGTCCTGAGTTATTTTCAATACTGGGGCAGCTCGTACATTCATATTCAAAACTTCATTTTTACCCCAATCAACCTTGGGATGAGATCTATCAGACAATTTTTTAGATTCGGGGTCAACAACCGTCAAATGATCAATCACGCCTTCAGGAATCTAGAAAGAGAGACTGAAATATTGTATCTGTTTTAGAGTTACCTCATATAATCCCTTTTGAAGACTTCATTTTCATCAACACAGTCTTCCCAAAAGTCCTCAATAGAAGGTTGATGCTGATATGAACTTCCTCCATATAAATTCTGCCTCAGGAAACCCTTGCTATCAAAATTAGCTCACATGAATAAATGCTGGAGATTATATTCTTTAAGAACTCCTTCAAAACCTTTGGCCATCTGATTATTTTTACATGTAAAGGAAGGAGTTGTCAATGGGAAAGGATATCCCCACTTCCCCATATTCATGTACTTTACATTCACCACAGCCATTTGCCTACACACCTCCAGGAACACCAACAAATCTTTAGGATATCTAGGAAGTTTTAAAGGGGCCTTCTCAAAACCTCCTATCCTCAAGTAGGAAAACTATCAAATTGGATATAAAAACATCCAAACTCAGATACAAGAGACATTGACTAAGAAGAAAAATGCATTTCAGGGTTTCCATCCAATTTCCTCATAGCTTCTATCAAGAATGCATCATTGACAAGGCAAAAATCTCCCATTCCAACTTGCTTGGTAGACTACGGATAACACTAATATATAGGCATGCCAAAAGTTGGGGATACATGTGGCTTTAATCCTAGCCAGAAAGATCTTTGATTGGCTATGATATTTATTAAGCAAGAACACAAATGGAAGGTAGTAGTTTTCTGGAAATTGATTAATTGTTCGTTCAAATGAAATAAAATTATCTTAGCCCAATCAATGAACACATTCTCATCATAGATAACCAAAATAAACTGAGACATCCAATTTTCAAAAGACTCAATTTTTGCATTTCCAACAATGCGATGTAATAGAGCAATGACATCCACAATTTCCCCTTTAAAATGCATTCTCTTAAGTTTGGCCATATAATTCCTACACCAACTCTCATTGACTTTGAAAAACTCATTAGCCATCACAACAGACATATTCTTTATAGGCGCTTTCTCAAGAATCTTTAGTGTGTCGGAAACAACTCCAGGAGTGAGTTTAGCAACAATAGTCCCGTCTATGACTTTTATTTCCTACGTTTCAGGAATATATCTTCTCATGCATGTGCCTATTAGGTCTACGCTCAACACAACTTCTGGAAAACCCCCGATGTGAGCTAATCCACTTTCTAACAATTTTGCATCCATAGGAGATCTTCTGTCACTTTCCAAATGCGCCCAGAATTCCTCCAGCTTAAAGAGTTCCAACTCCATGTCCCTTACACCGAGCCAACGATTTTCAGTTCCAGAATGCATTAGCTCGCAATACACAAAAATAACACTTGTATGCCTGAAGAAATAATTTCAGAAGGTGGAAGTACAATTGAAGGCTTAACCAAATAAATCTCCACCACCTTAAGTCATGCAAAATGATAGGACGTGCGTTTGGTATGAATTACTATGCCGCTTTATTTTTAATCCTTAGTAAAGCAAACTCTAGGATTTGCGTGCTTTGCAAAAGTCCTTGATAAGACATCTCTAGGTTGTACTGTATGCCTCCTTAAATGCATAGGTGGCACCTCGAAACATGTGGGATGAATAACATATCACCTCGTTGCGGAAAGTCAAAACTTTGTAACCCAAATTCAGGAGTTACAAAGTTATGAAAACCTCCAACTCACCGACTACATAATAGACCAACACACTTGACACTGCTAAAGGGAAAACAAGTTGGGCTATCATGAAGTTAGGAAAAATCCAAACCCAACGAAAAACCTTGAAGACACCAGACGCCAATGACTTAAGTTTCATAACTTTAAGAACATGCGACAAGGAGTTAGAAACTTAGAGAATCTAACGACAAATGCAAAAATGAGGGAAAATACTTAGACTTGGGCAGAAAATAAGAAATTAATGACCAAGGAAGATAAAATTTAAAAGGCATGATACATAGTATACCTACGGGTAACACTTGCTAGAGGCTTCATTACATGGGTTTTTGTAAGAATTTTATTTCTTTCCCTTAGCTTTATCCTTCACATTTAACTTAGTTTACTTTACTTTATTTCAGCTTTGCTATTCTTTATTGCTTTCTCTCATTTTGAGATTTCTTAGCAATCATATTAGAAGCAGTCACTTTGTGTTTTTTTTTACATTCTCAGTTTTCAGTATGTACGAGACTCCATCACGCCTTTGGGACTCCAACGCATCACGTTGTCATCCATGTGTCGCGCTAACATCCTTTGGCCGAAAGCTCGCTAGTCTATCCAAAAAATCTATGTGACCTACTCTTTTTTATTCTGGAACTCTTGCCTTTCATCCTATCACTTGAACATTATTCCTTGAGGCAGTTTAGGGAAGTTCGTTCCCTAGGAATCTCTTGAGAACAATGAGACTCATGAGCAACAAATCCCCCTTATATGCACTAGGTCCTAGAGTTATTGATCTCTCTTGAACCCTAGCTCCCATCCTTCTTTATGTGCTTCCACAATTCCTCTTTAGGTTTAGGTCTCTGAGTGAAACTAGGACCTTGGAACTTGGTTCCAAGATCCATGTTACCCTCAATACCCTAGTCACAAAAATTCCTATTTACTAGCTCTTTGCATAACTTTTATCCTTGTTCCCTCTCTCATTTTAGCCCTACATCCCAATTTCCTTACCTTGTATCTAGGGCACATACCCTCATATAATCCTTGTACCTCAACACCTCCTTCCTTATTCCTCGATCTACCCAACCTTTTGACCCCCACACCTTTCACCACCTCATTCCTTATTATTGATTTCACCTTGGGATCACATTTATAAGTCCCTCCTAGACCTAAAATCCAACCACATACAAGTAGAACACAATAAATCCTACTTTGGTACACTATTTCAGCTACTCACCTACACTTTAAGATAATCAAAAAATTAAAAATAATGGTATATTTTCTACAAGTATTTTTCTTATAGATTCATGTATTTCTTTCATGCCACAACATGTCACAAAACTCACAAACTTTAGTATTCAATCCAATGAACAATGTAGACATACTCTACTGTTTATTGTGTCGTGTATTGCCTTGTGGTCAGACTCACAAACTTTCTACAAGCTCTTATTCAATGGTCTACCCCCATTTTTGATCAATTGAGCATTTGATGCCACAACAAGTTTAGAATAATGAAGAATCTTCCTATGTGTGTCAAATTCCTCAAACAACCACACATTAAACTTCTTCTTTGGGTACCTTTTAAGCCATGTTCCAATAACAATCACTAATCTAGTAGGATACTCAATGTCTTCTCCATCTTTGATAGGGGCACCCAATTTCTTTTTTTCCTCAACAAAATTACAAAAATAATAATATTTTGCTTCTTCATTATCTTCATCTATAATAATTGCACAAGCATTCCTTGCATTTAGTGCCTTTATTAACTTCTAAAAGAGTGGAGCTCACTCGATCTTGTCAATATACAAAAATCCTCGTATATTACAATGTTAACTTCATCTATCAACCAAAACAATCTACGAAATATAGACTATAACATGCCCCTTTTTCTACACAATAATTTTCCTATAATTTACCACAAGTGAATTTAATCTAATGACTAAACACATAGCAATAAAAAAAATTATTTTCAAAACAAGATAAAATGCACACATGATAGCAACAAATTATCTCTCATTTCATTCAACAAATTGTACAATATTTCCAAAGAAATGATTTCATAATCTAAATACAAAATACATTTTCCATCTTTCAAAGAAATAGATACAATTTACATACATAGCTCATATGAGATTCATTGGCACTAGAAATACATTTGATCCAGGAAATCCCCTTTCGAATCTCAACTTGCCAACTGAGAGGAGAAGCATAACTCAAGTGATTTTTCACCATCCATGGACTAATTGCGATCCCCCGCACATCTACCACATATGGTAAGATGGCCCTACCCTTCGACGAAGAGCTTTGGTTTGGAAACCTCAAAATACTAGCCATTCCTAAGTTGGTGTTGTGTCCTACATAACTAGATCTTTACCATACAACTCATCTATGTTCTACGTGTATGAAAATCTTGGACTAGCATGGTAAAAAGTGACATAATGAACTAATAGTGTAACCAATGGCGAATTACACCACTTTTTCAAAGTATTCATCGCCCCTATTTCACAATAGATGTCACACACTCATCCACCATTCTAACTTGATTTGTTAAGACCAATCATATTCTATGCATAGACAATTCTCTCCATTGGATAATCTATACCCCAAGAACAACCTATATACACTAAGTTCTCTATGACTCATCTACTAGGTTAAACATGTGTCTCCATAACCTACCAATCAATCTAGATTAAGCTATAAGGACTCCACTCAATTGAAAAACTTATTACTATATATATCTATATATAAATCCACTCCTTAATATGGAGTATGTACAATCACTCAATCAATAGAGAATCCAATCTATAACAATAAATTAATTTCAATTCATAAATAATAAAAACAATCTTTCCCTAAAATCTTATTACTTTCCAAACAACTAACAAGCGATATATAATCAATCTAAAATAAAACAATCATAAGAGAGCAAGATTCAACATGCCTATAAGTATAAAGCTCCAATTGAACTAGATAGTTACCAATCCTAGCCTCCTCAAATCAACTTGCAACTTGGCTACAAATTATTTCCACTCTCCCAAAAACCCTCACAAATTTTCACAATAAATCACTAGCAAAATCACCCTCTAACTCTCTCACAAAACTTTGGAAAAACATAGCAACTTTCAAAAAATAGCAACAAAGTGTAGATATGCATCCCTTTGAGGTAAAGAATGCCTCTATATATACACAAAAATCAACATCTACATTCTATAAACAAGGTAGATGAATCAACACTTCTCAACTTATATGATTTGAATCAACATGGTAAACAAAAGGTGGCAGATTTTAAACTTAATACTCAACAAAATAACACAACAGGTCACTTCATTCAAAGACAACAAGAATGCATTTCAGTTTTGAAAGGTAAATAATCAAACAGGTTGACTCTATTCATTCCAACTTCTACTTGAATTATTCTCCAATTTACTTTGGTTTCCATCGTTGGACGATGCTCATAAAAGACTTCTAAAACAATGCAACTATTCATAATTTGGCGCCACATAAACTTCTTACGTGTTGTTGGTGTTTGCAGATTTAAGACCAAGTCAAAGATTTTAATTGTATTTCAAAAAGATTTCAATACTCTTGAATAAGCCTTATATCTTTTCCCACGCACCCTCTATTATATTGTGTTCCATTTGAAGCATAGTAATTCATGATAATTATCTATAGCATTGCCTTAGTGCATGCTCTTTATTGTTGTGCCAAACATTATATGTGCGCCATATACTATAGTTTATATAGTATGCACTTGGCATTTAAAATATCAGTGCTTTATATATATAATCCACGCTTATTCAAACATTAGAGTTTATCAATAATATATATCTAATAATATATATATATATATATAATATATAAATATATATACGTATATATATTTATATATATCAACTCATACGATTATAAATATACTTCATTCAGTATTCAAATGCATAAACTTATATCCATTTACTATTCAAATTAACATTGCACATGTATATATATATACATATATACATATGTATATTTATATATATATTAATAACTGGTATGGACGTTGCCTTCACGTCAATACATACACATATATCAATATGTATACATATATTCACATATATATAACATTACCTTCAAACATACATATAAGCAATAGTATCAACTGACATATATATATACTAAATATATATGTGTGTGTGTGTGTGTGTGTTTGTGTCACTTTATCCTTTCGATGTTCCCATACATATAGGTAATTTTCCCATAAGCATGTGTAGATATGTCTATCTATGTATACTTATGCACGTAATTACTCATGTGTATGAGTTCATTGTAGACATGTATATATGTACATATATATTCATCCTATGTATATATCTCATCGATTGTACTCTTAAAGAAGTACTAAAAAATACAAGAAACTCAACACTTATTTCAAGCATGACCTCACAATCAAACAAAACCTCTCCTAAACAATCAATTCAAGGTATCTTACCTTTTTCCTGAAACTATTGACTTGACTATTCTAAAAGTGAGTGTGTGAAAGCTCAGTTAGACTCTTTAAGGGTTTCCAGACCAAAACTCTTCTCTTGAGTGATACTTCCCCTCCCTTCCGAAGGCGTGAACCTGTACCTGCAACCAACTTGGCACATTTGCAAAGGTAGTCAATTGATCACAAAAAAATCACTTGCAGTATATTTTATAGTCAAAATTAAGACACATATATAACATCAATTTGAATCAACCATTTATTCATTATATTTCCAATTATTCATACAAATAAAGTACATTCACATTTATTTCCATCGAAGTCACACACACACATATGCAAGTATTTCATCTATCTAGGTAAAAGTAACTAGGTAACTATACTACGGGGTGTAACATATCCCCCCCCTTGTGAATCATCGTCCCCGATGATCTTATGTAGCAAACATAAATAAAACACAACACATATATTATTTTCAAGAACTCTTAAAAGCATGTAAAACACATGGAAACTTTTTCTCTATTTCAACATAGTCTTCCCAAGTAGTAGAATATTTTGCGTACTAGTCCCACTAGACTTTGCACTGCTAAACCTCTTTGTTACGTAAGCAAAGATTACACATTCCAAGCACTTTAATAGGTTCGATTGTTACTACTCTGGGGTCCTATACCTATTAAGCATTCCAATCAATGACATGATTATCACCTAGTATATACTTCTTTAGGTATGAGGCATGGAAGACATATGCATCTGAGCAAGAGCTAGTGACAACACTATTTGATAAGCATTAGGGTTTACTTCTTCTAGAACCTCAAATATACCTACGTATCGCGGAGCTAGTTTAGACAAATTTCCAAACTTGATGGAACTCTTTTGAGGTTTTACTCTCAATAACACCTTTTCCCCTACAAATTTTCTAGATACTCTTTTAGAATCTGCATAGCTTTTTTGCCTATCATTGGCTTCAACTAACCTTTGCTTAATAATTCCAACTTTCTCTTCCATTTATGACATCTTTGGTCCAAGACTTATCCTATCCTCTAGCTTATCCTAGCTTATAGGAGTTCGACATTTTTGACCATACAATGCTTCAAAAGGAGCCATCTTAATCACGAAATGATAGGAATTGTTATATGCAAACTTCACTAAAGGAAAGTAATCTTCCCACTTGTATTATTGATCCATTAAATAAATTCTCAGTAGATCTTCAAATACTTGGTTCACCCTTTCATTTTTCCCATTCGTCTCTAGATGATATGCAAAACTTATATTCAATTGAGTTCCAAGTGAGGAAAACAAGGTTTGCCAAAACCTAGATGTCACATGAGCATCCCTATCCAAAATAATCTTTTCAGGAATCCATGTAATCTAAACACCTCTTGAATGAATTTCTGAGCTATGAAAGGAGATCCATCAATTAAATTTCCAAGAATAAAATGTGCTACTTTGGTAAGTTTTTCCACTACCACCAAAATTGCATTGTGCTTATTCCTTGACATACGAAGACCCTGTAAAAAGTCCATACTAATGACTTGCAACTTCCTCTCAAGAAAATCATGAGGATACAAAAGATCTACTGGGTGATGATGTTCAAATTTCACCCTTTGACACTAAGAATCTTGCTACAAATCTAGCAGCGTCTCCTTTCATCCCTTTCCAGAAAAATAATGGCTTTACATCATCCAACATCTTAGTCACACCTCGATGTTCAAAATAGGGTGCTTCATGCACTTCTTTCCATACCAGATTTCTCAACTCTTCAAAATTAGGCATATACATTCTTCCTTTAAACCTTAACAATCCACTAGGTTCAAAATGAAATCCTTTGTACCTTGCATCTTGTGGATTATCCACGAGTGCTTGCTTAACTTGCTCATAGTACTCGTCACCCTTGGATTTCTGCAATACTTTACCCTATGAAGTCAATTTGAATGGATACCATTGAGGTGATATGCCTTCTACAACTTAGGGCATCAACAACCCAATTTTATTTTCCCTTGATATAGTTGATATTGAAGTCTTAATCATATATCAACTCTAACCATCTTCGTTGTCATGCATTTAGATTAGGTTGAGTAAACAAATACTTAAGACCATGGTGATTAGTCTTTAGTTCAAAAGGCTTTCCAAGCAAATAATGTCTCCACATCTACAATGCATGAACCATTGTTGCTAACTCTAAATCATGAGATGCATAATTTTGCTCATAAGGCTTCAACTTTCTTGATTCATATGCAATGACCTGCCCTCTAAATCATGAGATGCATAATTTTGCTCATAAGGCTTCAAATTTCTTGATTCATATGCAATGACCTGCCCTTCTATTGCATCAACACTCTACTTATTCCTTCTCCTAACGCATCCATGATGACAATGAAGTCACCCTCCAGATCTGGTACCTTCAATATCAGAGCCGTAGTCAACTTCTCCTTGAGTAGATCAAATGTTGCTTGACATTTTTTCGTCCACTCAAACTTCTTTCCTTTCCCTTTGTAATGAAGTAATAGGAAAACCTATCTTGGAAAATTTTGCAAAAAACTTTCGATAGTAGCCAGCCAAACCCATGAAAATTCTAACCTTTGGTATGTTCTTAGGTACTTTCCATTCTAACACCACTTTTATTTTAGTTGGATCCACTAAAATTCCCTCAACTAAAATTACATGACCCAAATACTGCACCTTCTTCTGAAAGAAAGTACACTTAGAGAGTTTTCCATATAGTTTATGTTCTCTTAACTGTTGTAGAACTATCTCTAAATATTTACAATGCTCCTCTTCATCCTTGGAATAAATTAAGATATCATCCAAGAATACTAAAACAAACCTATCCAAACAACCCCTAAAAGCATTGCTCATTAGGTTCATAAATGTCGCATGTGCATTAGTAAGTCTGAAAGGTAAGACTATAAACTCATAATGCATGTATCTCATTCTAAAGGTAACTTTGAATATGTCTTCATCTTTGATTCTCAGTTGATGTTAACTAGATTGCAAATCAATCTTTGAAAACACAACCACTCCTCACATCTGATCGAAAAGATCATCGATACAATATGACAATGGATGTTTATTCTTTATCGTTGCTTTGTTAAGCATTCGATAATCAATACACAAGTGTAGTGTTCCATCCTTCTTCTTCACAAAGATTACTAGCGCTCTCTAGGGTGAAACATTGGGTCTTATCAATCCCTTAGATAATAACTCCTCCAATTGTGCCTTGAGTTCCATTAATTTTGTAGTAGTCATTCTATAGGGCACCTTGGAAATAGGTTTAGATCCTGGTACAATGTCAATGGAGAAATCAAATACCCTCTTGGGAGGTAATCCAGGTAGCTCATTTGGAAATACATCCAAAAAATTTCATAAAATGGAATACTTTTCCATATCTGTTTCTCTAGATTCTACCGTTTGTCCATCTTTAATCCTTAGAGAATCTTGTGGTTCACAATCCATGAAATTATCTTGAGGAGTGACTTCCTTGAGTTCTTCTATTTTGACTACAAATAGTTGGAAACCTTTCTTTTTTTCCCTAAGCATTTGCATGGAAAAAATCTAACGTAACTTAATCTCTCTTGGTGTTCCTTGCAACGTCACCCAATTTCCTAGATCATCAAGACGCTCTACTACCTTGGAATGACAATCTGATTTGGCTCTATGTTTCCATATCCAATTAATTTCTAAAATGACATCATAAGATCCTAGGGGTGCTACGTACAAGTTTACTTTAGTTGAGAAACTAGGAAGTCCTACCCTGACTTTGAACAAGCATTGCTTCACCGTTGCTCTTGTCTGGTTAAGCTCTTGTCTGGTTTGCATACTCAACAACCCAAGAATTTTCCATAATTCCAACTTTTCTAGATATTTGATTAGCTAATCTAGGTGAAACAATTTTTTTTGTTGCTCTAATATCAATAAGTATAGATATAGGTATACCAAACAAAATACTTAGAGTTTCCACTGGTGTGTCCTGATATTCAGCTTGTCGATTGTCCAAGGCTACATGGATCTTCTGTTGGAATGCAATTCATTATGGAGGAAGAGAATTTTTTTTTGCTTGAGATCTTGAAGGCTTGTTAGGACATTGAGAAGCATAATGATCCTCTCTGCAAGTATAGCATCCTTCTACAGGTCCCTTCCTTTTTGCAAACCTATCAAATTTACTGACATTCCCTCCAGTATTGTTGAAATTATTGCTGTTGTTGTTGTTTCCTTGGTGATCTCTTCTTGGTTCACTCTAGTTGTTATGAGATCCCTTATTTCCTTTCCTTTGAGATTCTTTTACTCCAACAAAATTCTTTGGCACTTGATTTACTTGAGGCCCACTGAACTTCTTTTGGTTTCTATTCTCCTAGTGGATTGAAATGGCTTTGAGCTTCTATTCTTGCTTAACTACCTTTTCATATACCAGGTCCATAGTAGCTAGACCATGTACATCCACTTCACCACCAATTGATCTACTCATCCCCATGATGAAATTTCTAATTAAAAAATGTTCATCCTTCTGGTACATTGGTACATACTTTAGAAGATGAGTGAAATTTTCCCAGTAATCATTCACCAACATATCACCTTCCTTCAAATTTGGGAAAGTCTATTTTCTGGTCATAAAAGAGTTGGGGTAGCCATCTTTTTTGAAATATTTTAGCAAAATCATTCCAAGTTAAAGTTAGAGAACTAAGACCAAGTTCCATATTTTTTCTCATCCATTAGTTAGAAGCTTCTCCTGTTAACTGAAACACACCCCAAACAGCTTTGGTGACCTCATAATAGTTTATGATCTCAAAATATTTTTCTATTTGAATTAACCAAGCCTCAGCCTCATCTCTGCTGGTGCTTCCCTCAAATTTTGGCGGCGTAACTTTTCTCATATCCCTGGACAATCAGTTGCCACACATTTCTTTTGCTACTTTCATATTTGGACAAATATTCTTCTTCCCTATGTTGATTTGATTGATTAAGGTCATGAGAATTCTCTCCCTCGTCCTCATTAGGTATTTCTTCCTCTTCACCTAATAGAACTTCTTGATCTTCTTTTTCTTTCCTTTTTACTTCTTGTTCAATATTTTCTATCCTTGCCCTAATTTCATCCATGATGGCCAAGATGTAATCCAACTTGGTTTTAGTACTATCTAGACCTTGTCCAACTTGCTGACTTTCTCCAAGATTAGTCCTTGTTCTCACCATCTTTTCAAGAAAAAGGTATACCTAAAGGTTCATCTATATTAGATCCTATCATGGTTCATTTAATATATTGAAATTTTTTCAAAAGAGCAAACATTCACACACAAGAAATTCTATTTTGCTCACAAGTTTTGATAGAGAAATTAACTTTTCATTTATTCATAAGGATTCCAATTTCCTTTCTTTTACATTGAATGACTACTCAAGTAGTCAAGAGGATAGTATCCATTGGGTTCACTTTCAAATACATAGCTTAATGGGGTATACCCTTTAGATTTTTGTTCATCTCTATCCCAAAAAGGATAGTATCCCTCAGATTTTTCTTCCGATACATAATTATGGGGTACATAACCTTCTGACTCACCACTTGAGGCTATAATAATTATTTCAGCCATGGGTAAAACAAGAGGATCTCTAAACAACATAGCTGGACTGGCGCTACATTCTAAGGGCATATCCCTAGAAAGTAATAGCGAGTCTGATTTTGTTGGAGAGACATGAGGTAGATAGTTGAAGTTGGCTTCATTTCTCATCCTTCTCTTTTCTTGGCTAATTCATGATAGAGTGTGACTGATTGTCTCGGTATCACTTAGCCAGATGGCCTTATCATAGTTCGTTCCCTCTATAGTACGAACAAGGGCTTCCTTTTCCTTCTTGGCCCTTAGGTAACACTCATTCTTGATTATTGAATTTCTTGCAATTAACCTGAGATGCACCATCCTGGCACAATAATTTACCAAACATTAGATTCACATAATGTTGGATGGGAAAACATAGCAAGCACATAGGTTCTAGAGTTAAACCTGGTAGCTCTGATACCACATGTAACATGCCCCTTGTTCTACATAGTAATTTTCTTGTGTTTTACCACAAGTGAATTTAATCTAATGGCTAAACACATAGTAATAAAAAAAAATTCTTTTCAAAAAAGATAAAATGCACACATGATAGAAACAAATTATCTTTCTCATTTCATTCAAAAAATTGTACAATATTTCCAAAGAAATGATTTCATAATCTAAATACAAAATACATTTTCCTTCTTTCAAAGAAATAGAGACAAGTTACATACATAGCTCATTTGAGCTTCATTGGCATGAGAAATACATTTGATCGAGGAAATCCGCTTTCAAATCTTGACTTGCTGACTGAGAGGAGAAGCATCACTCAAGCGCTTTTCCACCATCCATGGACTAATTGCAGTCCTCCACACATCTACCACATATGGTAAGATGGCCCTACCCTTCGATGAAGAGCTTTGGTCTAGAAACCTCAAAATACTAGCCATTCCCGAGCTAGTGTTGTGTGGACTACATAACTAGAACTTTACCATGCAACTCATCTATGTTCTACATGTATGGAAATCTTAGACTAGGATGGTAAAAAGTAACACAATGAAATGATAGTGTAACTAGTGGTGAATTACACCACTTTGGCTAAAGTATTCATCACCCTTATTTCGAAATGGACATCACACACTCATCCACCATTCTAACTCAATTTGTTAAGACCAATCATATTCTATGCATAGGCAATTCCCTCCATTGGATAATCTATAACCCCAGGAACAACCTATATACACTAAGTTCTCTATGACTCCTATACTAGGTTAAACATGTGTTTCCATAACCTACCAATCAATCTAGCTTAAGCTATAAAGACTCCACTCAATTGAAAAACTTATTACTATATATATCTATATATACACCCACTCCTTAATATGGAGTATGCACAATAACTCAATCAATAGAGAATCCAATCTATAACAACAAATGACTTTCAATTCACAAATATTGAAAACAATATTTCCCTAAAATATTATTACTTTCCAAACAACTAGCAAGCGATATATAATCAATCTAAAATAAAACAATCATAAGAGAGTAAGATTCAACATGCCTGTAAGTATAAAGCTCCAATTGAACTAGTTGGTTACCAATCCTAGCCTCCTCAAATTAGCTTGCAACTTGGCGACAAATTATTTCCACTCTCCCAAAAACTCTTACAAATTTTCACAATGAATCACTAGAAAAATTACCATCTAACTCTCATAAAACTCAGGAAAAACATAGAAAATTTCAGAAAATAGCAATAGAGTGTAGATATGTATGCCTTTGAGGTAAAGAATGCCTCTATATATACACAAAAATAAACATCTACATTCTAGAAAAAAGGTAGATGAATTGACACTTCTCAACTTATATGATTCGACTCAACATGGTAAACAAAAGGTGGCAGATTTTAAACTTCATACTTAGCAAAATAACACAACAGGTCACTTCATTCAAAGACAACAAGAATGTATTTCAAATATGCAAGGTAAATAATCAAACAGGTCGACTCTATTCATGCCAGCTTCTACTTGACTTATTCTCCAATTTACTTTGGTTTCCATTGTTGGAAAAAGCTCATAAAAGACTTCTAAAACAATGCAGTTATTCATAATTTGGAGCCACATAAGTTGCGTACGTGTTGTTGGTGTTTGCAGATTTAAGACCAAGTCAAAGCTTTTAATTGCATTTCAAATATATTTCAATACTCTTGACTAAGTCTTATATCTTTTCCCACACACCCTCTATTATATTGTGTTATGTTTGCAAGCATAGTAATTCGTGATAATTGTCTATAGCGATGCCTTAGTGCGTGCTCTTTATTGTTGCGCTAAACATTATATGTGCACTATATACTATAGTCTATATAGTATGAGCTTAGCATTTAAAATATCAGTGCTTTATATATAATATGTGCTTATTCAAACATTAGAGTTTATCAATTTAATAATAAATATATATATATATATATATACATGCATTATACATATTGCATTATACATATATATATAAATAACTTGACATGTTATTATATATATGTATATATGGATTATATATATTCTATTATACACACACATATATATACATATGTATATATAAAAAACTTAACATGTTATTATATAAAACACACCAAAATGCAAGACTTGGAGAGTCTCAACGCCTTCTTCAAGGGCGACGAGAAGCTGGTTAAAAAGCAGTCTGGATTCGACCATGAGGCGCTACCAAAACCCTGGGACAAGGTGTGTCTTACTATTATGAAATATGTTACTTTAGAAGGTAGATACAAGGTGTATTACTTTTACCATTTTTCATTGTTAAACCACCTTCGGCACAAGATGACCCTCAACTTTTTGTTCTTTTTACTCACTTCCTTGGAAAATTCGGTTAAAGACTCCCTTGAGGCTGCCGCTCTCAACCTGGATTTTCTGCCCCCCTTACCACTACATTAAGGCCTAATCCTTAGGCTCTACCAATTTCATTTGACCTTGTGCCCACTCAAACCTATCTCTATTATGTGTGTTGAGGAACTAGAACCCCCTAATGTTTCCCCTGATAATCCTTCCTCTGTTGCTTCAGAGGGTTCTAAGAGGAAAACCCCCATACCTGAAATTGAACCCAATGTGGAACCTAAGCATAAACCCTCATCTAAAAATAGGAAAAGTGTGGTTGGGTTGGCCTAGTCAAAAGCGATGGTTGGGTTATGTGAGCTAAAAAGTAAACCCATCAAGAAGGACAACATATCCATTGCTAAGAAGGGGAAAAAAGAGTCTCTGGGCCAAGTGGAATTACCGACTGCTGACAACGAAGGGAAAAGCGTCGAGGAAAAAGAATCTAAGGGTGACACCATGGTGGCTGAAGCTTTGAGGTGGGAATGAAACAAACTAGTGTGAGGAGGTCCCACATACTGGTGAAGAATAAAAAAGGTGCCCCGATGGATGAGATTTCTAGTGATTCAGAGCAGATGGGTGGCCAAACTGAAGGAAAAAAAGACACTGTTGAGGAGATGGAAGAAGGGTTTGTGGAGGGCACTAGTAATTTCTCTGACATGAACCAGATGCTTAAGGATGACTCCACTCACTCCTCTGATTCCAGAGCTGGCAGGGAAGAGGAGACCCAAATCAAGAAGGGAAAGAATGAGGACCTTAGTGTGCTGCAAGAATGGGTTACTAATTTGGATTGAAAATTCAATTGTCTGGCCCGGTTCACTATTAAAATGATTCACAGATCTATTGTCACTATGTCTGACATCATCAAGGAGGAAGCAAATAAGAACACTATAGGGGAAGGTCCTAACTGGATTGGGGATGATGTTTTAAACCTCCTGGTTCAGAAATGGGAAAGTGTAGATAGTTAGTGTTCAGGTTTGGGTGGTGTTGGAGTTATGTTGTTACTGTGCTATGTCTATGTCCTGGTTTTGTTATTTTTGGTTATAGAATTTTTTGATGTTGTTTTTAACTTGCTTCCTTTTTGGCCCTGAGAGCTCTTCGTGTAAAGGGTACAACACCATGTAAATGCTGCTTATATAATCAAAAATATGTTATTATATCTATGTATATATATATATATAGGCATATATATTTTTATATATATCAGCTCATACGATTATAAATATACTTCATTCGGTATTCGAATGCATAAACTGATATCCATTTACTTTTCAAATTAATATTACAAATGTAAATATATATATACATACATAGATAAACATATATACATATGTGTATTTATATATTTATTAATATACTTGTATGGACGTTTCCCTCACGTCAATACATACATGTATATCAATATATATATACATATATATATATATTCATTGTATATATATAACATTACCTTCAAACATACATAAAAGAAATAATATCGATTGATATATATACACTAAATATACACACACACACACATATATACATGTTGCTTTATCCTTTTGATGTTCCCGTGCATATGTGTAATTCACCCATAAGCATGCGTAGATACATCTATCTACGTATACTTATGCATGTAATTACTCATGTGTATGAGTTCATTGTAGACATGCATATATGTACGTATATATTCATCCTATGTATATATCTCATCGATTATACTCTTAAATAAGTACTCAAAACTACAAGAAACTCAAACACTTATTTCAAGCATGACCTCACAATCAAACAAAACCTCCTAAACAATCAATTCAAGGTATCTTACCTTTTTCCTAAAACTATTGACTTGACTATTCTAAAAGTGAGTGTGTGAAAGCTCAATTAGACTCTTTAAGGGTTTCTAGACCAAAACTCTTCTCTTGAGTGATACTTCCCCTCCCTTCTGGAGGCGTGAACCTATACCTGCAACCAACTTGGCACATGTGCAAAGGTAGTCAATTGATCACAAAACAATCACTTGCAATATATATTCTATAGTTAGAATTAAGACACATATATCACATCAATTTGAATCAACCATTTATTCATTATATTTCCAATGATTCATACAAACAAAATGTATTCACATTTATTTCCATCGAAGTTACACACACAGACATATGCAAGTATTTCATCTAGCTAGGTAAAAGTAACTAGGCAATTATACTACGGGATGTAACATATACATACCTTCATTGCATGGACTCATTGTAGTATTGCACCATTCAATGATAGATGATGCATTTATCAACTTTACATTATATTTGTACTTCAACTCTTCTCGTGTTAAGGCTCTTTTAATACATGCTCTTGCACCATCATGCTCACCCTTTTCATGCTTGACCTTTGAAAAATTCCATATATGTTGAATACCCATCATCTTATGCATCCTACTCAACCAATAGAACATTAAGGAACTCTTGAATTGTGATGCACAATTATCTGACCATATGATATGCTAACCAAATGTGATATTTATGATAGCCAAATTATCATAGAACATCTAAAAATAATCTCACACAAACTTTGTAGAGTGTGTGTGATCATCATTGATATATAAATGATACTCCCTCAATACCTTCATATCTTCCTCTACACATCAAGTGCATGAATTAATGCTATATGCACAAATATAACAACCTAAGTGGAGTTGTATTGCGACCAAACCTCATTTTGTGGTTGTAGTGTATAATTTTCTATAAAATCTATAATTGAAATGTTGGTGCCAAGTAGAAATGTGTTTTTACATAACTTGAATTATAAGTCCAATCATCCAACTCTATGGGTATGCCTTGTATACTCATACACTATATTCTCTCAAAAAAAGACATAAATTAATATATTGGTAAATTTTCACTCACCAATTTGCACTTTTTAGCCTCTACACCATATTTTAGATTGTATTCAATTAGCCTATATTTTTTAAAAATCACTTGTTGATTTCTAATTGCATGTGTATTTTCCATATGTACACAATTTTTCAAACATTGTGAACCACCACAACTATCACATGTTCCATCCAAACATGATTTTTTGTAAAATAATTGTCCGTCCAATTTTTCACATGAAATGCTTGAATTAAATTATCTTGAAGATCTACGTGGAGCCTTTATCATACACTCTTCCAAAATCTCATTAGTATAAAAACCTACAAATATATGCTAATAAACATCATAATTATTAGAAAATTCAATATGTACTCTACAACAACTTGTGTGTGTGCGATTTATTTAGACATAAAAAAGGTTTTCCTATTTTAAAATACCATTAACTAATTTTAATCTTAGGATACATCTTTGTAAAATTGGAGAAAACTTACATTTGAGTCATATCCAAAAAATGCTTTGGATGTGGCTCATGGTTTCAACATCCAATTCTCCTTTTTATAACATCACTTTGATTAGGTGATACTCTTGTGTTATTTATCCAAAATTATTCAGTTAGGGATCACAAGGCTTCAACTATAACTTTAATATTTTTGTGAGAGTCTACTAGAGAATGTCCATAGTTCATTTCTATTTGGGTCCTCAACTCTTGCACATCTCTCAATGACTTTCATTACTGGATTTTCTACTTATTTTTAATATTTGGCTTGTTTTCCTTATTAGGCAAGCTTTCTTTATTTAATTACTTAAGTTATTGTTGATGTAATTAAACATTATGTAATATTACTATCTTTGGTGCATGAGGTGGAACACACACTTTCATATGCATTTATTAGATTCTTTATTAATAGATTTTCAGTATTAGTATATGATGTTCTTATGCCAAGTATCTTCATTATGGGTCTAAACTTAATATTTCTCATCATTTCAACAAACAATTGACATCTTCCTATTTGATTTAAGTTTTCAAAAAATAATTTCCATGTTTTATTCACATTTTTTTGACAAGTATCTTTGAGACTCTTCTCAACCATCGATTTTAAAACACTCACATCAATTTCAATTAAAAAATTATGTTTTCTATGCAAAATTATACTTGAGGTGTGATCAATGGTAAACTTACCTCAATATTTGGAATGTTAATTATGTTTCAATATTTGGAGTTTTTATTGTGTTCTCAATAGGTAAATGAGGAATTTGTCCAATATCATCTTGAGATGGGAAAGATGATGTACCTTCAACTCTAGGATGCGATTTCCTTATTGCAAAATTATTTTGCATTTGTTCCCTTTGTTTCTCCAAATTCTTCTCCTTCACACCTTGATTGGATGCTTCATGTTCATCTTCATTTGGTAAAGATGATATATCTTCTTCTATGGTGTTCAATTTATTCATTTCATTAAGTAGTCTCATTCATTCCCTTTTCTTTGTATGCTCAACTTCATGCTCCTCCCATGTTCGAGTCTTTGGCCATTTCCTTGGCATTGATGATGAATTCTATATCATTCTCATGAATAAGACATGGAGATTAGTTAATTCATGGTATGATAAAACATAAAATCAAAATCATACAAATATTGTTCAATACTTATCAAAATATGAACTATACCACTCAATTGATGAATCTAGGTTAGGATGGAGTGAACACTCACACCCATTCACTTGTATGGTAAGCTATGATGAGGCAATGAGAAATTAAGGAAATGACGAGTCTATTCTTGATTAATATAATTGTGAAGTGTTATTTTATTAGTGGGTTTTTTCTCATAAGGGTTTCTTGCATAAAATATTATATCTCATGTGTAAGGCATTTTTATATGATTCCATGTTCTTCCTATTTTCTACTAGATTATTTTTTGTAATAAATATAACTATTGATCACATAATTTTAAGGTTCATAATATCCTAGATTATCAGTTGTCTACATTAGGACTACTTTCCCAATAATTATGGCCTCATGATGTAATATGTATAAATAGAAAGATAAGCCATATCTATATTAGAATCTAGTGAACATGACCCCATAGGTTTCATAAGACAAATACTCACATTTAGTTGTAGCATAAGGACTAAGATCCTTCTAAGGTTCACTCATTAATAATGAATATACAAAAACCATCAATTACTATAAATTAAAATAAGTAACCACAAAATCCTCAATAACTCAAAAACAAAAAATAATATCATAGTTTCGTCTTGGGGAGGGTTAGATAACCATCTAACTTTATATACTATGCATTCAAATATCAATTTTTATTAAGGGAAGCACTTACTATTTTATGATAGCCATATTTAACGATACTTTGATTTATTAATTGCTCAATGTTGTCTAGTTCATTTTCACATTCACACTCCTCTAAAATGTGAGTTTTTCACCAAATTCCTTCTTATGATGTTCAATTCTATATCAAACTACTATAAATAGTATAACATATGAAAATAATGATCGGATGTTATCAAATTCAAACACAAAACATGATAATTATCATTTAAAATATTTAAAACATCATTAATCATTAATCATCCATTTTTCATCCCACACATCACTTACCAAGATTTTGATACTTGATTTCTACATAGAAATATCACAGTTTGATCAACGTGAGTTAAACATTACCATAACCACGGGTGATACTCAATATGAGTTTGACCTGCCTTTTCTTTGGTTTCCCTAAATTATTACCAAACCTCACTACCTTCCTCATTAGGGGTTATGCCTACTTTAGAAGACATCACAAATAATGCTCCATCCTTGACCTTGGGGAAACAAGTTCCAACAACATCATACCACCTTCCATGACATTACAAAACAACTCTCCATACCACCTACCAACAATATCATACCATAAACCCCTTTCACCATACAACCTACCAATAAGACTTCCATCACATCTCAAAAAATTGTATCCATTATCCAACAATTGTTCATACCAACTAATTCAATGCAATTATCATTACCGCCCATGCACACCCAAGTTCCCACATACACCTTGCAAATAACCAATCCCATATATAACACAACATCTACTAACACTATCACCCTCACTTCAATAATTAACCCACAAACATCATCACAACCATCTCACATATCACAAACACCTTCACCCAACTTCAATACACACACAAACACTATTCAAAATACTATCATCAACCCATCAATCTAGCAAAGCATTCCATTCAATAATTTCAACATCTCTACTCCAATGTCTAACACCCAAGCACATCCACATATATCCCACATCTTTCAACTATTTACATATAACATCCATCCTTACATTCCCAACAATCACAACATCACCCCTAAAGCTACACCCCCCATCACAACTCCAACACACTATCATTTCTAATCCTAACACAATCAATCCAAGTTAAAACATCAATCCACATAACCAAAACATCCATCAACATCACCAAACTCAAACCATCATAAACCACCAACAAAAATTTACCACATCTAACCCATACACTCACTCTAACATATCCAATCATACCTACATTCCACCAAACTATTCACACATTCACCAAAACAACCCATCACTGAACTTTCTCCAAGGTCAATCATCTACACATAATATCTCCACATTCAACCCAATAAACACATCCAATCCTACACAATCAAATGAACTATCTCAACAGATCCACGATCTACAACAAAAAATCTTGAGTATTCAAATGACAATACCCATGCTATATTCTCCTCATGCTTAACATGCTCAACTCAAATTAAGCCTACAAAAACATCCCAATGTTCAAAAATTGATGACTTTTTAAGATAACTCATGGAGAGGGCCTCCTAGGAAAAATAACATCCCACGACAGAAATACACTCCTTTGTGAGAGCCCATCAAATCAGTCCTTTAAAAACTAGTCCATTCAAACTTAATAACACTACCAAAAATGAACTAGTACGAACCTCAAGTCAACACCATAGGATGGATTTAGACACATATTTATGTGAATATCATAGGGAAAAAGGACATAAGACCACTGACTATATAAAATTGAAAAATCTCATTCAAGATTTTATAGACCAAGGTGACATCAATATTGAGGATCATCCTGAAAATCCATCCAATAATAATCACATTAACAATATCCATAACCCACATAATGATAAATTTGACATATATCAAAATACTTTTTTAAGTAGGATCAAAACCATCCATCTATGTCTAGCAATGACACCCCAAAATAATTGCATTAGTAATATCCTTAGCCATAACATATCTACCTCATTGGACTCCATAATTGGTCATATTGATGAAGCCTACCCACAAGAATCCTCCATCTCTGCTTGCATGCCTTCATCCTCAACACTTTTTCAATATCAATCCACATCATTCCCATCAAACACCTAATCTAATAATAACACCTTTTAATATTTTCCCCAAGGGCTATCCACGTTAGATAATACATTGTTCGACACAACTCCAATCTATAATCTAGAAATACCAGCTCAAATGCCATCATGCATCCCCAATCTAGAGAGTCCTCTCCAAAATCCATTATTGTCATGCCAACAAACTAAGGCTATCCCAGATCCCCTTATTCATACCCCATTTTTTAGATTGGATCTATGTCAAGAACACTACCTAAATCATACAGAAGCAAGCCCTAAAATATATCAAGATTAAGTTATATCAATATCATCCTATTATTGACCAAGATCACATACCTCTCAAATTTCATGATGATCCCATCATCCATCTCCATTCCATCCATATTCCAATAACTTCCACTTCCACAGATGAGAAACTTACTTCCACTAGACACATAGATGACAAAGTTATAGCTAAATTTCACAAGATTCCCTGAGGACATCTCATAGAATGATCAAGCAACAAGCCTGAAGGCATAGAAATCACCATTAGCCTATCAACTCAGATCACTCACTTTTGTCAGAGCAAGCTTTCTTATTTATGAGAAGACAACAACTATTGATGATTCCTAACAGCATAAAGAGGAGTTAGCATCTTGTTACTAGAGCAACACATATCCTATTACAAATAAGATTTTTCAAAGAATTCAGTATAAAGGAAAAGGATTAGGCCTACATGAATAGGGTATTTAGGAACTGGTACAATTTTTTATAATCCTAAATATCAAGGACTTGGTTATTCATTGATCGAGAAATCTAAGGATGTTATTGGCACCTCCATGAATCGGGGATAACTTCATTTGATGCAAACATCAAAATAGGGGTCATGAATAGTCTTTGCAATAGGGTTGTTGTTAGTACTCCTCCAATTCACATCATAGACCATCATTCCCAAATACTTCTACCTACTCGTTGGGACCAAAAAGAGAAAAACCCTTACAAAGAAAAAGATCAAAGTCAAGC
The DNA here is from genome assembly GCA_007258455.2 of Sequoia sempervirens. Lineage (NCBI taxonomy): Eukaryota > Viridiplantae > Streptophyta > Pinopsida > Cupressales > Cupressaceae > Sequoia > Sequoia sempervirens. The sequence goes on along the minus strand of VDFB02086081.1, from coordinate 75,018,195 downwards.
TTTTGAAGCTAAAAAATCCAAAAATCAAAGTGGACACATATAGTCAAAATGGATCCCAAGACAAACTGGATCATGCAAAGCATCCAATTCAAATCCAAATCCAAAAGTCAATGAAATAATGGAGTCATCTCATAAAAGGTCTTCCATCACTTAAAAGTGTCTACCTCCTTCAAAACAGTCTTCGATACCACCACAAAAGGAGTATAAAATTGTTGGTCCCAACACACTCAAAATATCACATCCACACTCCATTTTCCACCATCCTAAGTTTGGAGAATAAAAAAATCCTACATCCAAACTCCCACATTCACCACGTCTTGGTAGCAACACTTTATCATAAATACTCTAATAGTGATCTATCACGATGTGTGCATTTAGATAAAGCCAACTCTAATATCAACAAGGATCACAATAACATCCATGGTCTATATACAAGTACCCTTATCTTGGCAAAGCAACTCCTCAAGGGAGGACTTTATTGGCACATTATGACAACAACATCTACATCAACACCACCAAGAGGTCCCACATAGTGGATGATCATTCAAAAATAAAAATAAAAAAAGTAAAGAAAAATAATCGTCCTCTAGTGAAAAGCATTCTTATGGCACTTTTGGAAAGCACCATGATGAAAATCTGGCAAACAAGTGCATGTGTAACAATTGATTATTTATGTGTACCATTCTTATTGGGAGCATTTTATCTCATTCATCATGCCATTTTATCTTAACACCACTATCCATCCAAACCATTCCATTTTCATCCATCTTTCGTATCCACCTTGATCTTGACAAATAATAGGGGCATATAATTCAAGACATGCTTTTGGAACAAATTTTGACATGGTCATTTCCTTTGACTATATATTGTCCCATGTCATATCATCACCTACCTAACACTATCCAAATAATTATCTTGGGTCAAACATATTATCCTATTATGCGATAGTCCTTGGAAAATATCCCATATCCTAGATCTATTTGTCTAAGGCCTATCCTTCACATATCCATTTCCATTGCACTACTTCATCCATCCAATCATAGTCTCCCATACATTGCTAGACACCAGGGGCAGGTGATTACATCTTGCTTTGGAACAAATATTGATATATATCTTCTAGCTCACTTTGTGATCTAGACACCCTCCAAAAAATCCAAAAAAATAAATCAAATATCTTGAAAATCAAATAAAAAAATACTTTCAAGCATTTTTCACCATTTCATGAATACATTCTTTCCATCAATATCAATGCAAACAATCCCCATCAATCACATCTTTCCTACACTCCAGTGGGTTATCAAACTATCTAACATATTACATCCTAGCCTTACTACAAATCTTGATCCACCTTATCTAATCAATCATCATTGGGATGTGTCCTTCCCTATCATTGTGTTGTTCCTATCTTAACAATACTATCCTTGTGTTGTTCTTATTGTCAACAATGTTATCACTATCATCAATCAATCAATAGATCAATCAACTTTATCTTGGCTAACTACAAGATCTCAACAGGTCTTAGATATCCCTACACATCCAGTTCTCTTCATCATTCATCACCATCATTATCATTACTATCAAAAAATCTAAAAACATTAAAAAAATCCAAAAATCTAAAAAACATCAAATAATCCAAAAAAATCTAACACATCAAATATTATAAAAAATCCAAAAACATCAAATATTCTGACAAAAATCCAAAAATACAACATCATCTACCATATCCATAATAATTTTCCATTTCCTAGACAAGAAATCCAAGCAAGAACAAACTATGAAATACCTAAAAACATCAAGAATTCATGAAAAAATCACAATTAAAGACCCTTGTTGAACTATCTACAACCTATCGATCTATTTCCAAACAAATTTTAAACATCTTATCAAAACTATCATGTCTTAATGAATGCATCCTTCCTACAATGGGCATTTATCCATCTTGAGCATATATTTCTTGGCAAGAAAATCTAATGATTTGTTTGGTTAGTGAGTCTTTTTATTGCTTGATTTATCTTATTGTCTTATTCCTATGCTACTCAAGGACATCTCCATGAGATTAGAGGAGTAATTTTGTATGACGTGTTTGTGGATTGTTCTTATTGTATTTTTAGGGCATGTATGTTCCTTGTGTGTGTTGGAATGGCTTCTAACATTAACAAACTTCCTGTGTATAAAATATCATTTAAATACCTTTTTGCATAGGAGATATTATGCTTTAAGTTACATTGAACTCCTCACATATTCCAACAAGGTTCTATTATATCTAATATATATGAAGATAATATTTCTTGTTTGTAGGGTCAATGTCCATGCAAAGTACCAAAGTTACCTTGGTTTGTCATTAGGTACATCAGTCAATGTAGGAGATGGAATATCAACAATAGGCTCAAGAACCTCAGGAGTAGTGAGCACTCCAAGATTCAAGTAGCCATACTCATTCTCCTCAAGTGTGTCCACACTAGGGTGAACTGAATCATTAGTAGGAGCAAAATATGAGAACGATGATCAACCTCCCCAACTGCAACAAGAGCCCTGCTATGCAAATCCCAAACAATGACATAATCTGGTGTGAACTCTACACTCTTTCCTGTACCACTATGTGTAATCTAATAAATGGAAAGGATGTTCCTTCACAAAGTAGGTACACATAGAATATCATTAAATGCTCCACCTTCAATGTCAATAGACCCCTTCCCACAAACTACCAAAGAAGTGTTGTTGGCCATCAAAATGGGTGGTGATGAACAAGAATCAAATGAAGAAAACATATCCTTGGAAGAAGTCATATGATGTGAAGCTCCTGAATCAAGGATCCACCTATCTGAATTGGAATCTACAACTGCAAGAAATGCTTGTCCCTTATGTTTCTCATGTTGAGATGATGTAGAAGAAGGAGATGAGCTTGATGTTGTTGCCATGAGAGTTGAGCCTTTTCCCTTAGAAGTAGAAGTGGAAGGATATGAGTCCTTCTCCTGATATGCAGCTGGCAAGTTGATTTTTTTCTTCTTAAGGATATTTTTCAACTCATCAATTTTCTTAACATGACAACAATGCTCCTCATGACCAAACTTTTTGCAATATGCCCATGTTGGTTGCTCCCTCTTGCTTGAATAGTTGTACTTCTTTGATGGAGATGAAGTTGATTTTGTTGTGGAGGAGTGGATTGATTGTTCTCTCCTTGTGGCTTTGGTGAAGATTGCTTTTGGCCTTTCCCTTTGCTTTGCTTGTTGTTTCCATGATTGACCACCAATGCTTTTGAAGTTGAAGACTTGAGAAGACCCATTTTCATCAACTTATTTTGCTCAAGAATCAAAAGATCTGTGAGAGCCTCAAAAGATGGTGATTTGAAGTTGCTAATTGTCAATCGTTGAGTTTGAAAACTTGAAACAAAGGCTGCATACTCAGTTGGAAGCTTGTCCAACAAGTTGAAGACCAATTGATCATCCTCTTTTTCAATACCACAATTCTTTAGTTGTGCTCTTAGCTCATTTGCCTTAGTGACATAATCCTGAATGGTATCAAAATCCTTGGGATCAAGGCTTAGGAGATCATGTTCAAGCTTGTACCCCTTAACCTTATCAATCTTGCCATACAAATTAGCAAGCTTATCCCAAGCTTCCTTGGTTGTAGTACATTTATCAACATGGAAAATGAGATCATCTGAAATGAAATTTCTAAGTGTACCCAATGCCATAGAAGTTTTAGTGAGCCAATCCATATATGCAGTTGGATCTGCCTTAGGATCTGAAGGTGTAGTAAATTAAACCTTTTTCCATTAGTTTACTCCATGCACATACTTTCCATGTAGCATAATTATGTGCAGTTAAGAGTGTAACTTTAGATGAATCCATGATGGAATGAAAAAGAACAAGAGAGAAAATAGGCACAATCACACAAGAGACACCCCCCCAAATTTACTCAATCAAAGTACCCCCCCAAAAAAGATGATTTTGGCACTTTATAATGCAGTGCGTGTACAATAAGCCACTTGCAACTTGGCTAAGTGGACTTATGAATTCTGATTTACAACTTTCCAAAAATAGGCTAAGAACATACTAGAAAAATGAAGCAAATACATAAATTCAGATCTATGCAATACAAGTGCCAAATAGGCCAAAAATGACCATATGCTGAAAGTACAAAATCCACTCAAGATCGCTTCAAACTGATTGTAGATTCAAAAAGTAGATGAAAAATCATGCACTTTAAAAAAAAGGGCACATGAAAAGGAGTTCATATGTGCCTGTACGGAGCCTTGGAAGTTGCAGAAATGAGGATTGGATAGGTACAAAGTTGAAAAATGAAAATTCTAGAAAATATGTTAACCAAAATCAGAAACCGAGAACACAGCTGCAAAGTACACAAAAAATTAGCACAAATAAAAACAAATTTCTTGAAAAAAGGCCTCAAAATGAGCAAGTTATGAGCCTCCGAACTTAGACTGCAAATTCAAAAACTCCATTGGTGAGGGGGGCAAATTTTTTTAGAATGCTGATGTCATCGCTGATGCAATGATGACATCATCAAAGCTTTCGATTAAATTTGACGCTCCGATGACGATCAAAAAAGTATATGCTCTTCAGCCATAGAATATTCCGTCAGATTTTGAGCTTAAATTTGACGTTGAGGAGGACGTCGTGCCTAATGGAATATTCTTCAAAATTTCCTGTACGGTCGAGATTCTTGATTTGACCATCGCATTTACTTTTAAGCCGCCGGTTGGAGTTTTTAGACTGTTGGATTCTTTTTTGAATGCCCACTGGAATGGAGTAATCACCGGATGAAATGAAGGCCGCCGAGATTTGAATGGAGAAGCCTGCAGGTGTGTGGGGGCGCGGGGTGAGTAATGAGCTGCCGTGTGGCAGCCTAGCAGCCACTGCAGATCCGCGGGTACCATGAGTACCCTGCGGTACTGCAGTTTATAGTACTCGCAGGTACACCTTAAAATTTATGCATATATATTTTTTATTTTTAAATCAAAAACTTTACAAACAAATAATCTGCGAAAATCTTTTTTTTGATTTTTTTTAATTTTTGATTTATATAAAATCAAAAAATCCAATACAATTTTGATTTACAAAATTGAAAAATCCCCAAATACAAATTTTGAAGAGGGGTTATTAATTTTACTAAAAAAAATTTCAAAAAAATTCTGACTAATATTTTTTTTTTGTTAGAAAATAGAAACATTGGAAATTTTTTGAGATAAATTTTTCCAGAACTATAGAAAAATTCAAAAAAATTCAAAAAATACCCAAATAGGCGAATTTTTCCGATCTAGAGCTCCCGATATCAGATTTTGACGAAACGAAAGGCTATCTTGACTGGAAATAGCCTTCTAAATCCGAATTTGAGGTCAAATCTGGTCTAGGATGCACCAAAATACTGCTACTCCTCAGATTTGCCTCTTGACCACCTTCACACGAACTAAGATCTCCCAACAATGGCTATGCAAAGGACCTCCAACCGCTCTGATACAATGTAAGAACTTATGAAAAACAACAACAGGATCAAGAGACTAAACATAGCACAAAAGAGAGAGACAAGATGAGAGAATATGATGATTGTATTCTCAATATGCATGAAGATGTACTATGAAGATGGACAATTACAAGCATGTACAAGGCTTACTTATAAAGGCAAGCTAGGACACAATGAAGGGCCATGAATGAGACAAGTGTCACAATCATGTGCAGGGTAGGTAGAAAGAAATAATAGATAATTCCATGAAAGGTGGATCACCCACCTAAAGTGGAATTATCATGCCACAAAAGGTGGAGATAAAAAGGTGATAACTAGATCACGCTACAAAGAGTAGAATTTCTCCTACACACACTTCTTTGGCAGTTTGTGGGAAGGGGTCTATTGACATTGAAGGTGGAGCATTTATTGATGTTCTATGTGTACCTACTTTGTGAAGGAACATCCTTTCCATTTATCAGATTACACATAGTGGTACAGGAAAGAGTGTAGAGTTCACACCAGATTCTGTCATTGTTCAGGATTTGCATAGCAGGGCTCTTGTTGTAGTTGGGGAGGTTGATCATCGTTCTCAGTTCTACACCTCATATTTTGCTCCTACTAATGATTTAGTTCACCCTAGTGTGGACACACTTGAGGAGAATGAGTATGGTTACTTGAATCTTGGAGTGCTCACTACTCCTGAGGTTCTTGAGCCTATTGCTGGTATTCCATCTCCTACATTGACTAATGTACCTGATGATACTTGTGTTCTGACAGTTTCAGTTCCTTGTGATTCAGTGCAACAGTGCATACCTTGTCTTCCAACAGCAATTTCATGGGATGACTACAAGCATTTTCTAAATTTTCCATCTTTTAAAGAATACTCAACATTTTTAATTTTTTTTAATTGTTGTCCAAATTCATCTAAATTACTTTCATGCATGCATTCTCCTAACAATGAAAAGTTTCCACATCTATCACATTCTCTAGAAATACATGCTTCTAAATAAAATAAGTTTCCATTAGAGGGTTCACAAAATAAACCTGCTATAAAATCTTTGATTGTTTTAGGTGGCATATTAATACCACAAATATCTTGCATAATTTGGTTAGCATGCAAAGCACAATGTATATATCGAAAAATATCATAATAATAATGAAATTGTACATGAGTCTTACAACAACAAGAGATTCATTTTTTTATTAATTCTAACATACTAAGGTTTACACTTTTCAAATGATCTTTGACTTATGCTAATATTAAATGGTAAGATTGAATCATCTAAATTTTTTTTATATAATTCAGTTTGAGTCATATCTAAGAGATGTTTTGTATGAGGTTCACGAATTTTGGAACCCACCCTTAATTTTAAGACATCTCTAATTTGTTAGGTGATACTCTTGTATTATCATGCCAATATTTTTCAATTAAAGATTTGATTTCATTAGTTAATTTCATGTCTAGTCTTGGGAGTCTACCACTAAAACTCCAACATTGATTAATTGGATCGTTTTCAATACTTTCTCTTCTTTTAGCAACTCTTATCAAAGTTTTAGGATTTACTTTTATACATTTACTAATCTTACTTAGCATTCTTTTATTTGAAGTTGCTTCATTAACTAGAGCAGTTGTTATTGCATGACGAGCTAAATTCTTATATTTAGATCAACTTTTCTTACCTATAAAATCAATAGCATTAGCAACACTAGATATGACTTGTTTTATTGAATCATCTTTCTTTTTTGGTTTTACAAAAATGCCTAATTTTTTCATCACTTTTCTCATTTTCAACATTCTCATCAATCGCACCATGAGTTGACATTGAAATCCTAATTTCTTTCTATAAAAAAACATTCTATATATTCTATTTCCATAAGTTCTCATTTGTCTCCAAGAAACTTTACCAGGAAGGTTATCTAGCACATCTTTTTCAATTGTAAAAAAACATTTTCATATTCATCCATACAAGGGGTTTCATTTTCATTCACGCAAGGGGTTTCATTTTCACTTTCAAACATAAAAGGGATTTCATTCTCATTTTCATTAATATGAGTGATTTCATTCTCATTTGCATTCTTATAAGATATTTCATCATTTTTTTGTTTTTGCATTATTTCAACCCTAGAATTATTGATATCATCAATGGTGTATCCAACTTCCTCTAAATAACTAAGATCAATATTATCAAGAACTTGGGTTTGAAGACATACTTGGATAAATTATTTTAATAGGTGCATTTTTCATATCATTGGGAGGTGGATTTGAAGACATACCCGAAGTTGTTGGCATAGGTGCTATTTCCATATCATTCAAAGTTGAAGTTGAAGGCATAGTTGGGTTTGTCTCCATAATTGCATTTTCTTCCATATTCACCATCTCCACATTTGCATCATCTGCTTCATTTCATCATGGAACATTCATGGAACTTGCTTCCAAATTTTTCATTTGGGCCTCCATTTCTTTATTTGCTTGAATTTCTTCGGATGTCATTAACTTTCTACATTTTTTTTTGCCTATGATTTGATCCCATGGTTACCAAACCCTCTTTGATAACAAAACAAATATTTCTTAACCTATTTTCAAATTTCCTTCTCCTTCAAATATTCAAATAAAACTATGTAGTATGAAGATCCTTTCTTCTATAAACTTTGAAGTACAAAAACATCACATGAATACATCCAAAAGTTCTCTTTTTCCAAATATTCTTGTAAAATGTTCTTGTACTTGATTCTACTTCAAAAAATTCAACCCACACTTATCTCTTCCAACAATTTGAATAGAATATGCCCTGTTAAGAGATTGCATAAGACAACATTGCAATAAAAAAATACAGAAAATGGTGCTTTCGAACCATACTGCAGAAAAGGAATGTTGCAGAAAAAATGTGCTCTATCAATATTTTCCAAATTGGGAAAAAATGACTAAATCATAAACGTGTACATGTTCTATTTTAGGAACACGTACGGGTTATATAACGCGTACACGTTCCCTTTACCCAACAGGTAAATAGATAACGCGTATACGTTATATAACATGTACACGCTCTATTTAAATAACATGTACACATTTTAATAATGCATACAAGTTATTAAAAATTTGAATCTCCAACCCACATGTAGCCTTAGTTTTAGGCTCAGGAAAGGCTTGGCAATCTGACCCTTAGCCTTTGACTTGCAACTAAAAAACTAAGACAGATTCAAGAAGAATGTCCAACTTTGGCAATATGGCTGATGAATTTTTTTTCTGAATCAGTCTATGAAATTAAAACCCATTAGACAACACGATGTCTAGTTTCCAAATATATAATGCGTACATGTTCCCTTTACCCAACAGGTAAATAGATAACGCGTATACGTTATATAACGTGTACACGTTCTATTTAAATAACACGTACACATTTTAATAATGCTTACAAGTTATTAAAAATTTGAATCTCCAACCCACATGTAGCCTTAGTTTTAGGCTCAGGAAAGGCTTGGCAATCCGATCCTTAGCCTTTGACTTGCAACTAAAAAACTAAGACAGATTCAAGAAGAATGTCCAACTTTGGCAATATGGCTGATGAATTTTTTTTTTGAATCAGTCTATGAAATTAAAACCCATTAGAGAACACGATGTCTAGTTTCCAAATATATAATTTTTATTAAGATTGGATTATATTTGTTATTTTTTAATTAATTTGTAAGCAAACTAGTCCTTAAACTTGAAATATTAGGCTTTTTTTGTTTTTTAATAACTTTTTTTGGTTAAGTTTCTTGTAAAAAATTGTATGGAATCAATCTTTAGACAATTCTCTACATAATAAAAAAAAAGATTCAAAAAATGTTTACTTTAAGTCCAATTATGTTGTCCATACATGTTGATTTTTAAAAACAACAATTAAGGCCAATAAAAATTCAATAAAAAAATATTTTAAAAAAATTACAAAAAAAATATCCTCATCAATCTTCATGTTGTTGGCTCTTTTTCCCCAAAAGGAATTAGCAAAATACTTTTATTTGGGTCAAAAAGTGGTGTTCGTACACATGTATGGTATGGTAAAAAAAATTGACTTTTAAAAAGTGGTTTTTATACATCCCTATCAAAATTTAATTTCTATCATCTGGGTATTTGAATAAATTACATATTTGGAAACTAGATTCAAAATTCAAAATTTTGATTTTTGACTTTTTTTAAGATTCATTGTGTAAGTGCCTCAAATTTTCAGTCCAAGTGTGACAAATTCTGAAAAACAGCAAAAACACTTCCACTTTTTGAGCTTTTTGTAGACCCAACTTCTTGCATCAGCCCTTTGTTTCTATTGAACTCTCATGGATTGAAATCTATGCAGTGGCAAAAGATATGTTACATTGAATTTGAATCTTGTAATAGAGTAGTGAGAGTCAAAATGCATTAAATTCTACTCTTGTGATCTAGGAGTTTATTTTTGGTTTTTAATAAGGCATATAGATAGAGAGAAAGGAGAATACAATGAATTTTTAATCTAGCATGCAAAATTATGAATTAATCACTCTATGATAGCAACATTGTAAACATAATTTTGAACTTTGGGGAAAATTAAAAATTTTCAAGGAACTTTCTTGGAGTTATATCATAGCTCAACTAAGGTTCTTAGTGTTATTTTGACTAGACTAAGTTATACACATTATGTATCTAGAACTTTATATCATTCATTTTCTAATTAAATCCTTGAAATTATAGAAGTGGATTGATCTAAGCTTGCTTTTAAGATTTATGGATTAAAATTTCTCTTTACATGTTTAATTTGTGGTACAAGAGCATCCAGGTCCATAGGAAATCCTATATCAACCAAAGATATTTCCTTTTAGTTCAATTGCTTTTGGTTTTTGGTAGTGTTAGTTTTGGTTAGTTATTTTAGGAGGATTTTTAGAAATAATTTGAGAAAATTAATCATGTCACATTGTAGAGGAGCCTAATGGATATTTGTACACCCAATTTAGTGAAGAGTGGACAAGAATTGGCTAAGTTATGGCTTTATGAGCTTTTGGTATGCTACTGGTTGCAGACTTTTGGGTTGTTGCTAAATCCGCCTTATGCAAATGCTTGGTTTGCTTTAGGCTTTTGCAAAGATTTGGTTGTTGAATCGACCATTTTTAATAGGTTTTAATGTATTGGATAAGTTTCAATGTGTTTGTTTGCATGACTGACATCAGAAGGTTTGTTTGTATTCACAGAAATATCTTAGTCAAGTGAACTAGATTTTTTGTATTGACCCATATACTTTTAGCCAGTTCTAATGAATTTCCTTGTGAAAACTAGTTTTGATGGATACTTTCATATAATGGGAGCTTCAAAGTCATCTAGCTTGCAAGAATTCCTTGTTCAACTATCTCTTTTGGCAATTCCATATCCAACAAATTTTTGTGGGTTCCTCACGGTCATCTAAACTTTTTAGGTAAAATCAAGTGCACCAAAAATTGACATGTTTTAAAATTTAAACTAGTTCATATTATAGTTTTTTTGATTATGTCTACATGAAGTTAGTCAACAAGTCACTAGGATGATTATTTCACCATGCACGGGTTGCAAAATTTTACTGACCAACTAAATCTGAAGTGAGATTTCTTGTTTGAACTAGCCATTTACAGATTTTCGACTTGCTATTGCATCTGAGAGCTTCCAACTTGTTGTTGCACTGATGGACTCTCTACCTGCTAAATTGCACTTTGATATTTTTGCAAAAAATTGATTGTTGTCACTTCCAAGATCCTACCGAATTCGACTTCCTCGTCATCAACGGATAAAATGAATATCAATGCACACATTTTTAGGATCTTTTGGAAAGTTGTAGAAGGGTGATTGAGATCAAGAATCAATTTGATTGTACTCCTATGTTAGAATTTTTCTTCCAGACATTAGGGGTTTGAATTTAATTTGTTCCGTAAACATTATTTTTTGTGGTATATTAAATTTGGTTTTGTGATTGGGCTATTTGATAGGATTTCTCAATCCCAACTACATCAATTTGCCTTTTTTTTATTATCATTTGTGATAAGTTTATAATGACAAGTATGTGGTTCATCAAGTTGTTTTGGATTTAAACTCTTACTATGTTGATTGTGGCATTGATGATGAAATTGGATCTTAATAAGGCATTGATGCAAAAGTTATAAAATTGATCATTTTTTGTATGTTGAGTAAGGGTGGTTATGGTCATGGTCCATATGTGTTGTTGTTTAGACTATAATGGAATAGGGTGCTTATATTCTTGTCTTGTGATTCTATATTTAATTAATATATGGAAGCGTTTTGACACTTTAATTAATATAAAGAAAATTATTTGTCATTATTTTTTATTATAAGTTTTTATTTTCTTTAATTGCATTATTTATTCATACTAAGTCAAGTAGACAACAAAATAAATGGTAGGTATTGTGGGGGCCTCAACTAATTCTTTCTAAGCTATTCAAATAATTACATGTAAATGATTATAAGTAGAAATCATGTGATTAGTTAGTTATATTATTTTCCATGTGCCAATATTTCAAGTAGTCAATAAGAATGACATATCTTACGAGGGCCTTGCTCAATTTGCCTATGTTTTTTGAAATACTTCACACAATATTGTTGCTTCAAGGGAAGCCCAAGTCAATAAGAATGACATATCTTATGAGGGCCTTGCTCAATTTTCTTAGACTTGATAATTATTTATTGTATCTTCTTTTCTTATATTGTGTTAGTGTCTTGAGGAGAAATGTGAATACTGTTTTATGAAATATTGATGTGACAATAATGTTCACTGCTATAGTCAAACTTATACAAACTAAAATTATAAATGAAATGTGAAATGAATTGTTGTATCTCGTAAATTTATATTTAAATAAAAGGAAGCATTTATTGTGTGAATTATATTCTACTAATAATATATAGATATTTAATGAGTTTCTATGTCACACACTAAAGTAGTTAATTTATTTTTTACTTATATTTACTTATATATTATTATGTTGAAGGCGTTCCTTATATGAAATTGATTGGACTTATTCTCCCCTAAATGATGTACACTGTCAACCAAAAAAAGCAAGACGATTGAGATGATCTTGACCATTCCTCATCACCGATTTACTCTCCACTCTAAATCTATTTTTCAGCAGATTTGACTATGTCACTGCTAGGTTATCCATTGACTCTGATAGCTTTCAAATCATAGGAAGCAAGCTCAATGTTAGATGTCTAGAATGGATACAACGGAGAAGACGTGACAATTATAGATCAGACATGTTAGTTTTTTTACATAAGTCCTTTCAATTTTTCCTCAAAGCGAGAGATTCCTTTGATCTTTTATCAGAGATATTCATGAACTAAGTGGGATCATAAACAGAGTTGTGGGAGCCAGAAATATAGCTTTACTATGTCAAATATTTGACGTTTTATCTTTCTTCAGAATCTACCGGAGATGGAATTTGAGAAATGTATAGTACAGCGCCTGGAATCGGACGAGCATGAGGAAGAAGAGGCTCTTTCTTTGTGTTACCTTGTTATAAAGAACGTTGGGCACTTTATGAAATGGGAGAGCAGTAACACCAATCATTACGATGCATTCTTTGAATTCGCCCTCCCTAATTTGACAACCAACAAATCTTGCCTTGTTGAGGATCCGTTTCACCAAGGTCAAAAACTCCTTCCTGAGCAGACATGGAGGACTCAATCCAATCAATAATTTTCATGCATTAAATCAAAATCACAACATGAAACTTGATGATTGTTGCATGAAAAACTGGACGCCTCGAGAATGGATTCGCAGGGAACCCAATCCAGTTGTGTTTGTCTAATGGCTATTCTGTTGTCAAAGATCAGACCCTTTCAGAATCTAATTTTACCAATATTAAAAACTAACAGATACAACAGTTAATACTGAATAGCTATAAATAATAACTAGAGGCTGTGAATAAACAGAAATTATAAGAAAGAATAACCAAAGTACAGTATTACTGTAACATAAAACCCACATAATATCAAACAAACACATGATTACTGTAACAACAACAGATAATGGGCAACAACGTATATAAAACAAATCATATTATTGTAGACATCAACAGACAATGGGCATTAACAAAATAACACCGAATATCTCCTAGAACATGACAAGATGATCCAATTTTAAATTGATTTGGCACCACAAAGAAATAGATAAAAAATGGGAACACAGTTTCACAATAGAACCAAAACAATCAAAGTCAGGAAGAGCATCTAAATGAAGATGGAATAAAAAAGGAGGCGTCTCCATTATTCAGTTGCGATTTCTTGGTGGGTACAGAATGAGACATAAACAATCATGGATTTCATTATCCAAACTTTGCTGCCTTTTTAAGATGATGTTGCTTGTGGTGCACTTTGATCCACTGTGTTTAAAGACCATTGTTACATCTGTTATATCCATTATTTATTTAAAACTGTTGGACAGGGTTATAGATAGAAGGGAGGGATATTCATGGTCACCATTGTATTATCTTGTTATCTACTCAAAACTATCATACATTTTCAGCTGTTGCTTACCACTGTATTATATCTTATCTAATCAAAACTATCATACATTTTTAGCTGTTGCTTGTGTGTATTTTGGATTTTATATAAATACTCTAAATAGAGATTTTTTTTTAATTTCTCAAGGTTTACTTTTATTTGCTTATGGTTAACTTGCTCTCAAAGATTTATGAGAGTAATATTTGTTTGTTTAGATGATTGTGCCATGATGGTGAGGGTTAGATGTGAAGTTGACCTTATTTTTTAATAAGGGTTAAATGTGAGTAGTGGTCCTGCTTATCAAGCTAAATGTTAAGATAACAGTTGTCTATCTTGTATGTTTCTTTTTCTTCATTTATTTATTTTGATTTGTTTTGGTGATGTTTTCCTTTTTATTGGTTTTTTTAATGATAGATGTATAAGCGATGTGATTTTTGTTAAAAGTTGATATAACATAATTTTTTTATTTTTTTCACCTACATTCATTTTTAAGGATCAATTTTAATTTTTTAATTTTATCTTGTTTTCTCATAAGATCAAATCTGTAATTTGGGCAAATGATCAAGATTAATTGTAAAACTTGTAAAAAATATCCCTAAACCTTAATTTTTTAAATTGAAATTAAGGTCAACCTAACCTTTTCAACTAGTTGTTGTGTGCTAACTTGAAGAGTGAAGCATCTCATTTATTTCCTTTAGAGTTATTTATGAACTAAACCCAGTTTATTTTGTACACACTTGGAAGAACTTAGATACATCTAGAGATAATCAATTAAAATTTTGCATTACTATGTAAGGAACTTTAAAAAAGCATCCTTTACTATATTATTTGCTTGTAGCATCATTCCATGCATCTTTTTCATGGTTTTCTATTGACTTTAATCATTTTTAAAATTTATTGACCCAATTTCCTTAAGGGTTTGACCAAGGGAAGATATATTCACTATCATTAGCAAACTCAAACACACAAATAAGCTTTTATGTGGGAACAAATATAGGCAGCCAAGGTAAACTAAGAAAACATCAAAATATATACAAAGATCACATCCATGCATTTGGATAAAATCTACAATTACACAAGTAAAATTAATAGATGTTTGGTTGATCTTGTAATTGTAAAAGTGATCTACACCAACCAATAATAAATTTACAAATTTCAAAGCATATGTTTGAGCATCAATAAATTTCCTACATCTTAACAAATCATCTTGATCCATCTATTATAAAATATCAACATTTGTTTCCTACCTAAGTACGCTATTTTATTTATCTAATTTATGTACTCAATTTAACACTTTAATCTAGGCAAAAACTATCCCAACTCATTTATCTAGGATAGATTCCAATATGATTACATTTATTTCTATTTACCCAGAGATATTTTTGAAAACATTATTTATTCATTTGCTTTCCTTTTCATTTTTAGTGAACTCCTCTACACTTACACCCCCTTAGGATTTCTTTAGGGTTTACCTTCTAATTTTTTTTGCTGATTTCTAATACAAGACTAACTATACTATGAAGAAATTTATATTCATAACTACCCCTATTTTTTTGTTGATTATCTGAGGGTTTATTTATGTCAAGAGCTCGCTAATTTAACTCGCAAAGAAGTGCCCACTTAAACAATGATATGGATTTTCATTATTATTAGTAGAAGATCCCCATCAAGGTTAAGCATAATGAGAAATTTAACTTTTAATGACACACATGTGGATAAGCAAGTTCTTGCTAATGTTACTTCTACTTCACAATTGGTTGCATCTATTCATAATTTATTGATTAGTGTGCCCTTTGGTACATAGATTCTTCATGTAATTTTAACTATGATGTCATCTTCTATTTATTTTCATGGTGCATCTTCCCCTCCCCACCTAATGCATGCTACATCCTCTTTCCAACCTCTTGATTGTCCCTATTTTTTTGTGATTATCATGATGATTTGATTATTGACATTTACATACTTCATTGATTTATATATACTTCTCAGGTCTCAACTTCTCGTGTGGCTTCCACTTCTCATGGTCCTCCTCCTAGTGTCATCTTGTCATCTCACTTTATTAGTTTCATTCCTACCTCTTTCTGCATACTCTTTCCTTCCATACTCATATAACACCATATATTTGCATCTTGTTTCTCACCCCCTTTATAATCCCACTACCACTCATGCTATTGCTGCCATTACTATCCCCACCTCCACCCTCTAAGAAAAATTGTAAAATCTAGATAGAGTTAAAATAAAAGTTAATTCCATGCCCAGTAGGAAAAAATCCATTACTTATTCTCCAACACATCACAAATCACTAGCTTTTGAAATTGTGACCTATCCACTAACTATTGGTTTTTTGGAACTTCACTTTGAAGTATATATCATGGTAAAGGTGATTTGAGTGCTCATTTACAAGCCTTTAGTACAAAATTCTTAGACTATGCTTATGATGACAATATATTGGATAATTTGTTCCCTCACACTCCTAGAGACTATGTTACTCAATGGTTCTATTATTTGAATCCTATATCTCTCCATTCTTTTGATCAACCAACTAGAATTTCCATAATCATTTTGAGAGAAAATAGATGTAAAAATCATGTTTGAATGAGCTCAATCTTGTACAATATGTAACAATGATTATATCATTCAATTCCAATCTCTTTGTGCTAAAATTAGCACTTGCACCAGAAGAGGTGCAAGGGTTACGCCGATAGAAAAACATAATACCATGTTTCCTTAAGTGATGAATCTTGATTTGTAGGAGAGAAAAACAAAAGACATTAGAGCCTGCATTGCATGCCATTGGGAAAAAGTAGAAAGACAAAAAAGACATATACATATGCTCTCAGGTAAGGTGATAGATAATGAGTCCTGAGGTTTATTTGGTTTTCTCAGTTTTTTTTTTTTGGGAACTGCTCATAAACTCTTAATTGAAATAAATAGATACATATAGTAATATTTCGATTTATCCACCTTAAACCCCTATGGATATTATGGTCTTCATTGAATACAGTAAGTAAACCACTCTCCATTATTAGCTTTAGCTGTCCATGTATACCCACATTAGAGCAACAGGGTAAACTAGAATCACATCATAAATCAGACATCTTACTTCAATAGTCCTTATACTTTTTGTAGTCTGTATACCAGGTTAAATATCAAACAATATAAGAGAACAAATCTTTCCTTAAGCACCACACATCATTGCATGTGCATGACTCCTCAAACCCTCTGCCTGGATATTCAATAATAACAACCAAAAGGAGAAGAGGTGTGGGGCTTTTGGATCAGCTGCATTCTCTGAATTAAAGAACATTATAGTCCTGCCCTCCCTCCAAGAACTCCTCGTCGTTGCTGACTATGCTAAGGACGTGGAGCTAGCAGAGAAAGGAATGATTTCCCCCTCCCCCCCTTCTTTCAAGACACGTACTGCTTTTAGAGGGGTGCCACAAGGTTAACAATAGCTTAGAAAAAAAAAGGATAGACAATTAAATTGATAACATATAATGGATTAATTTCTGCCCTCAGCCAAGCGAAAGAAAAAAACAGAATAGTGCAGAGCTTTTATCCCCTGCAGCCAAGCAAGTGATTAAGAGATACCTATATGCATAAAAGAGAGAGAGCATTACAATATTTGATTGCTGGAGAAAATAAGCAAAACAAAGACATATGGATTTTTATGCAGTCAAAGGAGAAGACAACGTCTTGTTCAGCGCAGCAAAGGAAAGCTCTCATGACTCATCCATGTTCTGAACGAGTAATTTCATCTTCAATCTCTGGCGACTGTATTACAGAAAACGTCACAGTTACACAAAATATAAATACATAAATGATGGCCAAGCATAGCTATAGGGAGGCGTTCAAAGTTCTGTCCTCAGCAAATAATGGTGGGTCCACTTGCTGTTGCTGTAGCCGCCTTGGTCTTTTTCTGCATATATATGAAAAAAGATATTGTAAATTTATATGCATTTATTGCAAAACGATATTGTAGATTTCATCATTTATGCAGCAGAGATATTAATTAGATTATTACTTTTTCTGACAAACAACCTGGTTTCCCTTCCAATGAAAGTGGTCAAACAACCTGGTTTGGAGTGTGAGACAGGTTTACCCACAAAGCTCATACAATATATAGTCTATTGGCTAATAATACAACATTTACTTAATGAGTTAATTTTTTTTATTTATTAAGGACCTATTATCTCCTATCCAAGTCAATGTATTCTTGTATAGATATGGCCCTTTCATTGACCTTTTCATTCATGTTAAGAATGTAAAACTCAAATTAAGATGGCCCTCCCATATTTATTCCATGTCTTCTTACACTTCCAAATATTGAAATTTAAATAATTTTATAAATTTTAATGATAAGAAAAACTCAAATCCAATTCAAATCATATGTCTACTACTTCCAATTCTCTTTCTTTCTATCCTTAAGCCACTAGAAAATTTGCAAGATTGAGAAAACTCCTTAGTAATGTGATTTAAAGTTTATTGAATTTTGATTAGATCACTCATCTTCCTATTCTCTAATGAATCCGTCTATAGAACTCCTTAAAGGATATAACAAAAATAATTTTTGTAACTATCACAAGGTTAATTTGGTCATCAAACAAATTTGTATAGCATAATGATGCAATATGTGTGGATTATATTAATGATTGGAGTAATCATTTAGTTGCCCCAAATAATCAAAATTATAGGTTTATAGAAAATTGCTTCCCTTAAATTCTCAACCTAACAATATTGATTTTTAACAAGTGTTTGAGCATCTTGGTAATTATATGGCTCCTACACATATGGCTAAATATTTAATGTATATACAATGAATTGATTCATCTTTCCATGCTCCTACACACACTTTTATTGGGATGGTTCATGTTAGATTGTATTCCTTTCCTATACTTTAGTTATTCTTTTATGATGAGATCCCTTAAAATAAGTACTTTGGACCTTTGTATGTTCATGGTACTATCCATGGTTGTCCATTTTATGGTATAGTTATTGATCCAATGAACCAATTTAATATTTGTATGAAATAATTTTATATGATAATTATTTTAAATAGGATAGTTATATGCATTAATTTATCTTATTGAAGATGACTAACAATACTCTAATTATTACATTTAGTTGCATTGATGCAAGAGCATCTAGGGGTACTAGCAATCTTGCATCACCAAAAATATTGCTAATTTATTTTTGTTGTTTTCAATAAGGGCTAAGGTGTGTGGAAAATAAATATTTTAATTTGCAATAATGTGATTTTCCCCTGTGGTGATATGTAAAAGTAATTTTTGGAGCAAATATGTTGAGGTAAATGTTTCCAAGGTATTTAAATGGTGAAATATTCCTTTTGGGCATCCATTTCAAGGCGGGAACCACTTGGGGTGCATGTGCTTGCATGTTCAATTGCATACCTTGCATGTATTTGCATGTTTGTTCCATAAGCTTTGCATGTTGGTTCCTGTTCATATTTGGAGCTATCGAGACTGCCAAAGATCAATGAAGATGCTAGAATTGACCAAATTTGATTGGCCATGGTTTAGGTTCCCATGTGAAGGCCAAGTGAGTATTGAGTAATTTTATTATTTTTATGATTATTTCTCCAAAAGGGGCGTGAGTTTTCCAAGGAGGTGTTTTTGTTGTGGTTTTGGAAAACCATTGTGGTTTTCTCATTCTAAAACTTCTATATTATGATGCCTTGTCATTTGGGGAGATGACTTTGGGATTTTTTGCAGGTGAGATGGGGAGATGCTACCAGATTGAAGAGAGGATTTGAGCACTCCATTGTTGCAGATCTCTATTTGCATCTAGAAGTCCATGTTTTTGGGAGCTAGTGAGCTCTACATTTTGAGAGACAGTGAGCTAGTGAAGTCCATGTGAAGGGAGCTTGAGAGATTTAGTAGAAAGAAGGTTGAAGGAGACCAAGAATAAATTTTTGTTGTAGGTTTAGAGGTGTGCTACAATAGCAAGAATATTGATTATTTCATAATTTGATTGCATCACTGATTTCTAATGAAGATTGCAAGGTGAAGATGCTAGAGGCTTGTGATAAAAGTCAAATTGAAGGAGATGATTTTTGTATTGATCTTTGTTGTTTTGTATCAGTCATATTGCAGATTTGTAATTACTTTCATTAGCCCATGTATGGATGCACAACCATTAGTTTCAGTTATGCTATGTAATTCTTGAATTTCTAGGAGATTTTGAATGAACAAAGAAGAACACTTCTTGCAGATTTTTATGTTGTTTCAAACCATTTTTAAGTTGAATTTTCATATTGTTGTGAGTATGTGAATGAGGGTTGGTTTCTTATTTCATCATGCATGATCTTGCTTCTTTGTGTGGAGCTTGATTATTTCCTTCTATGGTTCATCAATTTTAATAAAATTTTGGAGATAGAATTGAGAAACTAAAGAGAGGTGCATATATACTTATCTCTAAGTCAATTCATTTCACACTTGATAATTGTATAGAAACTCTTAGAAAAGCTACTATAAATGCATGCATATGTAGCATCACATAGTGACTCATATGTAACAAGTTTACTGAAAGTTCCAATATAGGGTTCAAAAGTTATGTCATATAGATAAGGAGAAAATGAAGCCATCTTCATTACCTTCTAAGGATATGTAAGAGAATAAATTTAGTTACAATTCTTGTCCTCAATCAGAAGTGAACCAAGAGAAATATATTTCTCATCCTCTAAATGTATTAGAGAAAAGAATCATTCATCCCTATCCTCTAAGTAAGAATAAGAAAATAGATTTTAGGAATCTCATTGCTACATCTTCTAAAGGACCACTTCCTCCATATAGGTTACAAATAAAATGTAAATATGTTAAAGGTTCAAATAAAGGACACTCAAAAAGTACAAGAGAATTGGATAACTAAAAGACGTACAACCATTCCTCATATCTCAAGTACATTTACCAAAAGTGATATATCTTATCATGATGAAATTCAATTACTTGAAGGTTGTCATAAACCACCTAATTTGGATGAAAATGATTTATTGGAAGATGGTATTGGTTGAGGTTTGGAGCTTGCATGCTCTACTTATTTATCCATAAATACATTATATTATTTAGATGGTGTATCCCCCTAGGGGACATATGCTTTATGGAATAAAGGCCACTAAATTCTACTATATTCATGGCATGGAAGCATAATTCCATGTCCCACTTGTGAGATATATCACAAAAAAGAGTTTTAGGAGACCTACAAAAATAAATTTAGATCTTTGAATGAATATTTTTCTTTGAACAAAGAGAACTATTTTGAAGGCATAGCATTTTCCATGTGTTAATGGGATTTGAATGAAGATAAAAGGGGCTCAAATGAAGGTGTTATTTAATGTTTTAGAAAAAACGTGCATAAAACCAACTTCAATAAAAGGAACTTAAATTGAAAGTCCTTCATTATAAGGCCCTTCATTGAACCCCCTTATGTTGCTCTTTCTCCTTTTGGTCACCCACATTTCAATTAAAAATGTTGACTTGGGGTAAGTTTTGGGTAATAAAATGAATTTGTCATGATTGAAAGGTGCCTTCAATATAAGCCCTTCATTACAAAATCTTTCATTCAAACCCCTTATGTGGCCCTTCCTCATTTTGATCACGTAAATTTTGTTCGAATATGAAGTCAATTTTATTGTTATTCTAGTAGTGATGAATAGTCGACAATGATATCTAGCTAGTGCTTCAAGTATACGCCTGACACAGCTAAAGGCCTACTATATGACCAAAAGTTTTAATCTTCTACCGGATGTTGAAATGATGAGGGGTCCCAAGGGGATGTCGTAGCCCTCTTGGACGTCGAATGGCATTCATGCCGAAGGCATTTTTGGTAAAGTCATTTTTTTTGGGGACTCACTATTTTTGGTAGTTTTGAAAAATGTTCAAAATGTAGTTGTATGAGTCACACTTTCTATTTTTGGAAAGTTTTGTTCAACAAGGACTCTGCAACTCAAGTTTCTTATACTCTATCGAAGTCATGTTTTTTGTAACCTTTTAAAGATTGTTATAATTGTGAATTTCCTAAGAAATAAAATATGAAAGATATTTGCACGTGGTTTTTTCTTGATATAATTTTACCATGTTTTCCACATAAATATTGTGTTAAATTATGTGCTTATTGTTTTTCTCTATTATTCTACATTGTAAATTTTTCTTCAAATTTTAACAAAATTGTTGACTTGGGGCAAGTTTTGGGCAATCAAATGAAGTTGCCATGACCCAATATTTTCCATGATCATAGACTTCAAAGTAATATTTTCTAAAAGTATATTTTTCAATAATTTTTATTAAAATATTAAATTTATTTTCTATTTTCTAGTGAACATGGATGTTTACAAAACATAGAGGTAATTCATCGATGCACATGAAAAAATGTAGAAAAAGTCTAAAATATATGACCACACTCCCTATTGATGTTCTTATTTCAACACAAAAGTATACTAATTAGGATATATACAAAAAAAATATGTTGGATGAAGAGCAACAACTAGGGCACTAAGATGGCTTTGCTATGTAGGTTGCTCTCTTGGTTTTCTAACTATTAAAGCATGGTGACTTGGGTTGTGTGAGGCTTTTTCTAATTTATTTCCTCCTGTTTCTTGCTATAATTTTTTTTTCCTAGGCTTTTGTGGCATTCATGGCTACATAGTGGGGTCTTGTACATTGCACCCTGATAGAACTAGTTCAACATTCCAATGACACACTAAGAATGATCTCAAGGTGTGGGAACTTGTAGATGAGATTAGACCTCCAAAGAAGGTTGGTTCCTTTCTAAATCTAGATGTAGGGTGTTGATCCTACTCAACATAGATTAAACCTGACATCTAATTCTATTATACTTATTTTCCACAAAAAAAGTGGAAAGAAGGAATACATAAAAAGGGAAAGGATGGTGATGCACCTAGATTTAAACGAGTTTCCTCTTGCCCACAACAACACAGAGGACCAAAAAATTTACCTAAACTCACAAAATTATCCATTTAACAACTTCTACAGGTAGTGATGGAGGTAAGGGATTCAATATATACTAAAAGGTAATAGGAAATTACATACAACATACATGTGTAGAAAGAAGTAAAATCATTCACATATGAAGGTAATAGGAAATTACATAACATACAAGAAAGGAGAAGAGGAAAACAAGGTAATTTTATTGATTCAAATGCATGGAGTCTTTTTACAATAGTAGAGATAATGAGCATGCAAGTCTTTGGTAAGAAAATTGGAGGAGCAAGTATTTGGTAAGAAAATTGGAGGAACCCTCAATAAATGAGACTTAACGACCTATATCTTGACTCAGAAGTCAAGCAATCAAGATGGTCAAAAGAAGTGGGGATAGTCACATGTAATTTAGCATTGATGAAACTACAAAGCCAACCAAAAAATCTAATGCAAAACATGGCTAGGGATGGAATTATGAAAAAAGAGATCTGTAAGATTGAATAAAGCATGGGTGCTATGAATTTCTCCTTGGATTCACATAAAAAATGTAATTAAAATTTCTCCCAACACTCCAATAATAAAAAAATTGGTAGTTGTGGTCCATAATGGTGTTGTAAAGGAGGAAGGTGAGGAAAGGAAACCCTAGCATCATCTCCTATTAACTCATAGTAGTTGGTGTTAGTAAGAGAATTGACATTGTGAACCAATTGGTGGGGAGGGAGGCATTTAAAATTGAAACCCTTGGTTCCTAGTTCTAAACCAGGGTCCAACAAGCTTCCTAGAACCTATCAAAGCACCAACTAGTTATCTTCTTTTCTTCTTTGTCTTCTCTTTGCTTGGTCCATTTTTTTCATTTTTTCCTTGTCTTTCAATGCTCTAAGTCTTAGTCATCAGTGCTTAGGGACAAACCAAGAACTTTTTGGAGGTTCCATAGGTTCTTGAAACCTATGGAACTCATTACCCTATCTTCTTTTGTCTTTATTTCCTCTTAGGAGCACCAAGAACAAAATAAGAACCAAGAACCTATTGGAGGTTCCCTTGGTTCTTGGCACCACCTAAGTGCCTAGTATCTATGAAATCATCAATAGTATTTGCAAAAAAGGTTTTTGATGGACTAGGAACCTCTAATAACTTCCCTTGGTTTCATTTATTTTTTGCTTTACCTTGGATAGAACTTGTCAAGGCTTATGACCTATTTGGGAACCACATGAAATTACTAAAAAAGACTTGATAGATAATGATGAAGGTACAAGAATCATGGATTGGAGGAAGAGGAGGAACTAGGAACTGAAACCTTAGTTCTCATTTCTTGGTCGGGGTTCGACAAGGTTCCTACAACTTGTTGAAGCTCTAACCACTTTTTGAATTAGCCATTTTTTGGGGTTTTTACTTTATCAAACTAAGTGAAGCATAGGGAGGGGAACTACAAAAATCAGAGGCATATTTTTGACATGGTGAACCCACTTAAATCTCTTAGATCAGTTATAAAAAGTGGGGAAAAGAAAAGGGGGAACAAAGTGATAACATTTTAGTGACTTTGGTAGGATGTTTTCTTGTTAAACATGGAATCTAAAATCCTTAAGCATCCATTAGGCATAGTCATAGGGGTAACAAAAACTAAACAAGGATGGCCTAAAAAAACTACAAAAATAGTCACATGTGCATACTACACTTGGAGGGAAACAAAACAACCAAAATCATACGTCATCCTTATGAGAATGTAGAGTATGCACAACACTTCTTGGAAAACAACAACTAAACTAAACCATTATGTACATGATTTACAAATTTGAATGTCAACTACCAAAGATTGCCTCTATCAAAGACAAGTATCTTGAAAGAGATAATCTCCCTTAGACCATATCCACATTCACTACCCAACTAGAAACATTGAATCTCTCTTTCTACATAGTGAAGGTTCACTCCAATATCAACTTTGTCATGAAAAGCAAACCACAAAAAAAAAATCAGGCTCATTTGATGATGCATTAGGAATACATGTAGTAGCATGGGTAATTTTTTTGGAAAAAGGTTAGCATCAAAAGAAACAGTACTTGTGGAGGAAAAGACATCTCTCCCACAAATAGGCACATAACTGTTGTAATAATTGATCCATTCATGACATGAGCTAAAACAAAAAGGGAAAATATCCAACTCACATGGTGATATAAATATTTTATACTTGTCTATTGATTTGCATAGGGAAGATCTTCCTCATGCACATCAAACAAAATAATATTGAAGCTCTAGCATATTATCAAGTTGAGCAACATGAAAACTATCTTCTTGACACGTGTTTCTACTTAACATCATTAAAATTGGTATGCTAGTCCCAAGTGAAACATTCAAGTTCAGGTACTTATCCCCAATGCAAAATATCACATCTTCAACTTGAATGAAAACCTAGTATTCAGTCTTATCATATTTAGGTATAGTAGAGAACCAACATACCTTGTAGTTACATGTTTTAAAACATGTCTCCCTAGCACAAACCTTGAATCTATGAGACTTTTTAAATGAAGAACTAAATTATTCAAGTTATCTCTCTATTTTAATTTCTCCTTGGTGACTAATTGACTTGTGTTTAGACCCATGGCACAAAATATCCTCCACATCCACCACTACAATAATATCAATTTTATAATTTTATCTTCATGCACAGTAGCTTCATTGACATACTCGCGCATAGAAACATCATTAGCAACCTCAAAATTTAAAAATGGGACCAAGGAAGGCAATACATTAAATAAGAAAAAAAAATTATGTTCACCATCTTCATGTCACAAGCTAGTGTATGCTCTAAGTAATCAAATCTACAAGTTGGTTCATTTGAATATTCTATTCTGCATATTAAATATTCTTTGTTCATGTTTTTCTGATACATATCAAGGGAAGGCCCTACCTCACCAAGCTAGTAATCATCATCACCTTCATTGAATAACATAAATCAGGTTGTTGTTCGACATCACAAAAATTTCCCTCACCCCAATTCATCAGAATTGGATCGTGTTGCACTTGTTTTTGCTTTAACACTCCTTCTTGACTTGATACCACTTGCTATTCTAGGAGTGTTGCCACATTTTGAACCATCAAAGCTTAGTTGAAGACCCCATTTTGGCATTAATTTTATTTATGGGGCCGATTACATGAATAAAACCATTCATGTTCATGAGCTAAATTTTTTTGTGTTGGTACAAGGGCCTTTGAAGATCTTGCAACAACTAGAATAATGGTTTTCATTGGCCTTGCATAGCTTAATTGATTTTGAGCCTAGAATTTTCCCTAGTAATGTTTCTTATTCATATGATAGGCTTGATTGTATCGTTGATAATGCCTAATGTTTTGTACTTGTTGATTCTTCAAAGCAAACAATTTGTTTCCAAATCTCTATAACAAAACTTTGACCTCATAGAAAATACTGGAAGGAGGAGTAGGTTGGCCGATTGCTAAAGGAACAAGCACCAAGATGGGTTGGGTGGGTGAATGTTTAGGGAATAGAAGAATTGGAGGATGATATCTTCCCCACTTGTATTAGACAATTCTCTACTTTAATAGCAATGCCATATGCATTAGGTAATACAATATCCCACATATATTGAACCATGATATCCAAATCGCAATTTAGAGCCCTCAGATAATACAAAAAAATGATTTTAGGAGGGTGTCACTAAGGCAAGGATTCTATCCCAAGTATTCTAGAATCTAAAGCTTAAGTCTCTCATAAACTTGTGAGGATATTTCTTGACAAAAGTAAACTATTTTATTAGGGAAAGATGGTTGCTCTTGTCCTCAAGTTGTAAAATATTTTCACCAAGCTCATCCCTATTGTGAATGGAATTAGACTGTAACCCTCAATATCACTGCAAGGTCTTCCCTTTTATACACTAAACAAATGTTTACAACCTCTTGAATATGCTCTATGGAGTTGGTGGAATTTTTACTAGTGAAAAATGGAATATTCTTCAAGGCTGGAGTTGGGATACCATCATGCTACCATAGGTTAAGAGGGCTACATGAATTAAAGGTCACAAAAAATATATTTCTTGGGGAGGCCATTAGAGGATCATGGGATAATTATTTTCTTGACTAGAAGAAATTAGTAACAACAGGTGACCTTGATTGTGTTCTTGAATATGGAAAAGGTTGTCTATTATATTTTCTCTTTCTTATTGTAGACAAAGATAACTTTGAGAAATCAAAATTCTTACCTTTACATGATGCTCTTGTTTGAAACTTTGGTACAAATTATTAGCATAGTCCAATCCAAGAAAGTGGAGTCACTAGACATGGCGTAAAACATGCTCCACATCCACCACTGCAACAATGTTAAATTTTGTAAATTCCTCTTCATGCATAGTAGTTTACATGTCATTATCATACATATAAACATCATTAGTAGCTTCACCATCCAAAAAGGAGACTAAGGAAGGAAAGACATTAAACAAGATTTTTTTTTTGTTCACCATCTTCATCACAAGTTATTATATACTATGAATAATTTTCTCCACAAACTAGTTCATCTGAATCTTCTATTCTACATACACACTCTGCCTTGTTCACATTGCTACAATACACATTAGGGGTAGACCCTACCTCACTAGGTCGATAATTATCATCAACATCATTGAAAATCATAAATACCTATTGGTTGAAATCACAAAAATCACCCTCATCCCAATTCATCAAAATTGACTCACTTGGCACTCTCTCTCACTTTAGCATTCCTTCTTGACCTAATACCACTTGCTCTTTTGGGAGTTTTTTTGTATTTTGAACCATTAGAGCTTAGTTGAATACCCCATTCTAGCATGAATTGTGTTTGTAAGGCTAATTACAAAAAAAATCATACACCATACAAATTTTGTACAATTCATACCCTTGGTTGGCATCATCCAATAGTACAGCTTGTGGAGGATGCATATTCTATAGCATATTCGTTTTTTGTGGGTCATAGTGGTGTTAGCACAATCTGTGTCACTGGTTGCTATAAGAGGTATAATTGTTGGTGATTTTTTATTAAAAAAATATTTTTTATTTTTGCACTAATCTAGTGTTTGGTGCTAAGCACTTGGTCATAAGGGGTGTTTTCCCTTGGTTTTGGTTGATACTTGAGGGCTTAACCCTAAGTGACACAAGAACCCACTGCTAAGTAATGAAGCCACCTATGCCAATATGTTGTCACCATGGGCAATGCTTTTAAAAAAATGTAAAAAAAGTGTTGGGTCACATGGGGAACTATCAACCAACCCCTATGGGGCCAATTTTTGCCCCTCAAACCCTTATTGGGATTGTTTTTTTAGAGTCATCTTTTGATTCAAGAGTCAAATTTTTGCAAATGAGATATCATTGGAAAACTAGTTTTGTGTACTTTTAGTGGTGCAAGTCTCATTATTAGATTTTGCCACTCATTAAAGCTATTGCTGCTTGACGTCATCAAATCTCCATTTGAACCTCTGAGCTCATAATTTTTGCCTATTTATCCAATTTTCACAATTCTTACAATGTTGAAAAGGTATTGAGGAGCTCTTATGTTCTATCAATGCACTTTTGCTAAGTTCAGCTCCAAATATCTTTTATTCAATTTTTTTCCAAAATCGCAGTTTGATTGATTACTTAGATATTGATGTAGAAGCATCTGGGCGAACTATTGATCTGCATCAACGAAAAATTGCTTTGGTTTGAGTTATTATTTTAGTTCTGACTTTCATTTTGGAGTGCGAGTTAACTTTGAATTTTGCAATCTACAGAAGTAGGTAAGGCAACATTTTGTCATTTCATTTGACAAAATGCCATATTATGATTTTATAATTCAAGTTTCGATTGCTTGTTGACACAAATTTCTTGATGCTTGGAAGTCGATTCTTATAAAGAACTGAATGATTATTTTTATATCGTTGAGTGTAATTATTTCATTCATAAGTCGACTTCAACAAATAAAAAATAAAAAATAAAAAAAATCCACAAGTAACTGGTCATATTATCATTACGAAGGAAATGAAATTAAGTTTTAAAAATTCAATGTGGTAGTGGAATGCAAAGGGGCGCTTATGGACGATGGATAGGCAGCAATGAAGGGGAATGAAAGCAGAGGGGGTGTGTGGTGAAGAAGACTGGAGTCTCCGCAGTGAAGAAATGGAGATAAATTAAAAAAACTGAATTTAAAACTATAAAATGCAGAATCACAAGGGGAGAGGTTGTGCCATATAGGAGAGATGTATGTGAATACAAGAAAAAGAAGAGGAAGATTCGTGCCAGGGAGAGAGGGAGGAGTATGAGCAAAACAAAATAAAAAATTTAAACCATAGAGAATTGTATGTTGCGCATTCCAAGGACTGAATAAGCTGCCAGGTAGAAGTTTCTTGGCCACAACAAATGGAAAATAGAGAGAAATAGCCGTTGGAAATGCAATGCAGGAGGGAATCAAGTCGGGAGACATGAGCAGAAGCCATTAAATTGTGAAGGATACAAGAGATCGCAGCCCAAGAGAAGTATATGTAAAATATGCAAATGCGAAGTTTATGGTGGTGCGCAGCTAAAGAGTGGAAGAAATAATGAAAGATAAGAGAAGATAATTAAATGAAGTAAATCGCAACATATGAAAGGGAGAGATAAAATGTATGCATAATGAAATGTAATAGGGAGCAACTGGAAAGAGTCAGGAGAGATAAGTAGAGAGGAAATAAAGACAAAGGATTACAGGAAGATGGAGAAGATGTTAATGAAGGAGTGAAGGAATTTGCAACCAAAATTGATATTTGCAAATTGTAAAATGTATTTTCCTGTAGACTGAAAATTTAATAAATTGAATTTGAATTCGAATTTTGGAGTTACATAACTAGTAGTATGCCTGTACTGGTTCGTTGGACTGAATTGAAGTTAAAGACATCAGATTTCCATAGTCTATAATGATATAAGAGTTTTTTCTGGATTGGGCTGTGTGTTGTGTGATGCAAAAACAACACACAGTCGAATCCAGAAAAAACTCTTACATGAATTGAAGTTGCTTCCATGGTTTTTGTGAAAATTTGAATTGATTTTAATTGACAAATAAAATTGTCAAGTTAAATTAGTATTGGCTATGAAATTCACTTGTCTATAAGACTTGTGAAGTTCAAATTTCATCGGATATCTAGAGAGGTTTTGTCTTTTTGGAGAGGCTTCATTATTAATGTGGATTCAGATTTGGGAGGTATTGTTAATGAATTTTGTGCTTTGCAATTAGAGGAAAAATTGGCATCTCTTTCTCTTGATGCATTTCTCACTATTGACGATTATTTGGTTAAATTCAAAACTTCGAGATCACATTTAGTTGATTGTGGGAAAAATAAATTTGATTAAGAAAGTGTCTTCTTGATTTTGTTTAAGTTTAAGAGATCATTTACAGTTTTTTCTTCTACCTTATAGTCTGCCATGGATGTCTTGGGTGACTCATTTAGCATGCCTTCTTTTGAGACATTCTATGAACATTTGACTAGAGAGCAAGCCAAGCTTATCCACTTAAATGCTCTTCCCAAAATTCATACATTGTTAGCTCAACCACCTAAAGCAAAAGACAAGAAGAAATTTAAGACTAAGACAAAATCTAGTGATCCTCCCACCTCTTCTAAAGAGGATAAACCCAAGAAGGAGAGACCCACATGTGCATATTGCTAGAAATAAGGGCATAGTGAACATAATTGTTATAAGAAGCAGTTAGAAGAGATGAAGGCCCTCCTTCAGGAGCATTCTATTTCATTTCCTTTAGAGTCTTCCAATTCACCCTCTTCTTCTAATCCACCATCATTCACACATTTAGGGAATGTAGGTATAGCCAATGGAATTGATAAGTCAAAGGGTAAATCACTTGTTGTGACTGCAATTGATGAGTCTATAGGATGGATTCTTGACTCTAGAGCCTCCCACCACATGGTCTGCCCACCAAATCAGTTCTTGACATTTGAAACGTCAATTAGATCTAAGATCTTGGTGGAAAATAAAACTTATATGGTTGTTTGTGCAAAAGAAGAGGTTGACATAGGTACTAGATTTTTTTATTCCTAAACTTGCCACCAATCTTCTTTATATATATTAGTATAGCATTGAAAAATTTCACCCTTGACAATTTCACACTAGGTTTAACTCCCCCTTATGTGCTTGGACCTAATTATGCATTTAATCTACCCATTTTATAAATATCTTTGAAAACTGAAAGATGAGATTGTAAATAAACATTTAATATTTAATATCAATGTTTAAGGCCCCAAAAAGGATGGGTCTAGACTAGAGTGCCCAACACCATTCTCCAACCTATTTTGGCTAAATTTGAAATATGCTGGTATCAAAATTTTAATATTTAAAAATTTAAAATCGTTTGCCAGCTATTGGTATTTGATTTTTGAGAAATTAGAAGAATTTCATATAAATTCAAATCATTTTTACCATTTTAACCCTAGCAAAATTTAGAGAAAGATCATAAGGAAATTAAGATCATCAAGAGCAGTCAAGAGCAAAATTACATCAATATTTCAATCAAGCATCATATTTGCAATGCATCATATTTGTATGTGAGTTTGTTTGGGTTTCATGTTTATTTGCTTTGTGAGCACTAACACTTGCAAGACTTCAAATCAAGCATCAATTTATCCTTGAAGGTAATGAGTACAATAACTTCAACCCCTCAAGGAATGCAGATCAAAGTGGTGAGTTGCAACAATTGTTAGTTTATCACTTGTTTATCATTTAACCTTTATGTGGCCGGCGGTAAGCTCTTTTTTACATCATCATAGCCGTTGTGGAAGTATAAATACCAAAACAGGGTTTGACTTAGGAAGGCCCCCCTTCCCCCTTTTTCATATGCACAGGTTGCAAATTTGAAGTGAATTGGGGGAAAATTAAAAACCTAATTGCTCACTTAAGAATTATGTTGCACAGGCATCACTCTCTTTCTCTTTAGTTTTGGTTTATTTCCTTTGTTTTTGTTTTACTGGGTTTTTGCAGTTTTGTTTTACTTTGAGGTGTTGTTGGGGTATTTCTTCTTTGGTGAAAACTTGTTGTCGCTATATCTTCCTATCACTTCATGTCGCCATTCGAGTAAGGAAACAAGTAGCTCCAACTTCCTCTCACCCTTCGAGCAGGAAAACAAATAGTTGCCAAGAGGTAGTTATCGACCATTTTTTGGAGGGGTGATAAAAGATTACAAAAGTTGACCTCCATTGAAGATGGTGGAAAAGTGAGTAAGATCAGGGTCATCCAAGGCAGTTAAGGGGGGGAGAGGAGGATTAAACTGAAAAGGGGGAGTCAATAGAGGGAAGACCGGTTTGGGTTGAAGGTGCAGAGCGAAGAGAGCAATAGTCTCTAAAAGGATAGAATACAATGTAAACTGTATTGAAGAGAAAAGCAATAAAGCCAAGTGTTGTTCTATTATTTATGTTTGTCTCTTTGTGTTCTAATACTATCATTTGGGTATTTTCATTTACTGTTGCATAACCCGATTCCTTTCTCATTGTGTTGTGGATGTTTGGGTATTGAGAACTTGCATTAGGTCTGAACTTCCTATCTTTGGTAACTGTCATTGCTTGTTGTTAGAAGTTCTATTCCTCGATTTACCAATAAGGTTGCTCTCAAATTCAAGCCCTACAAGTCAAGAAATCAAGGAAAAAGTATTTTATCAATGGCAGACGAAGTTCTGACAGTGAGTCTAGTTTTCACATGTGCAGGTTGCAGATCTAAAGTGAATTGTGGGAAAATTAAAGACCTAATTTCTCACTCAAGAATTCAAGCCCTACAAGTCAATAAATTGAGGAAAAAGGATTTTATCAACAACATATGATGTTCTGACAACGAGTCCAGTTTTCATATGTGCAGGATGCAAATCTGTAAGTCAATTGGGGGAAAATTAAAGACCTAATTGCTCACTCAAGAATTCAAGCCCTACAAGTCAACAAATCGAGGAAAAAGGATTTTATTAGTGATAGACGAAGTTCTGACGAGTCCAAAAGAGAAGAACATACAAACAAGGAGCAATAGGAAATTTAAATCAGATTTTGAGTAGTTGTTACCCAGTCTAGGGTGTCTAGTACCCTTTTCCAACTGTTTCAAACCCAAATTTATGTCAGGTTCTTTTGTGTCTGCCCTCTATTATTCTTAATTTTGTTTTTGTTTATTAGCTCTAGTTTCCCATAAATCTCATAAGTCTGCTACATTTTCATAATCAACCTAGGAACATCATTGCATAATCAAATTAAATCAATTAAATCATCAAATCACACAAAACAAACAAAATTAAAGGGATTAATAACTTTGATCCGCCATTCTAGCTCTTCCATTAAGGTTAGTAGCCAAGTGGATTTGAGATCACTTTTAATCCCTCATTGTAATATTGGAAAGAGTGGTTTTGGCCCTAGATCCTTTTTTCCAATATCACATTTTGGTGAATCTAATGTGAACCCAACGTTTGCACATTTTAAACCTTCTAAATCTTAATTAGATCATGTTTAAATTTGAGTACATCTTTCAATAATTTAAATTTGTGATTTATGCATGTGCATTTTCATAAAAAAGAAAATTTGCATAGCATTTTCCATTCCAAAGATGCATAGTGTTAATTTCACTCATTGCATGAAAGATCTAGTCAATAATTACACTGAAAATCCGCATTAACTCATGTTGAAATCTGAAAACAAATCTGAATTTGTTTAAATTGTGATTTATGAATGCATGTGTTGGTGAGAAAAAGTGGACAGTTGTATTATTGTCATTTCTAAAAGAGAAAAAAATCAATTTCCAAATTTTTCAAACTAAGATATGTTGATTACTGCATTTTGCAATCTAAAAACTACATTTGAAATGCATTGAATTACTTGAAAAATAAAAAAATTGCATGCATAGTTGTGTTACATATAACAAAAATTGATATTTTGTGCATTTCTACAATTTTTCCTATTACTAGACCTGAACAATTACAAATTAGAATCCTCAACCAATATAGCTCATTTCCAAATTTTGAATTTAAGAAAATCAACCCACTAGTCTAGGGTGCCCAACACCCTTGTCCTATTAGTTTTGACTAAAATTTGGATCACTGTTTTGTTTTTGTGTTTCCTATGTTGTTTTGGATTTTGTTTTTGCAAATTATTTCAATTTTATGACTATGTTGCATTTTCCCTTCATATTAGGAACACAAGTGTTTTGAATCTCATATGAGCTTCACAACCTAGTGTCCCTTAGTTAAGACCTCATGAGACGTAGTTTCAAACTCACAACTTCCCGTGTTGCAACCACAACCGATGTTGAGTCTAAATCCTATAAACCTTTCATTCAAGGTATTGTATCAACCTAATCCATTTTGGATTCCCTTCCTAATCCTACGTTACTAATTTCTTCGTTGCAATCTAACATTTATGTGAACTTGGAGAACATTGTTGCTCATGTCCCTAATGATAAATTGAAACAATTAGACAAAGACATGGAAAGACTTCAACAATATTGAAGTATTGAACCTTTGGCTGGAGAAACATTCCCTCTCTTGGATAACCTTAGGAAGTTGGTAAATGATTCCCAAGGGATATAAGTCTTGCATAGCCTAGCTCACATAGTAGATACTAATGTTCCTACAACAACTAGTTGCACTCAAGCTTTGACTAACACTCAAAACCAATTAGGAAAACAAGTTCCCTCTCCTACAACTATGCCTTCTATCTCCACATTTACACCTCCAGTCACATCATCAACAACACAATATAACAATGGTCCAAATTCAAGCTTAAGGTTTTCTAGTGGGGATCCTTATAGTTTTGTCACTTTATCTATAATATTGCCATGTTCACCATCATTCCTAAATGTGCAAAATAATAGCCCACTAACCGTCCATACTAGTTCACCATATTAAAAAAAATCCCAAAACATGTCATCTAACGCTCTAGTGATAAATCAACTTTTGCAAAACATGACATCATTACAAAAAAATTCAAATTTAAATCAAAACCAAACCAATAGTAAACCTCCATCATACCTAATGCATAGCCCATTGTCATTTGCTATCTTAAAAACACCTATCTCACAACACATTGAGAGACCTCATTTTAAAAAAGACAATGATAAAGGAGATCCTAATAATCGTGTGTCAACTTTTGTTACCTTGTGTAGCAACTATTTTTGAAGATGCACTCCTAGTGAAACTCTTTCCTAGATCATTAAAAGATAAGGTTTTGGATTGATTTTGCTCATTACCAAATAACTCAATCACTTCCTTCACACAACTTGTTAGTGAGTTTCTACAACACTTTCAAGCAAACATTGGTCCTCAAGTAATGTTAACAGATTTAGTTCATTATAAACAAGGACCTAAAGAAAAGATAATAAACTTTATAGGACAATACCAATCGCTTTATTCACAAATCTCCTAGTCTTCCAAACGCTAGCATTCAAAGGGTGTTTATAGAAAATCTACAACCTAATATTAGAGATAAGATATTATTAATGAAATATATATCTTTTACACACTTGTGTATGACCCTTCATGATTCTCAAATATTGGTTAGTCAATATGAAGGTACACCTTCATCAACTCATACTAGTCAATCTGAAGTCGTGCATAAAAATAACTACCAATCGTTTAAAAATAAAAACAAAAACTTCATTAAGATAAACACTCCTCAAACTACTAATAACATTGAAACACAACTCGCTGCTATAACATCCCTCTTCTTAATACTCAAGTAATCTCAAGAATTTACTAGAAGGTAAATAAACTTAGTAAACATGAGAGAATTTTTTTTTTTTTTAAAACATTTGTATAAGCATAAGAATAAAGTATAACTTTTCCATATAAATTCAAACTTGAATTCACATGTAATTGTAACTAGAATCAAGAGAATTCCTTACACTATTCATTTATATCACATAAGATATACTTAGCATAAAGAATAGTTTTACCTCATAGGTTGATTGTCATAAACCATAACATGGAGTTCATTGCATCTGGAATGTTGATGTCAATCTTCACGAGACTTAGTGATTCTTCTGCTACGGAGGGAGAACATCATCCTAGTGCTTTTCCTCCAACCGCAGACTCAAGTGGTCCCCCGCACACTACCTAACTGGTAGTGCCCCGATCCTTCACGAAGGGTATAGATATAATGAGTTGTCAAGTTTCACCATCTGAATCCTAGTGATGTGTCCTACATAACTCAATCAACCATACAACTCTAGATCCCTTCTAGCTAAGTATGATCATTCTGGCTGGTCATGCCATCTAGACACACACCTCTAACTCGTCTTAGAACTATCACAGTCTGAAGTTTTAATTACTCTATTGGTACTCTAGACACAACTAATCTGTAAAGAAAACCATTCTAGCCAATTTGACGTAGAACTAATCCTTATCTAGGATACGCATGTAATGTAAAGATTTAGGTACTTCAACCTTTTAAAGTCCCTTGTTACATTCTTGCAGTATCTAGGGTTTATGACTTCCTGTCATTTACTATCTAGATTCAATACCCAACATCTTTGATTCGTTAAATTGAGTGTCGACATTATCATAGAATCTCCTAAGGTGATATAAAGACTTCATGTCTTGTTCAATGGTTTTAAATGTTTTCTCAACCTTTCACTGTCAAATAGTATATATATATACAATGTTATAACTGCCATAAGAGTTGTATATTTCCTATATCCTTCTTGTTTCAATTCTAGGGTTTAGCTTCCCTAACCCAATATGTGGAAATATCAAACATCCTTATTTTTCCAAAGGTAATAACATAAGTGTAATTAATCATAAGAACAAAATGCTTCTAGGCTTCCCTAGACCGCTTGACATTGTTTGAGTTCACATTTTACATTCATGAATAAACGTAGTATTCAAGGTATTCCTTTATCAATATGATATCTAAAAGAATGATATCATTTCATATCAATAGTCTTGATCTAAGTCAATCTTCCAACATAAGTTAGGCTTAAATATCTTATACCTCATTCATGAAGTATGGCCATTCATAAAGAGATGGCTTCCATTTACGGTGAAATATAAGTGTTTCATACTAACCTTAGTATCCATTCTCGTAAGTATATACTTACCTAGGAAAAATAGTTCCACCAATAAACCAAGTAGGCACTTAGTGCCGCCTACAAGACAGTACAACTTTCCATTTGCTATTTTCTCCTTCTCCAACCGAGGTCAACCTATCTTTAAACTATATAAGATGCGACTTAATTATCGTAATAATCATTAATAGCTAAGCTCTGTTATAGGGAATCTGTGGCTCCATGTCACCTTATTCCACTTCCTAATCATATCATAAGTCAAACCATATTCACCACCCTAGGTCTATCCATGGTTCTCAATTCTAATTTAAACTATCCCATAGGATAGAATCATATTCGTGATACTATAGACATACCTTGCCTTATCTAAATAGAATGGTTCCTAAAAGTTGATAGTTCAAATTACCCTTATGAGCTTTTGCTAATAAACACTATCCCCATTAAGTTCACTCATAAGTAAAACCAAGAGTTTAAATCTTGTAATATTAACCATATTGGTCTTGGTTATATAAAGCAACAAACTCTAATACAGATGATTTGGCTAACATGCAAGCTTTCATATGTTAAAACTATGGTCATTGATTATCACACTACCTCCTTTGTCGAGGGTAGACAAGTATAGTCATAATTATTTAATAAACCCTTCTTTAACCACAATTGGGTTTTCGTGCAAGTTGAGTCAAGATTTTGTTTGAGTGTTGTAAGCATAGTTATGTTTAAGGCTATATCAGCCATCACCACAGTCGTGGTGGCCGTATTGGTTATATGTATGTTGAATCACTAACAGGTACAATACCACAATTTGGCACTTTTCATACCCTCCTTAGGCGCGACTCCTTACTCGAGACTTGGCTCTGTTTTATTCTATCAACATCGTTATTCAATATGTATATGCTGTAGTAATTATATGTGCTCGGCCATAATGGCCTCAAGCCATAGTTATAGTATGGATTATAATGCACTAAGCTCGTCGGCCTTTGTGACCTTGAGCTACAAATATAACGTGATAAACCTTGCAATATAGCCCGATTTTCACGTCTGTGAGCTTTAGTATAGGAAGGGATACAATGTTTTGAAGCTCGGCCTCCATGGCCTTAGGAAAGTCAAGGCAAGGAACATAATATAGTATAGCCCAACCATCAGTCTCGAGCTTAGACACAATGAAGAATAGAGAGGTATACAGCTCGGTCGTAAGGCCTTGAGCCTCTGAAATGAAAAGAAAAGCTTTAAATATTATTTAGGCTCGATCGTAATTTCTCAAGTCATTACCACGAAGAATATACCAGAGATAAGGACACCACAGTAAAAACATCAACCCCATAAGATATGCATGTCGTGGAAGCTCGATATAAAAGAAAACTCATAATTGAAAATGTATGCAAGGGTAACATTCTTTACCCTACCTAAGCACAATCCCTCGAATGTGAAGGTATTCCCCCAATTCGGCCTCCATTTGGCCTCCTCTAAATGTCTTTTCCTGCGCAGAGCTAACCAACTCCTCGTTTATCCCATACGCTGGCCAAGAAACCCGCTTCCTCCATACGCTAGCCAAGAGACCCGTTTCCTCCAAATGTTGGCCAAGAGACCTGCTTCTTCCATACGTTGGCCAAGAGACCCATTTTTTTTTTAGACGCAGGTAGGGAGATTCCTCTCCAATGACCATGCTCCCTGTGTTCCCCAAAACCCGAGCCCATCACCAAAACAATTGAGTAAATTCCCCTTCATAAGCCTGTCTATTCACATATTAGAAATGATGTATATCCCGTCCCCACCATTCCATGATAGTTAAAAACTATCTCATTTCCTGACGTCCACACCATTCCATGATAGTTAAAAACTATCTATTCTCCTGACACCTCCACTCCTGTGTAACCGTTTCTTGATTGATAGCTAAGGGCCACTACTCGCGGTTGCAACAATACTCCGGCATGTGAAGGAAGTGCCACCACGTGGGACCAATATATTTCCATAATAAACCCACGCCATCATTGGATAAGATAAGTGTGGTCTAAAATGGGCCCTATCATTTAACTCTTGGCCACATATGTCGTTGCCAATTTTCACATATAATTTAACATAATAATACTTTAAGAAATAATAACATCATGGGAAATGTTGATGACATAGATCGTTACATCGTCTAACCAGTGTATTCGTCAAATGAACGAATTCAACGATGATCATAAATGATCAACGTCCATATGTAATATCATAATGAGAGTCATTAAGTTAAAGCATTTAAAGATTGAACATATATAGATGACAATCATTCAATAATTAGGAGTTGGTAACACAATCCTACATGATCGACGACATTGATCTCTTTGTCGTCTCTCAATCATATTCACCCCATAAAATGAACTCAAAGATGATCATCATAATGAATTCATTTTGCAAGGAATCGAGCTATCATATTAGTTTCTCGACTTATTAAGCCAATTCAAACTATTAAAAAGAACAACCAATTATGCAATTGAGGTCACAGCGAAACTCGTTTACGACATAAGAAGCGACGTGCTTGGTAGAAAATTGTCTCAGTCGCAAAACAACTATTGTTCAACCTTGACGACGTCACTATCCCTAAAATGACTAGGTTGACATTAAGCAATTAGAAATAGACTTAAGATGGTGACAACCTATTCTATTCCTTGTATCTATTCCCTTCTCTCTGATGATGCTCTCCCTCCCTTTCTTAGAGGGCGGAAACCTGTTTCTTGAATGCAACTTGCAATCAACAACACAAGATTAGTGTTTCAGTAATCATTTTCATAATCCTCATGAGATCATCACATCTTGACAACTTTTAAACACATGTCAAACTTTAGTCAAACGAACATGACTCATGAAAACATTGATTTTTCTAGCCATTTTAACTAAACGTCAAATCATTGAAATATGCATAATTATATACTAATTACTTCAAAGTAAAAAGTAAAACATAGTTAAAGTTAGGGGTGTAACAGTTGCCGCAAATACAACTCCATATCAATTTAGGCCAAGAGATAGGAAATTTTCACAATGTGATCACGTTGCAATTGTTAAATAAGAATATGCTTCAACTTCCTCTAATTAGACCTACTGACACAACAAAACATTTACAACTTAATTTTAATGCAAAAGCATTTTGTCAATACCGTTGTACGCTTGGACACAATATTGAAAGATGTATCCATCTTAAGCACCAAGTGCAAGACCTCATCGACTCTAATCAAATCCAATTGGCTGATGTTAATGCCAAAGGAAATAAATCAATTTTCACACCTAATTGAAATTTACATTTACAAGCCCATTTCCAAGTCATTCAACAAACTTTGTAAAAAGTACTGATAATGAAGAAGATGATAATGACTTATCCAACTTTGTCAACACAATAGAATTCCAACCTTATAAGGGCCTAACCAATTTGTAGCCTAACATTGCTTTTACACATATAGATGCGTCTATAAACACACCTGATGGTCCTCTTTATATCATTGATAGAATCAATGATAAACCCACAAGAGGGATACTCATTGACCCCGTGTGTAAAGTGAATGTGACCACAGAAGAATTTTTATAAGTGCATGAACTTTACAAGGATGATTATGAGCAATTGAAAGCATAGTTAAATGCTCATGATGGTTATGTTCATCCTATGATTGGTTTGATAACTCTTCGAGTGAGAGTTGAACCTAAACAATTAGATGTTTCATTTACCATAATTCTGACACCGAACCAATTTTGTGTGAAATAAAGGTCTTTCATGGCTAAGCTCCATGAAGGCAGTCCCATCGACTATTCACAAATGTCTTAAATTTCCACATGAAGAACAAATATAGTATTTATCATAGTGGATTTAAACCTTTGGCCTCTCATGTAAATTTTTCCTTGGACTATTTTTGGCCTCAACTAGTGGAACCTATTAAACCTTGTGGAGGTTTTTTATTAATGTCATATAAAAGTTTAAAGCTAAGCATATTGTTGAGTTATCCCTTAGTAATATCTTGCCTAAGATTCCCTGGCCTATAATGACTTTGATGGTTGATCATCTTACCCCACAGATAGTGGACGAACCTTAGTCTGAACCAGGTATCCTCCCTCGACCACCTAGTATGTATGTTGCAAGTCCACCTCCACCATCCTATAAAAGACCTAGAGATAACTATGTAATTAACTTTGTGCCTCCACAAAAAAAGCACATCTTTAGATCGAAACCAAAGAATCCAATGCTCTCCCAACCCATGATGGTTCTTTTAGTTCCTCAAAAGAAAGAAACGGAACCAATGTTAGGGAACACCTCAACTAACCCTTCACAAGCTGAAAACCGTGGAAGAAGAAATAGAAGTGCAAAAGAGCGTAAACGAAGACATCAAGCTATGGCCCGCCAACGTGTTGAAAAGTGTGAAACC
Source organism: Sequoia sempervirens (assembly GCA_007258455.2). Lineage (NCBI taxonomy): Eukaryota > Viridiplantae > Streptophyta > Pinopsida > Cupressales > Cupressaceae > Sequoia > Sequoia sempervirens. Next base: position 74,976,880 of record VDFB02086081.1, on the reverse strand, counting down.
TTACCTAATGACTATCCATCCATCCAATCCAATCCCAATGAAATACCTCCCACCAATCAATCCTCATCATTTGACTCCATCTTGCCACCCTCGCCAAACCATGAAGCTAAGCCTTACCTATCCCAAACTAAGCAAAGAATGAAAGAAACTCATACAAATGATTGTGCTCACAATCATGTTGATAGCACTAATACACAACCTATTGTGATACATTTGGATAATGAAGAAGATAAAATGGAAGAACAAAAAGATCATAATGAATTAGCTCTTATGTTTTCTATATCAATGACTAGATGGGAGCAACCATGATGATCCTCCTAATGAGTGACTCACCATGCATTGAACTCAGTGCTTCTCCTTGTATTGTGCTTGTTGTAGTCCCTTCTAACGTATTGTCCACCTTCCATTGATGATGAGCAATATTGGGATGCAAACAATTTGCTTTAGCTTGACTAGCATATGTAGTACCTCTTGCATTTTTTTTATGTTTTCTTGCATGTAATGTGATCTCCCATGATTTGTTGCTTGATGTGTCTTTTTGTTTGTTAGTTTTCTTTGGATGACCCTTGTTGATCTCATTAGCACAAGGATACAAAGAAAATGATTTTTTTGTAACATTCATCTATTTGTATCCCCATTCATCTTTATGTTGTGAACGTTGTTGTCTTGTGTTTTCTTTTTGGGAATGATGCAAGGCATTGATACATTTGGGTCTCTTCCATGTTGACCCAAAAGCTTGTTATCTTGTTTTCATGTGTCATTCCTCCATTGTGTTCAGAGCTCCACAAGTATTTGAGGAATGATGTTGATTCCAAGCATAATCATATTGAATATTATCTATGGCCCTTAATTTGTGGATCTCTTATGTGATATCTTTTGTCTTGTTATGTGGCTTTATTTTTGGGGCCAACCCCTTGTCATGAGTCGGCTTTGTTGGGAACATGTCATTGGCACGTGGTTTTCCAATAAGCTCTCATGGCTTTGTCATGTTACATTTATTGTTTTACTCTACCTTAAGGCAATTGCTCTTGGTTAGCATTAACACTTATTTTAAGGTGGGAGCATGCATTCCATTATGTGCTTCACTTTGTTCACATGTGTTGAGCTTGGTGATGCATTTTTGGCATTTTATAGCACCTTATCAAGAATTATTGGGATTATAATTCTTGGTATGGTTGACATGAGAACACAACTAGTGAATATCGGATTTCACTAGCCTTTGTATGTTTTTCATTTGCTATTGTTGTAGAAACTCACCTAGTGAATATCGAACTTCACTAACCTGTGTTGCTTCTTGTCAAAGCTCACAGGGTGAATATTGGACTTCACTAACCTATGATGCTTTTGTTCATGGGTCGCCTAGAAAATATCAAACTTTGTTAGCCTATGACTCATGAACATCGTAGGTATGGATCTAGTAAGATTTCTATGGAGCTTGCTAGTATGTGATTGTCATACCCCTTTATGTGTTTGCATTGAGTTTACATCATGTAGTGTTCACATTTTATGTTTATGTTTGTATTATGTTAGTTTTGTGTTTTCATCATGTATGCTTTGTGTTTGTCATGTTGCATTGCACCTCATGAGTGTATTTCTCTGTCCTTACATTGTCCTACCATAAGATCTTGGATTTGGGGGCTAGCACATCCGCTAGATTTGATGTCTTATCTCTTCAGTGTTTGGATAGTTGGAACTTTTTTGGATTATCCTTACTTTAGTGTGAGTCTAAGCATAAGTTCATACTCTCACTAAAGTGGGGGCTAAATATAGCATAAAAAATTGTCACCCTTGACAATTTCACACTAGGTTTAGCTCCCCCTTATGTGTTTGGACCTAATTATACATTTAATCTAGCCATTTTATAAATATCTTTGAAATTGAAATATGGGATTGAAAATAAACATTTAATATTTAATACCAATGTTTAAGGCTCTGAAAAGGATAGTTCTAGACTAGGGCACCCAACGCCCTTGTCTAGCCTATTTTGGCTAAATTTGAAATGTTAGTGTCAACATTTTAATATTTAAAAATCTAAAATCATTTGTTGCTTATTGATATTTGATTTTTGGGAAATTAGAAGAATTGCATATAAAGGCAATTAAGATCATCAAGAGCAATCAAGAGAAAAATTACATCAACAATATTTCAGTCAAGCACCATGTTTGTAATGCATCATATTTGTATATGAGTTTGTTTTTTATATTAGGGAAAAAGCAGATTTTGAAGGGATCTACAACCCTTTACAACCAGAAAAGCCAGACTGCTAAAAAGGACAACCTGTAGCCACCAAAAAGTCGGCTCCCAAGCCAAGAACATCATGTTTTACATTTAGAGTTCATCTTGTGGGAACGAAGCGTCATTTCTAGAGAAGGCCCGGATGCTTTTGATTTTTTATTCGTGACTATAATCCAACCTTCTTCCACTTGTGCTGCCTTTTCCTGCCAAGCCAGCACATCACTATCCTAGGTTTGATCATTTGCAGCCCTGTGTGAAACATCCTTGAACAGGCGTGCAGACTGGTTCTTATCCGAAGAGCAAGCCGAAAGAGAAATCGAAGCCCCTCCACCAGAAAAGGCAGATAGAGACTTATACCGAGGCTCAACGTGAGAGGAAGAATCAACCCCTCCTGAAGGACAAGCCAAAGGAGCAGCTCCTAATTTCTGTGATTCAGAAGCAACCGCCTCTGAGAAACTCTTTTTTTCTTCAGATTTCTTCTCAACAGTATAATGATGTTGAGCAGCGCCAATCCACCAGTTTTCCTTTTTTATTTTTTTCTCAAAACCACAATGAGCAGCAGCATGTCTAGTCTTAAAGCATCTTCTACAATAGAAAGGTAATCCCTCATAGTCCAGAGATTGAACCCAAATCCCCTTGGAGGATTCTAACGAAACCTCAGCAGGCAATCCATTAGACACATCAATTTCCACAAGTATTCAAGCAAAGGTGGAATGAAAGATATCAAAAGATGCATTGTCAACATACAAAAAATCCCCAAGAGCTTCCCCAACCGACTCGAGAAGAGAATCATTCCAAAGGTGGAGGGGAAGATTAGGCAAGCGAACCCAGATCGGGATTTTACTAAAGGTTTCCGATGTTGGATTAAAGTTTGAATGCCAGGGTTTGATCATCATCAGATATTGATCCCCCTAGCTAAAAAAATGATCACATAATATAGTTTTTCTGTCCTGGCTATTGTCAAATTTAACAATAAAGAATCCCTATGAGTTTGTTAATTGTTTCATTTTATTTTTTGTGAACACTAACACTTGCAAGACTTCAAATCAAGCATTAATTTATCCTTCAAGGATAGGAGTACAATGACTTTAGTCCCTCAAGGAATGCAGATTTGAGTGGTGAGTTGCATCAATTGTCAATTTATCACTTGTTTATCATTTAACCTCTAACCAACCAAGGGTAAGCTCTCTTTTTACATTATCATAGCCATTGTAGAGGTAGAAATACCAAAATGGGGTTTGACTTAGGCAAGCCTCTATACAACACAACTCTTTCCCCTCTTTCATGTGTACAAGTTGCAAATCTAAAATGAATTGGAGGAAAATTAAAGACCTAATTGCTCAGTCAAACATTCAAGCCCTATAAGTCAACAAATCCAAGAAAAAATATTTTATCAGTGACAGATGAAGTTCTAACAATTAGTCCAGAAGAGAAGAACATACAAACAAGGAACAATAGGAAATTGAAATTAGATCTTGAGTAGCTATCACCCAGTCTAGGGCGCCCAACACCCCTATCCAATTGTTTTAAACCCAAATTTATATGCCAGGTTCTTTTGTGTCTTCCCTCTATTATTTTGAATTCTATTTTTGTTTATTAGTTCCATGTTTTTCAAAAAGCTCATCAGTCTGTTGCATTTTCATAATCAACCTTGGAACATCATTGCATAATCAAATTAGATCAATTAAATAATCAAATAACACACAAAACAAACAAAACAAAAGGGATTGAAACCTTGATCCACCATTATGGCTCTTCCATCGAGGTTGGTAGCCAAGTGGATTTGAGATCCCTTTTAATCCCTCATTGCAATATTGGAAAGAGTGTGGTTTAGCTCCTAGATCCCTTTTTTCAATATCACAATTAGATAACACATAGTGGTACAAGGAAGTTATTGAGTTCACTCCATATTTAGTGTTTATTTGAGTTTTGGAAAGTAGATAGGTTGGTACAAGGCTAATCATTAATCTAATCTTTACACCTTTTCACATTTTTCTCATGATGATGACTTCTCCAAGGTTGATACTCTTGCATCAAGTGTGGATAGTTCATCAGAGGCTTAGCTTGGTTACTTGAACCTTGGGGTTCTTAAGCCTTGTGAAGAGCTTACATCTCCTTCACCTCTTGCTTAAAAGTAGATAGGTTGGTACAGGGCTAATCATTAATCTAATCTTTACACCTTTTCACATTTTTCTCATGATGATGACTTCTCCAAGGTTGATACTCTTGCATCAAGTGTGGATAGTTCATCAGAGGCTTAGCTTGGTTACTTGAACCTTGGGGTTCTTAAGCCTTGTGAAGAGCTTACATCTCCTTCACCTCTTGCTTTTTCAAATTTCAAAGTTGCCATGGCTTCCAATACTTCAATTGATTAGGATGATCATTGTCTTTCAAATTCAACTTTGTGGGATGAGTACTTGATAGGTATATTATATTTGTTTTGTGATTCTCATATTGCTGATTTGGAGTGCCCATTTGAGGGGTTATCTCTCCTCTTTGATGACAATTACATCACTACTATTGTCAACCCATCATTGTCTTTGGAGATTGTTCTTGAGTTTCCACATAGTCTTGCATTGTCATCTTCTTTGATTGGGCATATACTTGATTTGGTTATGACATATCATTGCATGGAGACACTTGATTAGTTTTTAGACACCCATCATGAGGCTTCTACCCCCATCTTCCTTCATGGAGTTGGAGTTGCTTTTACGTCGACCATTGGACTTGTTTCTTCCTAAGGGGAGGCATGTTATTTTTAAGCATTGGATACTCTTTTGTCTTCAAACACTCACCATTTCTATAAGAGATTACACATTGAGGGGAGCTACAAATTCTAATTCTTTCCCTCTTATGGGGGGGCTATCGATTGTATATTTTTTATGGATTAGTCCTTGGAGAGTCATGTTAAGTCCTCCATTCATCACTTGTACATGATTGTTTTTTAGCACTCTCTTTTGGAGAGGGGCTTTTCCCATAGTGTTTTTCGCCTTTTCTCTACTTGTGATAGATCTTTTGTAAGTGGGTACCTATCACTAGTAGACAAGACCCATCATCCACACATCCTTGCATCGTATCTACATTCTTGCATTTGTTTACTTCTCCCTAAGTTGCACTTGAGGGGGGGTGTTGGTGTGAATAAGGTATTTTACCTAATTAGTTCACCTAGAAGGTTCTATTCACATGTCAAGTTTGCTTAAGTCCCAAGAACCTTTTTAGAGGTCTTAGTTGTCATTAGACCTTATATTATCTCATGTCATTTACTTTTTGTGTCCTAGGTCATTTAATATTCATTATGTTAGTTGTCTCCTGTCATAAGGTTAAAACACTTGTCATGATCTTGTCTAATCCTATATCTCATCTTGCCTATATAAGCAAGGTCTCATATCATATTGTATCAAGTTATAAAATTATTGCATCCATAGTCAAGCAAGCCATTCTTTTGCCATACTCTCTTGTGGAAGGCTATCTTTTTGTTTTGTAGGTAATCCTAGGTTATGGGAGCTCACTATCAGCTCTTCGAAGTTCATTATCAACTCCTTCAGTGTGGAGTTGGCTTCTAAATAAGTGGATTTCTCAATTGGTGACTCTTGGTCTTCCATAAGTGGTTTCTAGTGTAGTTGCTTGAAAGGAGCCAGCATTAGTCTCATTGTTGTCCTCACAAGAGCTTCTATTGGTTTCATATTGATGCTTGTATTAGCAAAATATTTGTAAGTGATTGGGAATATAAGAGGCTAAAGCTTTTGAAAAAACACCTAAAGGGTCTTTTGAAATACCCAAGGATATGTGAAAGCACAAGATTGCATATAGAAATGGTGTAGCTTGGTAAGGCAACCCTTCCCCCCTCCACTAGAAACCTATATGGGGAATCTAGCTATGCCCAAAATGACAAACCTTCTATGTTTAATTTAAGTTATCCCATACAAAATTTCCATTCTAAAAAATTAAAAAAGTTGCTCAAAAAGAGGGGGAAAAACTTAGTGTTTGATTACTACTATAACCACTTTCTGGTCACCAAGATTCCCAAAATGGTGAGCCTAGAGCATACAATGGACATTCATAAAGGTGTTGAGAGGTTAAATCACAATTTTTATATTTTTTTAGCTACAACAAACTTGGCCCCAAAATGAGCTTTGACACTAGATATGAGTATTGATCAAACTACCGTATCCCCTCTTAAACCCCCGATATTGCTATATCAATGCCTCAATAGTTGCAACAGAATAATAAAGCCTATAAAAAATAAACAAGCAACTTTGAATGCTATAAATGATTCTACATCGGAAATGATGATGTCCAGATAGTTTTATCAACATCCCAATACTGCTGCAATGTTGATCATTCTACATAAGGGTTTATGACGTCCAAATAGTTGTATCAACATCAAAACATTGTTGCAATGTCGATCATTCTACATAAGAGTTGATAATGTCCATATAGTTGTCTCCCGTAATACTGCTGCTCAATCTCTTGAAACAAACAAACTACTATGGCCTGTTGAAAATTAACGAGCAGCTTTAAATGCCATTAATGATTCTACATGAGAGATGATACATGTATGGTTACATCAACATTGCAATATTGCTGCGCAATCTCTTGGAACAAACTACTACTAGGTGCAAATCTGCAACATTACCCACAACATTTGAAACTCTTAACAAAACTTTCTTTTACGAGCTTTGTGATTTCACAATCTATAATCAGAAAACAGCAGTAATTGCTTGTAGCTATTAAAGCGGTTCCATCTTCATGTATTTCACAAACTTATTTTTGCACAAATTAAACTTTGCTGTCCTATCATACTAATATGGGATTATAAACAAAAAACCACAGCAATCCAGATTATAAACGGAAAACAGCAGCAATCCATACTACTTAAATTACAGGTCTTCTGAATGAGATTTGAACCCAATACAAAATTAAAAAATACATTACTGAAAAAAGAACTGTATACCGACCAACTTCCAAGAGAAAAAAAGAAGAAAAAAGTGCTTCTACCTGTGATTGACTGCTGCTCAAAGATTATTGATGACTATGTCCCATTACATTTTGGCTAAGTAGCCGGTTCGGGTTCGGGTTCATGGGTTCGGTTCGCCGGTTCAGCAAAATTTTTTGGGGGGTGGGTTCTGTTCGTCTTGGGTTCGTTAATACAAATTACAAAAAAATGTAAATATATATATATATATATATATATATATATATATATATATATATATATATATATATGCAGCCTAGAAGCATGAATTCAGAATTAGAATTAGAATATCACATAACATCATATAAACAATAAAACCACCATAAACTTGAATGTCATTTAAAACATGCATGATAAATATTCATTGTTCAAACTTCAAGTTCAATATTACAACACTTTTAAAGTTTTACTTTTAATCATCATATGGATTCTCTAAATCATCCATATCAATGTCAACATTGACATTAGATGAAGTAGGAAGACTAGATGAATCACAAGTAGTGCCAATGGCACCATCACTAGCACTACTATTGTGCCCATGCTCCTGTTGGATATCCACTCCTCATATGCAATATGTTGGGAACTGCAAGCATCCAAGTCAGTATCCTCTGGCACTATATCCCACAACTTCGTCTCCCCTTCCTTGTAGTTAGGTTGTTTGTGTGAAAGGAGACGCAAGTTGGAATGCACATATACTAAGTTCTCCGCTTTTTTTGACAGCAATTTATTGCGCTTTACTGAGTGGATGAAAGAATATGTGCTCCAATTCCTCTCAGATGCGGATGAACTAGCAACCTATGAAGACAAAGTAAACAATTAAAAAATTATAAATGAAATTATGAAACTTTTAAAACTAAAATATGAAAATTTATTAAACTTACTTGTGATAAAATTTTGATTGCAAGGGGCTGCAAATTTTGGAAGTATTGTCCATGGAAGTACCACCAAGAATGAGCATCCTTTAAGAACCTATCACGGGAGGCATCAACATCTAGATGATTTGAGTGCACAAAATCAGTGAACTCATCCGTGACTACACTTCGCAAATCTCGATCAGGGAAGAGTCTCACAAATGCTGCCTTGTACCCTTCAGCCACTTCTAAATCTCTATATGGAGGAAGCCTTCCTGGTTGTGAAAGAAGCTGAGAGCTGTAGTATTTTGGAGTCAATGCAAAGGCAAGAAGGTGTAATGGAGTTGTCATTTTGTTCCATCTTTCTTCAACAATTGTTTGCACTTGTTTGAAGAAAGTCTCTTCAGGGTCTTGCTCTTTTGCATTTATGGTGCACTTGATCTTCTCAATCATTGAGTTTATACCATCATATATCTGTCCAATGCATGGCTTGTCCATGTCAGTATAGCGAATCATACTCAAAATGGGCTCGGTGAAGCTAAGGAGATACTCCACACAATCCCACCATGAGTCATCTAATATCATGCTCTTAATTCTTGTTGCTCTTTCAGTGCTGCTTTGCCTCCATATAGACCAATTGGTGCTAATCACCATGCTAGAAAGTGCCTGCCTAACTTTCACAAGTCGTCTCAAGACGATTGTATTAGAGGCAAAGCGGGTTTCTGCAACCTATTGCAAATTAAAAAAAAAAATTAAAATTTAAAAATAAACTTTAAAGAAGAATTTAAATTAGAATGCACAATCAAATTATGAAAATCAAAAAATGACAAATGTAAATATTACTTCTCTTACCTTCAATAGCTCCAATTTTGAAAATGTTCTAAAGATCCCTTGAGACAAGTGGTGGTTGGTGATGAACATCTAAATGTCCTCAGCCTCAGTATACAATTGTTTGATCCATTCAATTTTCCAATCTTTTGCAACATAAGATTGAGTGAATGGACCGCACAAGGTGTCCAAAAGATATGTGTATCTTTCCTCAACCAACAATCTTGCAGCTCTACAATTCTTCGCGTTGTCTGTTACAACTTGAACAACGTTGTGGGCTCCCACTTGCTCAATGGCTGCAATAAGAATATTAGCAATAAATTGCCCATCTTTTACTTGCCCCTCACAATCCACGGCTTTCAAAAACATTGCCCCTTTAGGGGACACCGCTATGACATTGATCAAAGGCCGATTTTTTGAGTCCTTCCAACCATCTGAAACAATGGACACACCTGTCTCAACCCATGAATCTCTTATAGGCTTCAATGCATCTTCAACCAACTCAACCTCCTTTTCCAATAAAGTGCTACGCACCTTCTCATAACCCGGGCCCTTGTACCCTTTTGGAGCTTCATTAACCGCTCTCAACATCTCTTTCCAATATGGAGAACGAACAACATTAAAAGATAATCCATTGGCATATATGCATCTTGCTACACATTGGTCGGCAAGGGCTCTACTCTCATTTTGAAATGCAACTTCCAAAGGTCCCTTTGCTCTCTTGTTTGCAAAAGGTTGTGCACTTTGAGCTTGAAGATTTGGAATGGCCATAAATGGGTGGTCTTCTACCACAATATTGGGATTGGGATTAGATGGGGGCTGCATTCCCTTTGATTTTTTTTTTAACAAAGGGTGATTTCCTTTTTGGGCTTCCCGTTGATCTGCTGCTTCTTGCTCCATAATGTATTTTGCAACTGTCTCAGGTGGAATAGGGGCATCTTTCTTTCCAGGGCAAGGTGAGATGCCTTTTCCACTTATGCCACACAAATGTGCTTTCACCCTATGGTATGAACTAGAATATGTAACTTCACACCCATTGCATTTCCAAACATAACCACCACCACCTGGAATCTGTTTTATCATTTCAACATACTGCCATAGAGGAGAATTTGCACTTGTTTTGAACTTTGGGTTTGGTTTAGCTACGGAGCCAGAGGTAGAACCCATTGACATTGTGATTCCTATGGCAATTTGTTTTGCAAACAACACATTCAAAATTTGAATGAAAACAAAATATAATTATTTTTAAAAATTAAAACCTAGCTCTTTTGAATCTTGCACAATGTATACATTCATAGAAGAACAGAAAAAAAAGAAAAGAAAAATAAAGTTTATGTTTGTAAAACAAAAAAAAGAATGAAAAAACTCAAAAAAAATGAGAAAAACTTACCTCTTTGCAAAAATATTCTTCAACAATCTTTGTGGCAGCCAATAAACACTTGCAAATTTGTAGGAATGGCAATGCAATCGTTTGTAGAAACTTCAACAATCAATATTCAACTCCTTTTGTCAATCCAACAATTTAAAATAAGAACTCAGCCTCTTGGAATGAAAATGCTTGTTTGCAAAACAAATGAATGAAAATGAGGTAGTTTAGGTGTTTAATTTGTTTTAGAGGTCACTTTTAGGGTTCCCATGGGCATGGGTCAAAGTCAAACTGAAGGAAATATTAAAAAAATACCAAAAAAAATGCTTTTTGGTCGCCCAGACGCATGGGTTCTCCTTGGGTTTGCTTTGGGTTCGCCCGGGTTCTGCTTGGGTTCGCCCAGGTTCTTCACTGGCGAACCAAGCCTCAAATACAAGGAGACCCTGGTCGAACCCACAGAGGGACCGGACTAGGACCTGAACCCAATGCGAACCCGGACCAGGACCGAGCCCAAAACTAGGCGAACCAGCTACATAGCATTTTGGATATAAAAAAGTTATTTGGCAAGCCAAGCCAAGTTGCCTGAATCATTTTCTCGAAAGCTAAAATTTCAAGAGGAACCTAGGCCATTTGAACTTCAAAATCAAAATCATTACAGGGTCCTTAATATAGTTTGTGCTTAAAAGTCTAATCAACTCTTGAATGTTATCTTGGACTTTAGTTAAGTCTTTATTAACTAAAATCAATAAATCAAGCATATCATGACTAGATATAAATATTCAGAGTAAACCGATGTCAGTTTGGTTGTGTTACCTGTCAAGAATTTGTAATCCTTAAAATCTTTTTAGTGTATTGTAGGTAAACTAAGTCGTCGTAAGCCTTACCCAGTTACATGACTTATCTGAATCATAATTGCCATCATATGGCTACACTTGAAACTTGATGCGAACCTAGGGGAAGCAGAACAGAAGAATTGTGCATCCATGGCTTCCAAGTTACTGGACGTCTCTGTTTCCTTCTCAGGGATCTTATGAGAACTTCCTAAAAGCATTTCATGAGCCGAATAAAGCTTTCCCAATACTGACTCAATTTGTAGCAATGTAGGCAAAAAACATAAAATAAAAAGACAAAATCACTTAACTGGGTGGCTTTGTTTGAGTGCCCTCTGCCCTCAGTCTCAATTCTCCATGATTTAGAAAAAGAAACAATAAATCAAAACTTCTAATTAGTATCTTTTTAAGGAGTATCCTTTAAAATAGGGAACAGGGCCAGATTTTCCTTCTATTGTGAAAAACAGAATTTTAGTTTACTTCAAATTTGAATGGTACTAAGGAAAAAAAACACACAATAAGCTTTCTGCTTCCTTAGACATTCCACTCAAGGAACAAACTTTCTGCTTCCTGGAATTCACATCTGCACAGTAGAGCTACTGCACTTGAGGTAAATCAGTCTTTTGGTAACAGACATCAAAGCACAGCTGCACGAACAGAGACGGATCTTGACATCCAACAGCCACAGTACTATTTCCATTTCAGATAACTCCAAACCACTTACATTTCTATTGGACCTACAAAACCATGGTCTACCCCAATTTCTTTGGATATATTTTCATTATATAAGATAGCTTTATGAGCTCTGTAAGTTTCCTTTTCTCTAGGGAAATCCATTTTGAAATTCAAGCCCAATTAGTTGGGAGCAGAGTTATACGTATGCATCTTAGGGCCTTTCCTAGTCTTCCCCTTCCCCATACCATTTCAGGTATGTGGGAAGGTTACATTTCCTAGCCTTCCCTGAATGCAAGACAAAGAAGGAAACGTCCCAGGAACAGACAGATGCCCCAGCAACTTTTAAAAAACTAATTTAAAAAACAGAATGAAAAGAGGAAAAGAATGGCCTGGGGTAGCCACAAATCATGGTAGATGCTAAGACAAGGCGTACTCATAAATCATATTAATATCTGAAAAGCAACCATAACTCAAGACTGTAAAAGCTGAAGACTACACTTCAAGTCCTCACACATTTCCACATGACTGTCCGTAACTTAAGAACTATCATTATGAAGTCAGCTTTCTCGGTTAATAAACTAAATTGCAACTCCTTTATCTGAAAAGGGTACAGCAAGATGTAAGTCATCATTCTCATAAAGCTCATAATTCATCTATTTACCCATGGTCTCACAATACAACCAGTGGCATAAAATTCATATTCAAAATAAGATTTGCTTAAGTGAGACAATGAGACTGAATTCATGTGTATAAATATATGACAACACTAGCAACATTGACATACTCTGCAAACTCAAAACGCTTATCAATATCAACTCTGAACGATCAACAAGGTCTGAATAGGAGCATGTGATAAGCAGTACTATCAAAATAACTGAAATATTGGGTGCAGGCACTGATTTCTTGACTGGTGTATACATGATATAGTTCAATAATCACTGACCATACTCCATACATTCATGTTTAGTTACAAATTCCTTACAATTCCCAAAAAATTCCTTGAACTGTAATAATGTACTTAATGGGCCTAACTTGTTTGAATTTCCTGTACTTTGAATTTTAATATTTAAATTTTAAACTTTTTCCCAATTATATTTAAAATTTTATTGCACTGCTGTTCCCTGCCTTCTACCAAAAATGGCCTCCCAGCACTGCTGTCCCTGAAACATAATACCACATTTCCTTCTGCCCATGTCCTAAAAAACCATGGAGCATAGGTTTGAGGAACTACTGTCAACATCTTCAACTCCACTTCTAGCCTTCATAATATTTACAAGTATCTTACAGTAAACCAGCTTTACCTCTCCTCTCCAATGAGCTTATACCTATTTTCTCTTCATTTGTACATATATGAGTGCTAACATTTAAAGATCCACCTAAAGTATATTTCTTGAATTGTGAAAAGATTAAACCAGATTTGAACTTTTGCTACAGTATTTCTGCTTCTAATTGTAAGGTTGGAAATTGCCTACTTTGCAATACATTTCTGCACTTACTTTAGTGTCCATTCCCATTGATGTATTTAGGGCTCATTTGCCTCATTTATGAACTTATACCTGTCATTAGCATGATTTGCAAGAATTTCAAGACTCTCAAACACCCTTAATCTTCTTCAAAAATTTCAGAACCTGACTCTCAAGAGACCCAAATGCTAGTGTCGAACCTTAAATTTTGAATTTTTTTGTCTACATGCAATTAAAACCCCAAACTTAAGGTTACCCTAAAACCCTAGACATGAATTAAAAGAATCATCACTCTTATTTTGAACCCCTTCTACAACTTCCTCCTTTTCTACATTCTACTAAGTGTTCAAGCACACTCCCCATTGTTGCAGGGGTTTTAAAGCTCCATTGTTGAGGGTCAATTTTCAGAAATCCTTTTAGCCATATCCTATGCCCTTACCACTAAAATCTTCCCCTCGCCCCATCATCTCCCTAGCTTAATCTTCTCCATCACTCTCCTCTTACCATTTTGCTCTATATCCTCCTACCCTGCTCCAAATCCTTCTCAAATGGCTTCCAAGTGTCCCTCAACCATCTTGGGGACAGCTAGGTGTGCCCTAGCCCCAAAACACTTTTTCTTAAAACACAAACCTTTGCTTCCATGTAAGGGAAACATACCGCCAGATAGGTACCCTGCACCCTCAATCGAGTCACTCAGGTACCCTTTTTTGGCATTCCAGCTGCCAGATAGACATACTGCTCATCATGGCTAGGATAGATGCTCAGCAAGGTAACCAAATAAATGTGATGCAGCTTGTGAAGCATGTTGATCTCCTTAGATACTTCCCCTTTCATCTGCTTTATCATCACTTTCTTCCCACACAAGACACCACTGAAGACAAAACCCTGAATCCTGTACACTAAGCTGAAATTATCAGTAGGCTTTCCCAGCTCTTTCAAAATTTCTAGTTATAATACATAATACATATTATCGTATGTATGTATATGTTAATATATTAATAATTATATATTATATGTGTGTGTGTATGCTTGTAAAGTATATTTGTGGCACTGTGCCCCTGCTGTCCTCAAATTTAGGTTTATAGTCACCAGTTGCCCCTGTTCTGAAACTCCATGGAACCCTGACAATAGAGGCCTTAATTAATTCAATTTGTGCCAGGACATATAGTCATGGTAATAATAATTTCAGATTAAAATTATATACCAATTTGTGTATCATTTGAGAATTCGAGTGTGTAAGATAATAGAAAATGAGGTTGATTATTCAACATATTCATAGATATTACCAAAAATTAACAAACAAATTTAAAAGCCTCTAATGACTCCACATAAGAGTTGACAATATCCATATAGCTGTATCAACATTGCAATCTTGCCACTCAATTTCTTCGTCTGTATGGGTCTCTTGGAACAGACTACTGCTGCTTGCAAATCTAAAGACTCAAAATTTTCTTTTAAACATTGTGATTTCAACTTTACATGGTGATCATACACAAAGCTAAAGTCAATAATGCTTCAAAGTAATGATTCCATCTTTGTAGAATTCACAAACTTATTATTAGACAAGTTAAAATTTGCTCTCCTGTCATATTAATATGGGCTACTGAACAGAAAATAACAGCAAGCCATCCTAGTTAGGTCACAAGTCTTCCTAATGAAATTTAAATCCAAAACAAAAAATTACAAAAAGGCCACATTAAATAATAAACTAGCGGATCTACATGAACCTTGTACTTGAAGAGCATGACAAAGCAAAGGAAGTAAAAATAGCTGTTTGTCCCTGTAATTGGGTGCTGCTCAAAGGATCTTGATAGCTATGTCCTGTTACTTTTTGGATGTATATAAGTTTTTAGGCAAGCAAGACCAAGTTGCATGCATTGATTTCTTGAAACTAAAAATCTCAAAAGTAAATTAAGGCCATTCTGAACTTCAAAACCACATCAAATTCAGGGTCCCCTGTATGCTTTCTGTATTAAAGTTTAAGTAAATCTTAAAAGTTTTCACTAGATGAGATTGCTGAATGACCATATCATGTTAATATGTTAAAGTATTTAATACAGATCTTAATACTTCTGTTGAGTAAATACATCTCAGTTTGGCTTTGTCCCATTTCAAGGATAGTAACCTTTGCAGCTCTCACAAATATAATAATATTAATTTTGAAGGTCTTGCATAGGCAAATCAAGTTATAATAATCCTTACCCGCTTACCCAACTTATTTGGTCCATCATTTCCATCATATGGCAACATTGCATCCATGCTCCCAAGTCGCTGATTAGTCTATCTCTGTTTCAGTCTCACAGTTCTTATGGTTACTCGCCAAAGGCATTTTAAGAGTTCAAAAATACCTTCCAAGCACTGACTCAATTTGTAGCAATGTAGGCAAAGACAACGAAAGAAAGAGAAAACATTTGGTTGAGAGCTCTCTGGCCTTTGCCTCCAGCATTGATTTGGAAAAAGAATAAATACTTCCAGACTTATAGTAACTTTCGAGAAATATGTTTATGATAGTGAACAGTGCAAGATTTCCCTTGGAGATGAAACTCATTTCAATTTGTTTCAAACTTGAAAGGAACTAAAGAAAGAAATAAAATACATATGACAGGCTTTCTACTTCCTTCAGTCCACTAAAGGAACGAACTTTCTGCTTCCTCGAATGCACATCTGAACACTGAAGAGCTACAACACTTGTAGTAAATAAGGCTTCCGGAAATCGACAACAAAACATGGCTACCACTGACAGAGGAGGATCAGAGTTTCCAACAACCATGGTATTATTTCTATGTTCACATAACTCCAATCTTCTTATGTTGCCCATTAGCCCTAAAAAATCATGGTCCACTCCAATCTCTTTCGATTCATTTTCAGCATCTAAAATTGCTTCATGTGCTATATAAATTTCCTTTTCTCTAGGAAATCCCTTATAGTTATGGAAGTCTAGCCCAATTAATTTGGGGAAATTGTTATCTGGAATCACTTTTGACATCTTCGATTCCACTTCTAACCTTCCTAATAATTTTCTATATAGTAAACCAGCTTTACCTCTCCTCTCCATCAAACTTATATTTCTGGACCAAATTTCTCCCGTGTTCTCTTCATTTGAACCATTATTAATGCTAGCATTTGGAGATTCATCTAAACAAAATGCCTTAAATTGTGAATGCCCTAAACCAGGGTTGATCTTTTTGCTACAGTACTCCTTCCAATAATCATAACAATTACTGAAATGAGGACAATTGGCAGAAGAAGCGACACTTTCCATGGCAGTATCATACAGTTGTTTCCTTTCAGAAATTATGTTTACGAAATCTGGGACAGTTTCATCCACTTGAATGGGCATAAAATTAGTATTCCCACCATCCATCTCCATGAAGTCTGACTTCATCAATTCCAGCCACTCTGGCATGATATTTTCCAAATCTCCAGAACTGTTCTTTTCATGCAATAGGCATGTCCCTCTCATTCTTGGTGAATGAATCCTAGTTAGAACAGGTGTACTCTTCTCACTTTCTCCACCTTGTAGAAATGGAAACTCGAAATTCCCAAGTTCTTCATCTACAATGTCACTTTCAAAACAATTAAACTGTTCCAGACCATTATTATTACTTGGTGAGAGCAAATTAGCCAGCTCAGTTAGGACCTTCTCTTCTTCAGCAGCTGAAATACTGCCTTTATAAAGCAACTCTGCTGGAGACTGCAGCAGGTTGACATTGCTTCGCAGTGCTTTATTTTCATCTTGAATTCGTGTAAAGACAATCGGAGGTTGATTTCTGTGGTACAAAAACTGCTCTTGCAATACAGGTTCCATCCTCTGTACAGTACTGTACTTTGCAAACAAGATCCCTTTGTTTCCATATTGCCGCCACCATCTTTGAATTTTTAAGACAGCAGATTTCATTCTTTTGTAATGTGTCTTAATTAGAAACATTCGACAATAAGCTTGCACAACAACTGCCGCCTTTTCCCTCCGAACTGAACGAGAAAGCTTCCACACCTTAAGCAAATTATTGCCAGAACCGAAATCAAATGAATTTCTTCTCTTACTTATTACTGAATTTGATTTTCTTCCCTCAGTAATGAAGGGAGCATTAGTTAAAGGAAACTGACTGCTTGGGCATGAATGACTGGTAACTTTGCCTTTCAGATTACTACTGATGTACTGCACTGTTTGCAATATATTGGTGCGTGATTCCTTGACGTCCTCCTCAATACCCTGCTTATTAATTTTTTTCATATGCCAGTCTTCTCTTCCATTTTGCCTCTTTTGTGTGTGTGTGACATCTTTGTTGGATATATGGAGATTGCTAATGTCAGCTAAGGTGTGTCGCTCTGCAAATGTAGTCATGCTCTGCACAGGCACTGTTGAGGACTTCAGTTTAACAGATAGAAGAATAATGGATTCAATTTGACCCATATAAATGCCAACAGGATAAATTCTTGAAGCAAGTTTTAATAATTAAATTACTAACCAGAGGCATGTAGGTTGCTGTTTTTATAGGGTTCAGATAATGAGGGAGCTTGACGGAGGTTCTGTTCCAGCCATCTACAAATTTCTGTCCAATAATCATTTGTGCTCTTTGTACCAATGCCCTCAGGTCCACCTTTAGTAATGCACATGTAAGCATTTACACAACTTTTGTCAGGTCATACTAGATCTCTATAAGAAATGCAACAAGAGCACAGCACGAACTGCAGATTCCTGATACATATGCATGGAAAGTTTTGCACATGTCCTATTATCATCTTTCTCTTCTTTCAATGCATGTAAAACAAGTCAACATTGGAACATAAATCCTCCTACTCTATGATTTTCAACATGATTTCACCATTTGTAGCAATCCATAATATTAATAACAAAGCTTCCCAAAAGTTGCATTTTGAAACTTGTGACTATCATTAGTCCTGATGATTAAACACAATGTGTAATTTGGAACATCAATTATTCTAATCATTGTATGTGCAAATTTTTAGAAGCTAAAATATACTAGTAGCAGCACACTATTTCACTCTGGTTGACATAAATACTGCTAGTAGCAATAAAAATAGATATTTTATTTATTAAACATCTATGTTCTCCCTTTACCATCCATAATAAAAACATGTGCAATGTAACAATACAGTCAGAAAAGCACATGGGGCACATGGTGTCTGGTATGTCTATTGGCTTGTTAGCAATAGGTACCAAGTTTGAATCCCATGGTGGGCATTGTGTTGATTGAGTTGATTAAGTTGGTTCTTAGTGAACAAAGTGATTTAGTAAAGGAATGAGGTCCCCAATTTGTGGCCTCCCCAGCTAGGGCCAGTTAATCCTCAGATAGCTGAGGGGAATGTATTCCCCTTTCCTAATAAATCAAAAAACAATAGAGTGATAAAAAACTCATCGCATCATGAAACCATGAATGCAAACTCAAAAGAACAACTATTGTCCTTACGCAAAGAGTATTAGAATTTCTACTTGAAAACTGTGGAAATTATATTCATATGTGAAGTATTTATAATACAGTTGAATAAGATTAAACGTTTTCAGATTATATCCCGAAAAATTTGCAGTCCACATCTGAGTCTTCTTCGAAGTAAGTGGTCTCCCTGGAGCAGAGTATCTATCGATTTCAATACTTGCAAGACAGGGAAAAGAAGTCCCTTAAAAGAGATGATGATGCGATTCAAGAAGAGACACGTCCTTTGAGAGGACGTGTCTCCACAAAGTCTTCTTCGAAGTAAGTGGTCTCCCTGGAGCAGAGTATCTATCGATTTCAATACTTGCAAGACAGGGAAAAGAAGTCCCTTAAAAGAGATGATGATGCGATTCAAGAAGAGACATGTCCTTTGAGAGGACGTGTCTCCACGAAGTGAAGACGCGTCCACTCAAGGGACGTGACCCTTGTGCGCGGGTTGCATAACTAATCTGAGTTATTTAGAATTAATTCAAACTAAAGTTAACACAACAATCATCTGTAAATGAAATACGATTTAACCAAATTCGAATTTTATCATCTACAGAAATTCGAAGATTTAACCTTGAAGGATTATAAGACAGTTTAGGTTAAATATAAATGATGATGATGCATTATTGCAATCATCATTTATATCTGACCGACGCTATCTAAAATCAACACTCCCTCTTAGCTAGGGAAGATATTTCAAGTTAAATAAAAGGAAATATCACCTACACACGTGATATCAAGATATGATATGTTTTCATAAGATTGTCAAGTCATGTGACATTCTTCATAATCACATCTTTATTATGATAAGTGCACTGACATCAAGTCACATGATGTCTATCATAATTCATGGCAAATCCATTGATATAGATATCCACCATGATTATCTCTTAAGGGTCACAATGATCTTCAGATGATATCAAGTCCCATGATATCTATCAAGGTGTCCAAGAGATGCTATCATGACATGTCCACAGATATCAAGTCACATGATATCTATCATGATAGTTTGTCATTGTAGAGTCGTCACTTTACAATGTCTAATACAAGTGTTCATTATTAGAAAGATCGTCACCTTTCAATAATGTACACAGGGGGAGTAGGCCCATAAAGTCATGGAGTCACACACATGACAAAAGAGTTTACACATTAAACATCTTTATATATTAGTACAATTTTATAAACAATTTTGTATTTCAAACATAAATAACAAATTACATTTCAATCATACCAAGTTTCTTCCTGAAGTGCTCCACCTTGATTCGGGAGAGGCTTGGTGAGAATGTCTGCAGTCTGATCATTTGTACTAATATACTCCAACTGAATCACATTCCTTTCCACCATATCTCTTACATAATGATAGGGGATCTCAATGTGCTTAGATCTATCATGAAAGACAGGATTTACAGAGAGTTTGATGGAACTCTAATTATCACAATGAATAATAGTAGGATTCAAGGGGTCACCAAAGAGTCCTACGAGCAATTTACAAAGCCAAACTGCTTCTCTTGCTCCCATTGAGGCTGCAATGTATTCAGCTTCTGTTGAGCTCTGTGCAACCGAAGATTGTTTTCTGCAAATCCAGGAGATCATGGCTGATCCTAAACTAAAACATCCTGATGTGCTTTTCTGATTGGTTACACTTCCAACCCAATCTGAATCAGAGTACCCATGAAGATCTAGAGGATTATCCTTGTAAAGAAGACCATATCCAATAGTGCCTTGAAGATATCTCAAAATATGTTTCACAGCCATTAAGTGAATTTCCTTAGGTTCACACATGAACTGGCTGAGAACATTCACTGTATAGCAAATATCAGGTCTGGTGTTGACCAGATACATCAAGGATCCAATCATCTGTCTGTAAAGGGTTAGATCTGCACACTTGGATTTTGCTGCTGCTTCTTTCAACTTGTGTAAGTTAGTTTCCATAGGTGTAGACATGGGTCTACAGTCTAACATCCCAAATCTCTTTAGAATATCAATAGTATACTTTCCTTGATTTAAAATGATACCATCTGATTTCTGCCAAACTTCCAATCCCAGGAAGTAATGTAAAATGCCCAAGTCTTTCATATCAAATTCTGAAGCCAGGTCTTCCTTACATTGAGTAATAAGGTGATCTTCTCCTGTTATTAGAAGGTCATCAACATATAAAATTAGTATTAGCATATCACCTTTAATTACCTTAAAATAGAGATTTGGATCTGCATCATTCTTGGAAAATCCTAGCCTTAGAAGATAGTTGTCAATTCTTTCATACCAGGCTCTGGGAGCCTGTTTAAGCCCATATAGAGCTTTCTTCAATCTGCATACATGTGAGTCTGCATTATGTATCACAAAGCCTTCAGGTTGCTCTAAAAAGACTTCTTCTTCAATGGACCCATTCAAGAAGGCAGTTTTCACATCCATTTGATGGATCTTCCAGCCTTTAGCTGCAGCAATAGCTATTAGTACTCCCATAGAGGTGTACCAGGCAACAGGTGCAAAAGTTTCTTCGTAATCAATACCTTCCTTTTGAGAGAAACCTCTAGCAACAAAGCGTTCCTTGTGTTTCTCGATACTGCCATCAGCAGCATGTTTGATTTTGAAGAGCCATTTGGAAGAGACAATAGATTTGTCTTTAGGTCTAGGTACTATATCCCATACATCATTTTTCAAAATAGATTGATACTCTTCTGCCATAGCATCTTTCCATACTTGATGCTTCAAAGCTTCCATAACGCTAGATGGTTCTAAACTAATGATCTCATTCATTAAGGCAACATAGCTTGAGAATCTTTTGGGTCTCTTACTTTCTCTAAAAGTTGCTTTGGGTGTTGTATAATTCTCAGCTTCCTTAATCATCTTTCTAGCCCAAAGTGGTCTCCTCTTGTTGTTGTCATTCACTTCTGGGACAGATTGGTTTTCATTTAGGATTTCTTCAGAATACTCCCTCTGAATCTCAGGAGCAAGATCCTCCTCTATAACTTTACTAGAATCTTGAATTTCTATGTCATTAGAACTCTTTGCTCTTTTGAAAGTAATGTCTTCCTCAAAGATGACATCTCTACTTAGTTCAATTTGATTCTGACCTGATATGTAAATTCTATAAGCTTTTGAGGTTTCACTATAGCCCATGAATACCCTTTCTTTCCATTAGGTTCTAATTTAGATCTCTTTTCTTTAGGTACATGAATGTAGACAGGGCAACCGAAGATCCTTAAGTGACTTATGTCAGGTTTTATACCAGTAAATGCTTCTTCAGGAGTTTTGTTAACTAGATGAGAATGAGGACATCTATTTTGAATGTAGACAGCTGTCCTAGAGGCTTCTGCCCAAAATGAAGTTTCTATGTTTTGATCGAACAACATTGCTCTAGCAGCTTCTACAATAGTTCTATTCTTCCTCTCAGCAACACCATTTTGTTGAGGATTGAAGACTACAGTAAACTCCCTCTTAATCCCAGCATTTACACAAAATTCCTTAAAGATTTCTGAGGTGTATTCCTTTCCATTATCTGTTCTTAGAGTTTTGATTTTCTTCCCCGAAAAGTTTTCTGTAAGAGCTTTGAATTCCTTAAATCTTTAAAGGACTTCTATTGACTCTTTACATTTAAGAAAGTATATCTAGGTCTTTCTAGAGAAGTCATCTACAAATATTACATAATATAAAAAACCTGCCAAGGAGGGTACAGACATAGGTCCACATAAGTCAGAATGAACCAGTTCTAATATGTTTTTGGTTTTACTAAAACTGTTATGTAAGGCCCCCTTTGTATTCTTCCCTAGGGCACACCCTTTGCATGCTCCTTCATGAAAATAATTTAGTTTAGGTAAACCTGTTACTAATTTTTCCACAGAAGGTAGAGCACGAAAATGAATATGTCCTAGTCTTCAATGCCAAATTTCATTTGAATCAGAAGTCTCATGAATAAGGGCTTGATTAATGTCAGTGCACAGTTTGTAGAGATATCCTTGTCTTATCCCTATAGTTTGAGCTTTCTTTATGGTGGAGTTCTTAGGCCACGCTAGGACTTTTCCATCCATAAAGGTGACCCTATATCCGTTGTCTTCAAGAGCAGAAATGGATATGAGGTTCCTCTTTATTCCTGGTACAAATAATACTCCAGTGAGTTGAAGAGAGAGGCCAGACTTCAGATTTATGGTGCAAGTTCCAACCCCCTTAACTGGATGTGCAGAATCATCCCCAATAGTTACTTCTTCTTCAGTTTCTTCCAGCATAGTATCTAGGTGTTCTCTGAATCCTGTGATGTGCCTTGAAGAACCATTATCAATTACCCAATTATTGACAATGTTTGATACTTGACTTGATAATGCTGAGTAGAAAACAAATTTCTCAAAATCATGTTTTGTATTTGACTTTTCAACTTTAGCAAAGGATGCCTGTTGTTTTGTTCTATCAGGGCACTTGATTGCATAGTGTCCATACTGATCACATCTGAAACATTGTATTTGGGATATGTCTTTCCTTTTCTTGGATGATCCCTTTCCATACGAGTTCTTCTTTCTCTTGAAGTCTTTCTTCTTACCTTTCTTATGAGAAGTTGTGTTTAGTACATGAATATCCTCATCTATAGGTTTCTGAAGTTTTCCTTTTGACATTAGTCTTGTTTCTTCCTGCAAGCAATCTGTTCTCAACCTATCAAATTTAGGGAGTTTAGATCTGGCACTTATCCCTTGGACAAATGACTCCCATGAGTTTGGTAGACCATCTAGAGCTATTAGAGTTAACTCCTTACTATCAATTTGATGACCAATTGTTGACAGTTGATTTCTTAGTTCAGTGATTCTCATGAAATATGAATTAACAGATTCTCCCTTGTTTATTTAAATATGATTAATTTGCCTCTTTAGAGCAAGGGTCCTACTGGTGTTGTTTATTTCAAAGGTGCTTTCAAGAGATTTGAACATTAGGTATGCAGTCTCATGTTTAGACAGAATAGGTACTATATGGTCCCTAACTACATCTACTATAATTTTCATGGTTTTCTCATTGTTCTCAGTCCATTGAGATTTCTCCAAATCATTCTTAGGCTCTATCTGGTTTTCTTTCACAAATGAGTCTAACTTATGTTCTTTTAAGATCATCATGATTCGGAATTTCCATGATGTAAAGTTGTTTGCACCTTCAAGACGGTCCTCGAATCTGATTACACTAGACATTATGAAGAGAGGAATGTGATTTCAAGAGAGAATGCGATTTGAATAATCTGATATGAATTTAATCGGATCTTCCTAACGTGGCTCTGATACCATGTTAAATAAGATTAAACGTTTTCAGATTATATCCCAAAAAATTTGCAGTCACACGTCTGAGTCTTCTTCGAAGTAAGTGGTCTCCCTGGAGCAGAGTATCTATCGATTTCAATACTTGCAACACAGGGAAAAGAAGTCCCTTAAAAGAGATGATGATGCGATTCAAGAAGAGACACGTCCTTTGAGAGGATGTGTCTCCACGAAGTGAAGACGCGCCCACTCAAGGGACGTGACCCTTGTGCGCAGGTTGCATAACTAATCTGAGTTATTCAGAATTAATTCAAACTAAAGTTAACACAACAATCATCTATAAATGAAATACGATTTAACCAAATTCGAATTTTATCATCTACAGAAATTCGAAGATTTAACCTTGAAGGATTATAAGACAGTTTAGGTTAAATATAAATGATGATGATGCATTACTGCAATCATCATTTATATCTGACCGACGTTATCTAAAATCAACAGATTCTATGAACATGCAAGTCTGCAAATTTTCCTTTATACCACATACCTCTCTACATGCAATATTCTCATTTGTCACATCCACACCTAAAATTCCCTTATGACACCTAATATTCCCTTTATGAAATGTTTAAATATTTTTCTCTTACCTACATTATTAAAATAAGAAACTATATTGTATAAGATATACCCCATAGCAATCATATACATGGCACCTATATGACTATCAAGAAATATGTGACCATTATTCCTAAGTTCTAACCTCTGCATTATGTTCATATTTTACAGATCTATAAGCACTTTATGGACTTCATATATTTCTTTGCACACAGATTTGCCAATATGTTCTGATTAATTCTGGGTTGCACAGGATATGAAGTCAACTTCCATTTTTATATTTTATCTAATTAAGTGCTGATTTATTTTTACACATTAATGTACATCAACTTCCATCTTAATCTTTTATCTAATTAAGTGCTGATGTATTTGTACACATTAATGTACCTTTTGTGGTATGAACTTGAAGATAATTTTAAGATGGAAGTAGTGAGTTCACCAAAATCACAGAGAGTTCTGTAAGAGTTCAACCACCACAATAATATATGCTTTGATATATTTGCCAATTATAGAATGACAAAGAAGAATGCCAATTTACGTAAAAATAATAAGTATTAATGGAGTTAACAAAAAGTATTTTCTCTTCTACAACATTTTGATACATATTCCTTATTTGATTGGTCTAATATCAACGATCATATGGTCAATTACATCCAGTTATTCCATTCTGTCATAGGTGTGTACTTATGGGCTCCGGCAACTTTCAGGTAAATGTACAGTCTAAGACTGCAAAGCCCTTAGGTACTGAATGAGTATTCTTTTCAACAGACAAAACACACAGATTCTCAGGATTTCAGTGTTACAACAAAGAAATTAAAAAGGGATATAAAGGATCTCAAGAAAATTCTTTCATAACAGAAACCAAAGGAACCATATTACAATGGATTTTGAACTTACCATTGTGGATTCTAGCCAATGTCTCCCAGTCATTGTTGGTTACTGCATCAGAGCAATGTCTTAGCCAGAACAGAACCACAGTATTCTCAGCGTATTCAGTGTCCCTGAGCTCACAATGTAATGTCCGCAAGCTACATTCAGATTAATAGAGTTGCAGAGAAGTTGTATTTGCAAACAGACATATTGAAATACAACAAATAGCTTCACACCGATCAATTCCAAATGCCTCCTATCATCAAGACAAAAGCACTTAAAAGAGACAACAGGTAGTTCATGGTTGACTTAATGAATGTATGAGGCTACAACATATCAAACAACTTCACTAAAACTTATATCTTTATGTTGCAACTTGTTATCCTTAAAACATGTCAAGGGCAATCTTTTTAAGGGCATCATATAGTACCGCAGTCCCTCCATTTGCAAGCGATGCTTCCCTTCTAACTACCTATAAGTTATCCACAGTGATGTAATATAAATTATAAAGTTTTACATATATATTTCTGTGGGAATGAAAGAGATTTTCTGTAAGATACTTCATTATAAACAATTAAACTAAAAATAACCTAGCAATGCCAGAGAACTCCTTGCCATGAATGACAAATACTGCATTCCAGAAACAGACACTAATTACCTCTAGTGCAAGGATTCTCCTTATAGAACTGAATCTCTAATGTGTCAACAGTGAGATGTCTCTGTCAAACCACACTGTAATGTCCCCTTTTTCGGCATGATCATGTTTGATGGTGGTTAGCCTATTTCTCAAACTCTCGTAGGCTAACAGGTTGGTTAGAGGGTCAGTGGTACTTTCTGGAGAGTTTGATCGTTCTGGTTTTCAGAGCCCAGTGATTGGTTCACAGCAAGCGTTGGCAGTGCAGGAGTCGACAGCTTCTGACGGCACAGGATTATATGGTGTTTTGAGTGAGTTATGGGTTTTTAAGTGATTTAAATATTAATTGATTTAATAATTAATTATAAAGTCAAATTGACTTTATATTTTTAAATCACTTAAATATTCTCTAAAAGTGATTTAATATTTTAAATCACTTAAATGAATAAAGTGCGCCCAAGTATTTAATTCATATACTATTGAAATGAATTAAATATTATTTTAAAAGATTTTTTAATATCCAAAAGTGGCATATTTTCTTGGGATTCGTGCCTTTGCATAAAAGGGCATTTCTGGCAATGAGAAACTCACCTTTAGACAATTTTGACTTTGCCTTGTGCTATTAACTGTGCATTCTCCTGTGATCAGGGTTTGAACAATTTTTCCATTGAAGAACAATAACTCTTCAGTGTTGAGCACTTTTGAGGCTATGAGAGATCAGCTGAATTTGTGCAGTTTGTGAGAGCTTCATACAAAGGTTCTACTGGGCTTGAGCTGTGTTTCCTATTGGATTTCTTTATCAGTTTTAGAGGGTTTTGGGAGATGGCGCCTTCATTTCATCTGGCAGACATCATACTTCTTGGCCGTACCTTCTAAGTAAGAATTCAGGTGGTTTGCAGTGAAGTGCATGGCTCTTGTGCAAGGGCATTTAGGCATTTCTTGGAGAAACACCTTCTTTTCTGAGGGTTTCTCTTCATCATTTTAGGCGTTTGGCTTGTACTCTTCATCTGCCACTGTTTTCAGGCTGGATTTTGCATTCTGTAGCTTTCTACACCAGATTTGGTCAGTTTTTCACCATCTTGGCTGGCAAACTGGACTACTTGCTTAAATAAATAATCTGGACACTTCCAGGTATGTTTATGAGTTCTAAATCCATTGTTGAGCATATTTATTATCTTTTGTATTGTCAATTCGCCTGAAATAACTCAGATTTACATTTTATATGCATTTATGTTGTGCCCCCCTTCTCTTATGTCTATCAAACTTTCTCTAAAAAACTAAATAACACTAAAAGACTTAAGAAAAATTGGGGTTTTGAGTTGAGAGCCAGCAGGGCTCATCACAGTGGTATCAAAGCTCTGATCCTGCCAGCTTGTGGGGTTAGAAAAATTTATGAAGCCGCACCAGGAGGGTTTTGACAAGTTCTATTCTAGAGGGGGTCCTAGAAATCAAAGAGGTGATCATAATCCTTTCCCACCATTTCCATTTGAAGAACAGGAGGAGGAAATAGACTTGGATAATATGGCTAATAGGGAAGGAGGAAGTTCTCACAGGAATCATTGGGATGAAGAGGACAGAAAAGCCAGAGATGTGCTCAGAGGCATGGTTGCAGGCCAAGAACAGGTGGTGACTATTCTTCAACAACTCAACACAAATGTCCAAAATTTGACAATGAATAGAGCTTAGAATCTGGATCGAGATCTTGATGGCAATATTCACAGAGAGCCTCATAGAGTCATAGCTCCAACACGCACTTTTGAGAGAGCTACATGTCCTACTTTTACCAGAAATGATGCTGAGGAGGAGGACGAAGTTGAACAGGGTGGTGAGATAAATTTTGCAGATAACATCATGGTTATGCATGATGAATGGGATGCATTGCCATCGAGAGTTAAGGAGCACCTTAACTTCGATAGGTTCATGAGCCAGAAGAGGGAACACACCAGAGGCAGGAATGACTGGAGGCCTAGACACAAGCAAAATGATCTCAGACAGGCTACCAACAAACTAACCTTAGTTCACTATGATGGCAGTGGTAGAGTTATAGCACGTGCCTGGGTGAGTAAGTTGGATACATTCCTGACACTACATCCTATGCCAGAGGAAGATTCTATACGATTCGCAACTCTCCACCTTGATGGCGTAGCACATGACTGGTGGATTCATGGCATGGCTACACTGCACCATGATAGGATTACCTCGTACCAGGAGTTTACTGATAGACTGGTAGAGAGGTTTGATAGATGTGATCCTGAGCTATTCTTTAGAGACCTTGCTCAGTTGAAGCAGTTGGGTAGCTTGGAGTCTTATATTGGTGAGTTCCAGAAGCTCTCGGTTATGGTTACCGGAATCTCAGAGAGGAGACTTGACATTCTATTTGTAGAAGGTCTCCATGAGCCAATGAAAGGTTGGATCAAGGCATTCGATCCACCTACCCTACATGAAGCTATGAGAAAAGCTCGTAGCATGGAACTTACATCTTCACGTGGTAAGTTCACTTCAAATGCAGAAGCATCTTCATCCTATAGTGATAGCAAATCAGAACCTAAGGAATCAGAAAAGATTGATGAAAAGAGGAAGCTTGCAGCTCCTTTGGACTGAGAGACAATAAATGATTTGCGTAGGAGGAAGCTATGTTTCTATTGCAAAGCTCCTTATGACCAAAACCACAATTGTCCTCTTAAGCCTAAGGGTTCAAATAGACAAATGGAGTGGTTTTATGAGGGTGATGACATTGCTGATTTAAAGGACCAGCAAGCTGGTTTTAAGGATGGG
Organism: Sequoia sempervirens; assembly: GCA_007258455.2. Lineage (NCBI taxonomy): Eukaryota > Viridiplantae > Streptophyta > Pinopsida > Cupressales > Cupressaceae > Sequoia > Sequoia sempervirens. The sequence goes on along the minus strand of VDFB02086081.1, from coordinate 74,948,091 downwards.
AGTATGCGATCTATCATTCTCGTCAACGCAAAAGGTGAGAAGATAGAACCGAAGATTCTAGAGGAGGAGCATGAGATGATTCAGGAGGATTATCATTTTGATTCGAGTCCCATGGGATCAGAGGGGTTTGATTGGGATCAGTACAGTTATGAGGCTCAGTTGGTACAAAATCCTCTTTATTAGGCGGATGCTACATCTTCTTGTGATAATCCGCTCTTTGAGGTGGATGTTGATTCTACTTTTGACCCTGATTTAGGCAAGAGCGTTGATCATAGTATTGGAGATTCCGTCAGTGCATCGAGATTTCAGACAGAGCTCGTTAAGGAGATTTTCAGTGTGTACATGGTCAGGAGTTTACATAGTTTCACTTTCAGTCATAATGTACATGACCTGTTTCAGATGCACAATTCTGGTATGCACGTGTTAGACATGTTGGATGATAGCATATCTCATGCGGTTTTAGGGAGCAAGTGTTGTCAGTGGTTTGACTTGCTTTCTTATGAGTTCCTCTCTCCTATGACAGATGGTGTTGAGATTGACAAGGTACAGCATGATGATCCAATTGATCAGATTTGGGAGTTACAGGAGACAGTTGATGACAGTAGGGACATTTCACGGCACTATCCTTGGGATCCTGGTGGAGTGATTGATTCTTTGCTGTTGAGATTGCTTGCGGACAAGCAATTTCCGGGAGGGCGGACTGTAATGTCCCCTTTTTCGGCATGATCATGTTTGATGGTGGTTAGCCTATTTCTCAGACTCTCGTAGGCTAACAGGTTGGTTAGAGGGTCAGTGGTACTTTCTGGAGAGTTTGATCGTTCTGGTTTTCAAAGCCCAGTGATTGGTTCACAGCAGGCGTTGGCAGTGCAGGAGTCGACAGCTTCTGACGGCACAGGATTATATGGTGTTTTGAGTGAGTTATGGGTTTTTAAGTGATTTAAATATTAATTGATTTAATATTTAATTATAAAGTCAAATTGACTTTATATTTTTAAATCACTTAAATATTCTCTAAAAGTGATTTAATATTTTACATCACTTAAATGAATAAAGTGCGCCCAAGTATTTAATTCATATACTATTGAAATGAATTAAATATTATTTAAAAGATTTTAATATCCAAAAGTGGCGTATTTTCTTGGGATTCGTGCCTTTGCATAAAAGGGCATTTCTGGCAATGAGAAACTCACCTTTTGACAATTTGACTTTGCCTTGTGCTATTTCCTGTGCATTCTCCTGTGATCAGGGTTTGAACAATTTTTCCATTGAAGAACGATAACTCTTCAGTGTTGAGCACTTTTGAGGCTGTGAGAGATCAGCTGAATTTGTGCAGTTTGTGAGAGCTTCATACAGAGGTTCTACTGGGCTTGAGCTGTGTTTCCTATTGGATTTCTTTATCAGTTTCAGAGGGTTTTGGGAGATGGCGCCTTCATTTCATCTGGCAGACATCATACTTCTTGGCCGTACCTTCTAAGTGAGAATTCAGGTTGTTTGCAGTGAAGTGCGTGGCTCTTGTGCAAGGGCGTTTGGGCATTTCTTGGAGAAACGCCTTCTTTTCTGAGGGTTTCTCTTCATCATTTTAGGCGTTTGGCTTGTACTCTTCATCTGCCACCGTTTTCAGGCTGGATTTTGCATTTTGTAGCTTTCTACACCAGATTTGGTCAGTTTTTCACCATCTTGGCTGGCAAACTGGACTACTTTCTTAAATAAATAATCTGGACATTCCGGGTATGTTTATGAGTTCTAAATCCATTGTTGAGCATATTTATTATCTTTTGTATTGTCAATTCGCCTGAAATAACTCAGATTTACATTTTCTATGCATTTATGTTGTGCGCCCCTTCTCTTCTGTCTATCAAACTTTCTCTAAAAAACTAAATAACACTAAAAGACTTAGAAAAATTGGGGTTTTGAGTTGAGAGCCAGCAGGGCTCATCACACACACCAGGATTAATTACTCAATTTGAATTTGATTTTGTTACTGAATGTCTTCTGCTATTTATTACTAAATTTGGTTTTGTTCTATCAGTAATGAAGGGGACATTAATCAAATTCAGTAATAAATAAGTGAAGAAATTCATTGGATTCCAGTTCCAGCAATAGTTTGCTTAAGGATGGTGGGAATACTAATTTAAAATGCCCATTCAAATGAATGAAACTTTCCCAGATTTCGTGAATGTAAATTGTGAAAAAAAACAAGTGTGTAATACTGCCACGGAAAGAGTAGACTCTTCTGTTATTTGCTTCATCTTTGAGTATGCTCACCTCATAAAGTTGAAATACAATGCTGTAAAGAAATTTTTAATTTTTAAATTTGCAAGTAGTAGTAATTTGTTCCAAGAGACCCATATAGACAAAGAAATCGAGCAGCAAGATTACAATATTGCTTCATCTTTGAGTATGATCACCTCATAAAGTTGAAATACAATGCTGTAAAGAAATTTTTGAATTTTTAAATTTGCAAGTAGTAGTAATTTGTTCCAAGAGACCAATATAGACAAAGAAATTGAGCAGCAAGATTACAATATTGATATGGCTATATGGATATCATTGACTCTTATGTAGAAACATTAATGGATTTCAAATTTGATTGCTAATTTTTAGTAAACTTTATAGAATATGTTGAATACTCACCCTCATTTTCTATCATATTATTACAATCTCAAATGACACACAAATGGGTATGTTAGCTTAATCCGAAATTGTTATCACCATGTAATATCCTGAGCCAAAACAATAATGCAAATCTGATTCTTAACCTCCCACAACACTTATTATTTGGATAACACTATCAGGCCCTAGTATTCCATCAATAATATCATTAAATTTCAAACAGCAATGACAAACATAACTCTGATCTTCTTATTAAAATGAACAACAAATAACAGATGTAAATCCTAATCTTTTTCTTATTATAATAATGACTGTATTACATTCAAATGGTTATGTAATATTGGTAACTACAATAGCAATTCATACCAATTGCAATGGAAAATCAGAACATGCAGCTCAAGTCTGCTTCCCATGAACCTCAAACATGAACTTTATATGAGATCGCCCTCCAAAATCACTATGATTTTCGTCCTAAGATTCCCACGCTTGAACACAAGTGCTCAAAACAGATTCTAAAAGGAATTTCAGTTAAGAATAAATGATGATCCTGAATGAAAACATTTGCTATTTTATATCCTCCATAAACAAAACAGATTGGCCACCAAGCACACCCACAATTTCAAATTTGAACAGCAATCATCGGCAGGAAAGATTCCACTTTGAAAGTTATAGGCCAAAAACAAACTATTGGAAACAATACAACACATGTTGGGAAGTTAAGAGGGGAACAAAAACACGAGTGGAAATATCAGGGATTAAGGGTTGGCCATACCACAAGACTCAAACTATAGTTGGGGTATCAAGGGTCAAGCAATTTGCAAGATGGTAAGGGCAAGTCCAAAAGTCTGACAAATACAATGGCAAGAAGGGGAACAAATGGAAGGCATGATAGGATGGAGAAGTTTGAAACTCCAACAAGGAGAAAGGCTAGTGGAGTTAGAAGCAAAGACATACTCGGGAAGGGAAAACACACAACAAACAAAAACATGGAAGACACAAATATAGACCTAATATATACAGACTTAGATTGACTAGAAACGGAACATGAAAAGTCCACCCACTCAAAATTGCTTATCCTCAAGCAATTGCAGGTCCAGATATTCCAATACCTATAGACCTTCCCACATTGCATCCTCCGTCAAAAGGTCTTTCCACTGAATTAGGTACTCCTTGGTGCTTTTGTTTCTCAACTTCCTCCCCCTTACATCCATGATTGCTTTGAGAATTGAAACCAATTTGTTGTCCTCATCAATCAAAGGCGACTCATTTAAGAATTCTATACGTTTGCCTAGCGCCTTTTTGAGGCAAGACACCTAAAAAGCATTGTGTGTCTTGCTTCTCTCTAGCAGCTCCAACTCAGAGACCACGTCACCAATCCTTTTTAGAATTTTGTATGGCTCGTACAATCGTAGTTTTTCCTTCAAGGAAGATTGCTTGTATGGCTATAATCTCACAAAAATTATGTCTCTAATTTCACATGTTCACTCAATAGAATGACAATCTACATACATCTTATGTTAGTTTTGAGCCTGTTGAAGATTATTCTTGAGTGACTTCAAAATGTGTTGACTCTATTTGATCACATCACTTGCTCACAATACCTTGATATCCACTAGAATGAGATAAGTGAAACTTCGAGCTTCATACTCATACAAGGCCATTAACAGTGTCATCTTGATTGACATGTGGTAGGTGGTGTTGTAATAGTGCTCCCCCAAGTAGAGCCATTTGATCCAAAGTGTTCTACTATTCAACAACATAATTTCTTAAATAATCTTCCACCCATTTGTTCACAATCTCGGTTTGGCCATTTATTTGCAAGTGGCAGTTGGTGTGGGGGTGAGCTCAGTTCCTATCAAAGAGAAGAGGTCTTGACAAAACAAACTCATGAAGTGATTGTCTCTATCACTCACAATGCCCTTGGGTAATCCATGGAGTTCCATCACTTCCTTGAAAAACAAATCCGCCCTTTGTGGCACCTTGAAATTTAAAGAGATGGCAAAGAAATGTGTATACTTCATTAGTCTATCCACAATAACATATATACAATCCTTAGCTTGGACTTTAGATATCGTGTGATGAAATCTATCGAAACACTTTTCCATTTCTACTCTAGGATGGATAAAGGCTGCAATAGACCTACAAGGAATGCTTGTTCTATTTTTCTCTTTTGACAAAAGATGCTTTCTTTGATATGGTTGAGGACATCATCCTTGAGTCCCTTCCATGTGAACCTTACCCTAATCTATTTGTAGGTCTTGAGGTACCCAAAGTGGCTCGCCAAGGGAGTATCATGAACAACTCACAAAATCTTTCCTTTCATCCTTGATTCTAGTACCAAGTAGATTCTTTCTTTGTAGAGAATGAGTTCATTACAAACTATGTACATGTCGTCCAATAAATTCCCTTCCAACACATCATTTGCAAACATGTTCTTAATACTCTACTATGATTTCATTCTTCCAATCTACAAAGATATGAGACATGGAACATATATTTGTCATTCTAGGCAATGTATCAACACCAACATTCTTCTTCCCTTTAACATACTCAATATCAAAGTCATAGGCTTGGAGTTTGCTCACTAATTTTTGTTGCCACTCATTTAGATCCTTCTAAATGAAGAAATAACTCAAGTTGTGATTAGTTTTAACCACAAATCAGCCACCAAGTACTACTTGAATTTGACGAATGTGTGCACGATAGCCATCATTTCCTTATCATACATGGAGAATTGCCTTTCCAACTCTTAAAAGCAATCGAATGCTTGTTTTGGGTGAGCATGGCTTCAATTCCTTCTTTCAATGCATCACATTTTGGTGTGAAAGGAATAGTGAAACTGGAAGTGTTGACACAGAAACAAGCTCATTACCTCTTTTAGTCTGTCAAATGTGTGTCGTGCATCCTTAGTCCACACAAAGGGCACAACTAGTTGGGAGAAACCCTTAACAAAATGCCTATAATAGTTGCAAAGGCCTAAGAATGTTCACAACTATGTCAAGGTCTTCCAAGGAGGCCAGTCCCAAATTGCTTTGATCTTTTCCATGTCCACTTGCACTCCCTTTGCACTGATGATGTGAGCTAGATACAAGATCTTTCTCATAGCAAAATCACACTTTGACTCTTTGGGAAAACAACATTTACACTTCCAAAATTCCCAACACTTAATCAATATGTGCTCCTCCCACGTCTTGTTGTAGATCAAAATTCCCAACTTTGACTCATAGGTGCTCCTCCCACATCTCGTTGTAGATCAAAATGTCATCAAAGAAAGCAAGGACAAACTTTCTCATTTGTTTGTAGAAGACCTAATTCATGCATGATTGGATGGTTGCTAGAGCATTTGTCCAACCAAAAAACATGACCAAAAACTCATAGTGTCCATAGTGACACTGAAAAGTGATGAGGGTCAAGCCGCCCGAAACCACACAAATCACAACAATAGATATTAACACAAAAGATGCGAGACAGACAAAAAAAAACCCACTTTCAATTATTTTCAGATAATGAAATTACAGATTCAAAACTTACATGCTACAGCCTCATGGGCTTGATTCATTACAACAAAATCAACTCTGAAAAGAAAATATATTATTCGGAGCCACAATCTACACTATTGGAGCCACCTTCTACAACCCCCACTTAGCCCATTTTATTTTACCCAATAACCGCCCTAGAATGTTCTAGAAAGTTCAACTTTCTCTTTTGTTTTGGCGCCAAAAGTTCCGCCGTTTGATTTATGGGCTAGGAAGAAATTTTAATGGAATTCACTTTTTAGAGGGGCAACTTCGCAGGGCCATAACTTTTGATCCAGGTGTCCGATTTGCTATTATTGCATATCGTTAGAAAGCTCTCGAAGAGATCTATAGCATGTGAACCCACCGTAGGTTAGTTAGTCAACCTTTCAAGTTGTTTCGGGGCCTCTAAAGTCTTCATATCTGAAATTGAAGCTGCATTGGAGAAATTTCTCGAGACGGAAACTTTAATATCTCCCAAATCATGCAAGGTATTGAGGTGATTCTTTTGCAACCAGAAATGTTTTTCAATTCTGCTCCTTGGGGTAAATTTAAAGGTCCATACGAGCCCATTTAGGCCGACTTATTAAAAATAGTAAGTGCTTGTTTTTCGCTATTTTTAACGCCTGACTGTCTTACACCCCTTAAGTGCCATCATGGGACTCAAAACAACTAAAGAAAATAAAGAAAACATTTTTTTTTGGTGATACAAGATTGCCCTACACCTCTGGATGCTCCTGCATCAGACACCCAAGGTAATTTGAAAAGTGACCTTGTCACTTCTCAAGAGTCAGAGGGAAACCAAGATAGTTAACCTCAGCCTCAAACAACCATGATGAATCTTCAACATGCCTTCCTCTCCATTTCACCAAGTACTCTACATATTGTCTGTTTCTTGTGCTTTTACCCACACAGCTATCCAAGATTTTTTCTATCTCTTCCTTCTCTGAAGTAGGTGTTGGAATTTTCCACAGTTCTTTTATCGGCCCCTCCTCTATATCACCTTCATGATACTGTATCAAATCAGCAATGTTGAACACAAGAGAAATGTTTATTCCACTAGGCAACTCTACCTCATAAGCATTCCCTGAATCATGCTTCTTTAGGATCTTGCGTGGTCCAAACTTCTTCATCTTTAACTTGTTGTATATACCAACTGAAAACCTTTCCTTTCACAAATGAACCATGACTTCATCTCCTAACTGGAACTCCTTATACCTCCTTTTCTGATCCGCCTAAGCCTTATATTGTGAGTTCATTTTATTGATATGTTTCTTCACCTCTTCGTGCAAATTCTTCAGGTGCTCAGTGAAATCTTCAGCCTCAACACTACTCTTCTCCCCCTTATCCATTTTTTTCTGAGTTCAGAAGCAATTCTTGGACTACTCCCATACACAATCTAGAATAGTGATTTACCAGTGCTCCTCATGACAGAATTATTATAAGCAAATTTTGCTTGTGGTATAATCAAATCCCATCCCTTAGGCTTATCTCCTACTAAGCATCTTAGCAGGTTACCCAAACTCCTATTCACCACCTCTATTTGTCCATCAGTTTGTGGATGGTGTGCAAAATTGAACTTCAAATCTGTCTTCAACTTCTTCTATAATGTCCTCCAGAAATAACCAACAAATTTGGTATCTCTGTCTGAAACTATACTCTTTGGTAGACCATGTAGTCTCATCACCTCTCTAAAAAACAACACTACAACATGAACAGCATCACTAGTCTTATGACACGGAATGAAATGTGCCATCTTTGAAAATCTATCCACCACCACAAATATGGAATCATGCCCTCTCTCTGTCCTTGGCAAGCCAAGAACAAAATCCATGCTAATATCCTCCCATGGGCTCTCAGGTATAGGTAATGGCTGATACAATCCAGTATTCTGACTTGTTCCTTTCGCCATCTAACATACTCTGCAACTTTGTACAAACTTCTTCACATCTTGTTGTAACTGTGGCCAATAATAATACTCACTGACAAGAGCAATGGTCTTATCTCGACCGAAATGTCCATCCAATCCTCCACTATGCTTCTCCTTGATTAGATTCTCTCTCATAGAACTCCTTGGAATGCACAATTGGTTTCCTCTAAACAACATCCCATCTTGGATTAGGAAATCCAACCATCTTGTCCTATCCGATGTAACAAGTTCCAAACAAGCCTTCCAAGCTTCTGCAAAGTTTGGATCTTCAGGATACAAACTCTTGAGTTCATTGAACCCAACAACCTCTATATTCATTTCTATCAACAAATTTTGCCTTCTACTCAAGGCATCTACAACTTTGTTTGACCTTCCACTCCTGTGCTTCAAAACAAAGGCATAACTTTGCAAAAACTCAACCCATTTTAAGTGCCTTTGATTTAATTTTCCTTGACTATTGAGATACTGCAAAGCCTGGTGATCGATATATAAAACAAATTCTTTTGGCAACAAATAGTGTATCCATTTCTTCAAAGCCTGAACTATAGCATAAAACTCCTGATCATAGACAAAATATTTCTTCTTAGCATCATTCAACTTCTCACTAAAATAGGCAACAGGCTTACCTTCTTGACTCAAAACAACTCCTATGGCAGTGCCACTAGCATCACAATCTACCTGAAAGACCTTATTGAAATTTGGAAAAGCCAAAACAGGTTGCTCTGTGACTTTCTTCTTCAACATATCAAAACTTTTGGCTGCTCCGGTAGTCCACTTAAACTCTTTTCTATCCCCTCTCATCGCTTCAGTTAGAGGTGCACAAATACTACTGAAATTCTTAATAAACTTTCTGTAAAAACTTGCTAGACCATGAAATGAGCTTACCTCTATAACATTCCTCGAGGTAGGCCATTCAATGATAGCTCTCAGCCTCTCACCTTCTCTGGATCCATTTTAAGACCCTCTACTGAGACAACAAATCCTAGATACACCAACTCTCTCTTCACAAAACTAAATTTCTTCAAATTAATCAACAGCTTCTCCTGCTTTGCTTCTCAAAAACTCTTTGGATATGCATCAAGTGCTCCTCCAATGTCTTACTAAAAATCAAAATATCATCCAAATAAACAATAACAAATTTTCCTAAAAATTCTTTCAATACCTCATTCATAAGCAGCATAAATGTGCTTAGTGCATTGGTTAGCCCAAAAGGCATGACTAACCACTCATACAAGCCTTCCTTGGTTTTAAATGTTGTCTTCCATTCATCTACTTCTCTAATCCGAATCTAGTGATATCCGTTCTTCAAATCTATCTTCGTGAAGTACTTAGCTCCACTCAAACAATCCATAATGTCATCCATTCTCGGCAAGGGAAATCTATACTTGATGGTGATCTTGTTGATGGCTCTAGAATCTGTACACATCCGCCATTCCCCATCCTTCTTTGGTGCTAGTATTGCAGGTACTGCACATGGACTCAAACTCTCTCTGATCAATCCCTTCCGCAACAACTCTTGCACTTGTCTGTTCAACTCTTCACTCTCTGCTAGAGTCATACGATGAGCTGCCTTATTCGGCAAATTGGCTCCAGGAATCAAGTCCATTTGATGACTGATCTTTCTTACTGGAGGCAAACCTTCAGGTACGTTATCAAAAATAATAGCTTGAAACTCATTCAACAAATTTGAGACCTCTACAGGTACCTCAGTAGTATCTTCTTTGTCAATTCTAGGGATCAATGCAAAACACATATGCTCATGCCTCATACCTTCTAGGAACTTTCTTCCATCGACCAAACAAATTCTTGCATTACTGCATACCTTTTCTTTTGCCTCTTTCAAGGGCTTCAACTTATGACGAACCCTATCCTTTGTCAAAGAATAGGTGTTGGCATGTCCATCATGTACTGCTCGCCGATCAAACTGTGACAGTCTACCTAACATATGACAAACATCCATAGGCATAATATCACACAATACCTCATCATGGTAATTTCCAATCTTGAACTTTACCAAACATTGTTCATTTACCAAGGCTTTATGGTCCTTCTGCAACCAAGCAATCTGGTATGGGTTCGGATGCCTTCTTCTCTCCAACCGCAACTTACTAACCATTTCTTTTGAAACAAGGTTATCAGTACTACCTCCATCAATAATAACATTGTAACCTTTACCTTCACACTTACATTTGGTGCGAAACAAATTATTCTTTTGAGTTGGTTCCTTCTCATTCAACAAGGCTCTTCTAGTAACAAGAACCTCTCCTCTTTCCGCATCCTCAGAATGTGAAGATCAGCATCTTCATCTACATGTGGAACTCGTGCATTACCCTTAGGTCTTCTATTTGTCCTTCCTTGATGTTGAGGACACTCATAGGCTCTATGTCCTTCTCCACACTCGAAACAAGTTCCACGAAAGCCTCCTCTTCTTCCTCTTCCTCTTTGGTCTCCATTATTTTGATCACGAGGACGGTAGGTGTAATCTCCTTTTTGGTTCTGGCTGCTACTAGAGCCTTCACCCTTCTTTTGATCTTCATTTCAACCTCCATATGACTGTCCACCAATCTTACCTCCACGGCCTGCACCTCGTTGTTTGTTCTCAAACCTCTTGTTCAGCCATTCAACCTTTAGAGAAAACTGATAAGCGTCCTCAATGGTGGTCATTCTTACCAGTGCCAATTCTTCCTATATGCTTGGCTTCAACCCGTTAATATAATAAGCAACTTTCTCTTTATTTGCCTCAAAATGTCTTGTCTGAATCAGGACCTTGTGATATTCCTCTATGTATTCTTTCACGTCCTTGTTCCTTGCCTCAAGCTCTGCATCTTCTTGAGTAGCTCCAATTCGTAATCGACTCGAATAAATTGTTTCTTCAATTTTGACACCATTTTGTCCCATCTAGAATTTTTATCTTTCCCTTGTCTTCCTCTTTCTAACTGGACCTCTTTCCACCATATACTGGCATGACCTTTCAATTTTGTCTTTGCAAACCTCACTCTGTGAGGATCTTCAATCTCCTCAAACTCGAAAAATTCCTCCATGTCATTGATCCAATCGATCAATTCTTCAGGATTCAGACTTCCACTGAAAGTTGAAACCTCCATTTTAGGTCTCTTCCCAATGCTTGAGATCACTCACAACAATCTTCTTTCTCTAGGATCCATTGGATCCTACTCTTCCTCTTCTGTTTCATCTTCACTATCATCTTTGTCTTGTTGCACATCTCTTCTTTGAACCTCTTGTTGCAAGGTTTCTAACTACCTTCTAAGGGCTCTGATTTCATCTCTAGGTGGATCTCTTCCTCCACCACCTCAACCTCTACCTCTGCCATGTTGGGCAAGTCTTGGAGGCATCTTGAACTCAACCCACACTCACAAGTCCTGTTGCAACTGTCTCACGTTCGACGCTCTGTTACAGGCTTAGGAACTCTTGCTCGAATACCACTTGATGAGGGCCAAGCCACCCGAAACCACACAAATCACAACAATAGATACCAACACAGAAGATGCGAGACAGACAAAAAAAAACTCACTTTCAATTATTTTCAGATAATAAATTTACAGATTCAAAACTTACATGCTCCAACCTCATGGGCTTGATTCATTACAACAAAATCAACTCTAAAATGAAAATATATTATTCAAAGCTACAATCTACACTATTGGAGCCACCTACAACCCCCACTTAACCCTTTTTATTTTACCCAATAACCACCCTAGAATGTTCTAGAAAATTCAACTTTCCCTTTAGTTTTGGCACCAAAAGTCCCACCGTTTGATTTTTGGCCTAGAAAGAAATTTTAATGAAATTCACTTTTTAGAGGGGCAACTTCGCGGGGCCATAACTTTTGATCCGGGTGTCCGATTTGCTATTATTGCATATCGTTGGAAAGCTCTCGAAGAGATCTACAGCACGCGAACCCATTGTAGGTCAATTTGTCAACCTTTCAAGTTGTTTTGAGGCCTCTAAAGTCTTCATATCTAAAATTGAAGCTACATTGGAGAAATTTCTCGAGATGGAAACTTTAATATCTCCCAAATCGTGTAGGGTATTGAGGTGATTCTTTTGCGACCGAAAACGTTTTTCAGTTCTGCTCCTTGGGGTAAATTTTCAGGTCCATACGAGCCCGTTTAGGCCGACTTACTAAAAATAATAAGTGCCCTTTTTTGCTATTTTTGACGCCTGACTATCTTACACCCTTTAAGTGCCACCATGGAACTCAAAACAACTAAAGAAAACAATTTTTGTGGGTGATGCAAAATTTCCCTACACCACTAGATGCTCCTACAACAAAAAGCCATCTTGTGAATATCCTCATCTCAAACTCTGACCTGATGGTAGCTTGACTTGAGATCTATTTTTGAGAAATAGATTGCTTGGTGAAGCTCATCTATCAATTCATCAATCCTGGGAATGCGGTATCAATCTTGATAGTTTTCTTATTCTATACCCTATAATCAATGCACATGCACATTGTGCCATCTTTCTTCTTCACCAAAACTACAAAGAAAGCAGAGGGACTTGCGTTGGGTCTAGTGTGCCTTATTTCCAATAGTTCCTTAATTGCTTTTTTATTTCCCCCTTATGTCTCCTAGGTGGCGATAGGGAGTAGTGATGATGGGCTTAGCACCCTCCACCAACTCAATGACATGCTCAACACCTCTGTTTGGTGATCTCCCTGGAGTAATGTTGTTGAATACCTTATTGTGCTTGTCCAAGATACTCTAAACATCCACATGATATGCCTTCTTCCCTTTGATGAGTTTTGTGACAATCACCAATGTCCAAGTTGCTTGCACATGGCCAAAAATTCCTCTCCATTCTCTTAGCCTATGCAATCCTTGGTGCTTTATTTGTCATTCCTCATAGTATCACTTCTTTTCCCTTTGATTGAAACTTCAGTTCTATGGTTTGGAAATTTTGTGTATCTCTCTTAATGAGCTTAGCACTAGATACTTAGGATTATATTTGTGTCTCCTATGCTAACAACATAGAAGTCATCCTTCATTTCATATCCTCCCAAATTACAATTCAATTGAGAGATCTATTTATTACATTGGATGGTGAAATTGTCAGCCACCATAACACTAAACCCTTCAAAGTCCTTTGTCTTGAGGCCTCGCTTGACCACTTGTCCCTCATCAATGAAGTTATGAATGACACCAATGTCATTGAGTACAACTACCCTTTGACCTCACTAAACCCTACAAATGCAAAGGGGATTGTACCTTGGAGTACTAGAGAGTATGGCAAGAGTGCCTACTGCCATGGCTCCTTCCTCTTTTGGTTGGTATTCTTCTTCTCCAATCTCCTATCCAAGTTCTGTACTCTTCAACTCAAGTTCCTCAAATCCCAATTTATCATCAACCCTTACCTCAATGTAATGCACTTGTCCTTTCCCAAGACATCTATGTTCAAGTGACCATGGCTCCTTGCAACGAAAAATATAGCTTCTTCCTCCTCAATTCATTCCTCACCTCAATGTCTAGGTATGATGGGAAATTCTTGGTTTGTTGTAATATTTTGTAAAAAGGCTTCTTTGGAATGAAAAATTTGATCTAGAACTTAATCTTCAGCATGGAAGCTTGTAGTGCCAAAGCCTGCTCAATTGCCACTTCTATGGTAGGTGGTTCAAAATCCTTGACAAACCCCTTGAGAGATTTAGTTAACCCTTTGATGAAGAGCATAGTCAATCTTCTCTTTGTGATGTTTGGCACTATTATCAACAGCTTCTGAAACTATGTTACATATTTCTCCACAAAACCACACTATGAGAGCTAAGCCAAATCTATGAAATAAACTTCAAGATCCTTCCAACCAAACCGTTCAATCAAAAGTTTGAAAAATTCATCATATAAATTGATGGGTCCATGACCTTGAGTGATCAAACCGTGGTGCCACCACTCATGCATAGTACCCTCCAAATGCAAGGTGAGAAACTTGATTGCTTTATCATCAGTCATCAAATTGAGGGATAGATATCTATCTAGCTTATGTACCCACAAACAAGACAAGCTGAGCATCTATTAGATCCATCATAGGGAGAGAGTGTCAACTTCCCCAAAGCTTGTTGCACATCTCTCTAAAAGGCTTGCAACCTAGGATTAGGTTTGTAACCATTCCAGGGCTTCTTCGTATTCATATAATTGGTGAGTAATATTTCACTTTCAATCTCCTCAAGAAGAGCTTTGTATTCTACTGGCAAGCCCTAATATCATCCAATAATGAGTTATGGGCTTCAGGCTCTAAAGCCTCTACCTCCTTATTCAAAAAGGTAGGTTGGTTGGGTCTTGTAGTTGAAACAAGAACAATCCTTTGTGTGTGGCTCTAAGTAGCATCCAGATTATTACCCTCATAAGCACTTGCTTCACCCATCAATTGTCTAGGTGTATTCATATTATTATCCATCTTGTGAAACAACAGTACCATCATATCAATCATCAAATCAACCTTTTTTCAGGCCAACCTAAGCTCGGGGTTGTATGCATTCGTTCTCCTCTCTCTTTCTACCATATTGTTATGCTTTGCAACAAATTCTATAAGAGACATTTTAGTTTCTAAACTCTCTTAGGATTGATTTTGTTTCCAAATCTCCCTCGTGATATCTCATTGTTTTGTCACTATACTGCATAAAACTAAAACATGCAAAGTTGAACTCTAAACACACAAATTGGCATGATCACCAACTCTCGTACCACTATAATATCCCGAGCCAAAATAGTAATGCAAATGCAATTCTTAAACTTCCACCAAACACTTATTATTTGGATAGCAACATATTGAGCTCTAGTATTCCATCGAAACTTAGACAACTCAAATTAAATATATTGTTTATGCATTAGTAATATCATTATATTTCAAGCAACAAATTACAAACATAACTTCCAATCTTTTTATTAAAATGAACAACAAATAACAAATGTAAATCCCAATCTCTTTCTTATTAGAATAATGATTGTATAACATTCTCTGTTTTGTAACATCAATAACTACAACAACAATTCATACCAACAGCAATGGAAAATTAGATCAATACAATGCGGCTATTTTGGTTAAGTGTAGATGATGATCCCAAATGAAAACATTGCTCTTTTATATCCTTCACAAACTAAACAAGTTGGCCACCAGGCACAACCACAACTTCAAAATTGAGCAATGATCATGGAGAAGAAAGATTCCACTTTGAAAGTTGTGTATGTTGGAACTCAATCCTGTAATGTCAATTTTTTGTCGATTCCCTCAGATCTTGTGTCTAATACTCTTTGACTCGCTATTAATAACCACTTTGAGAAATCATTTTGTGGGGTCTTAAGTTGTTAAATTTTCCTAAGTGTGGTCTTCTGCCATTCCCCACATGCCTATTATGTGTTGTAG
Source organism: Sequoia sempervirens (assembly GCA_007258455.2). Classification (NCBI taxonomy): domain Eukaryota; kingdom Viridiplantae; phylum Streptophyta; class Pinopsida; order Cupressales; family Cupressaceae; genus Sequoia; species Sequoia sempervirens. The sequence continues at coordinate 74,932,659 of VDFB02086081.1, read as the reverse complement.
TTTCCAAATTTCCAACAGCTATCTAAGTGTTTAGGTTGTAGGTTGAACTATCTAAGTTTGTGCAAATTGTCAAAGTTGTTGGAATTTCCTTGCCAAGTATACTTTTTGTTCACCTCCACTTCCCTTTGTTCCTTGTCAGCACTTCGGACTTGGTTGTCCCAACATACCTTTCCCCCAAGGTCCAATAGTCTATATTCCTTTTGTATTTGTCAAATTTGTAGACTTCCCTCTCCCTTCATGCCTCCTGCTAGAAGTCTGACTTTATACTTATTGGTCCATCAGACTTTTCCCTCCCCAAGTACTCTTTCCCCTCTCTTGGGTACTTATTCCAAGGTATCCCCGAATTTTGATCCTTGACAATCTACACTATATTTTCTCATTTGAGTTGTACTTTCGAACTTCCTCCATTCTCCCTACCTCCATGTCATGAGTTCCCTCCACCTCCAACTCCCAACACCTCAACCAAAGGCATAAAGTATGAGTTTCCCCCGACCCCCAACATATCAAAACTCCCATACCTTTTACCATTTGACCTCACCTACCTCCCTATACACCCCAAAAAACACTTTTTGACTAGGGTTGATGTCATCATTTTACTATTTAGGGTTTCTCCTACTCAAAAAATTACTATTCCAAAAGCATGTGGATTTATATGTTTGCAGCAATGAAGAAGAAACAACTTGAAAACCCTAAAATAAACTTAGAGTTTGACAATCTGTTAATCAACTCAAATGGCACTTATAATTCATTCTTCAGGATTTGTAAAAAAATGACAAAGCCGACCAATGTTGGATTAAATGCAATTGTTAGGTTTTGTGGCATGTTTTCTTCACACCATCCTCTAGTAACATTTGAAACAGATTTTACAATTCTCCTAAACCATTACATGCTAGATCTAGAGGCATAATGAATGAAAAAATACTTTGCAAATTTGTGCAAAGTTCCTCCATAACACCCACATAGATTGCAACACTTTTCTTGGCAATTTTCACATGTTTTGGAACACACACCATCACAATTTTGTTATCCTCAGGCTTCCTTGAATGAGAAAAACAACAAAACTTGTTATGAACTATAATATTTCTTGGAAATAAATGCAAAAATCGAAAATATAGTAGAACACTTTGAGGGGGTAACCTCCAATAATTAGATAATAATATACGAATTCAATATTTGATGATATATGGGAGAGAGTTTTCTTCCTTATTTATAGGGATAAATATATAATGACACACCCCTTCATTCTAGTTAAGAGGGGTTAAGGTATTAACTAAGAATAATGTTAAGGTTGAGCATGCCACAAGTGTTTATCCTTATTATACTTAAGAATATATAATATATACTTAGGGATATATGATATTAGTGTCATAACATCCGCATCCCCTTCAAAAAAGTGTTGTCATTAATTCTTAGCAACTTTAGAGTCTTTTAGATGAATTGTTCATCATTCCATGTTGTATCTTCAATTAAAAAATTCTTCCACTTGACGAGGAATGTGAAGATGGCTCTATTTTATAAATACTTCACTCGTTTCTCAATGATTGCCATAGGTTCTAAAAGAAACTTGCATTCATTATCTAACTTAGGCAATTCTAACTAGATTGGAATATTGCATTTATGAGGCTCTTTATGGGTGATCTTGTTGAGCTCCTTGTACCATGGATAATCCTTCTAGTCAAGCATATTCATAGGGGATAAATAGGCACCTTTGTAGAGTTGAACAATGCTTCTACGTATTAATTCAATGTCAAGATTATGGTCTCTAATTAGAGGTAGAACCTTGGGAGTCTTGAAATACTTGATGATATTGAATGATCTCTTGAAGTTTTGGCCAATCTTTAGTTGTCACATCTTGTGCTTCTATAAAACGTAATTGTGCCCCCTATATTGTAACAACATTTCTTGAGCAATTTTTCCATCCTATGGCAGCTAATAATTTCACTTGGTGGTGATTGTATCCCCAAAATTTTATACTTTTTCCCATGTGTACTAAAAGTCATGGATAAGTGTTGAAAATTGAAAGACATTGTGCCCAATTGTTTATGCCATTGCACACCCAAAACTACATCTACTCCCCTAAAAGGGATGACAAACATTTCTGAATCTAGTTGATTATTTCCCATTTAGAGTTTTATATGATGGCATTTACCACCACAAGAGAGTTGTTTCCCATCAACTCTCATGACTTGAAAATTAGAGACTGGATAAACAAAACAATTGAGCTCATTAGTTAATCTTCTATCAATAAAATTATGTGTACTACAGTATAAACCAACACTTTCACATTTTTCTTTTTAATATTACCCATGCTTTGAGTGTTTGTGGTGTATTTGTTCCATTTACTGCATGTAGGGAGATAGTAGTATTTTCTTCCTTGGAATCTTCATTCTTAAGTTTTACATTTAGTTTTTCTGTAGGTACTTCTCCCTCTTCTTCAACCTTATTATTTTTCTCACTACTAGAACAATTATGACCCCTTGACCATTTTCTATCACAACTCCAACATAGGTCTTTTTCTCTTTTCTCTATCTCTTGTTTTACTAATTTCTCTTACGTTAAAGAATTTGTCTATGCTTTTGTTCAGAGGATTAGTCACATTTTTGTCATTTACTCTTATGGCTTCACCTTGCAAGGAACTTTTTATGGTGTTTTGTTTCTCAATATGCAAAGCTTGCTGCATAGCTTTCCTAACTATAAAGGGTTCTAACAAACGAACATCATGCTGAATTTGGTCCTTAAGTCCACTGATGTACAATTATAGCCTTTGGTAAGGTGTCACCTTGAGAGCTCAAATTGCCAATCTCAAATGTTGAGCATTATATTCAGCTACAAACTTTGATTGTTTTACAAAATTTAATTGGGTAAAATAGCTTCTAATGCATGGTTGCTCATAGAATGTTGTTAATTCATTACTAAATTCTTTCCAACTAAACATTTGTCCTTGCTTGTCACTCATCTTCCATTGGTACCATTGGTAAGGTCCTAATTCTAAATATAGTAAGGCTATGTAGACCATGGCATTATTTGGTATATTATGAACTTTAAATTATTATTCCATGAGGCTTATCCATGAAATTATATTTCTACCATCAAACTATGGATGTCTATTCTTAGTAGGTTCAATCATTGACTTTTAAAAGGTGCTTCTATCCCTTGATATTGTTTGTTAGGGTTGTACTCATCTTGGTAGTTTTGTTCGGGCTTTAATTCTAATAATAATTCCTTCTTACACCTATCTAAACCCTCATATAAGGATGTTACAAATGAATCAAATAATTTACCCTTAATGAAATGTACCACTGTTTCATGTCCTTGTGGAATTTTTTCCTCAATTTTAGGTGGTGGACAGTAAAAAGTGTCATTGAATTTAATATTCATAGAAAAGTCTTTTGGCCCTAAAGATGACATGGCTTCAAGAGTGTTTTTATTTTTAATTCTAGATTATTATTTTTATTATGTAATTGGGCTAATATTTAGTATTTGTTGTAACTAAAAATTTAGAATAGATAAAATTTGATGTTTGTGTTTTTGACCAAACTTTCACCACTAAATTAAGGAATATATTTGGTGTCTAACAATAAATCTCAAAGACCTAACCCAGCCTAATTTTTCATAAGCTTTCTAAAAATATAAATATTCTTTTTTAAATTCCGAAGTTTTTGGCCTATAGAGCAAATTAATTGAAAGTCACAAAATTTGAATAACTTTCACAAAACTTATTATAAACCTTTGATTTTTGGATTGAAGCTTTATTATATGCATCCCTAAAAAGCTAAAAAAAATTCAGGTATAAATTCGCAATGGTTTGAAAGTTACAGCGGAAACAAAAATATTAGCCCAAATTGTAGCTTCAATACCACTTGTTATGATATTTCTTGGAAATAAATGCAAAAATAAAAAAATATAGCAGGCCACTTTGAGAGGGTCACCTCCAATAATTAGATAATAATATACAAATTCAATATTTGATGATATGATGGTATTGGAGAGAGTTATCTTCCTTATTGATAGGGATAAATATATAGGGGCACACCCGGATTGGCGTGGTTTTTGAGACCGCACCAACACGAGAATAAAAGTCTCCCAACGGACTATCCTCTCTTGAACAAAGTATTCAGCATGCTAAGATTGCGAGTAAGATCATGCTTTCAACTCCAAGGTTCCTTAAGTGCGAATAGGCTCAATTTGGCTTGATGTGATATTGCTGTATTTCAAGGAGACTTACACAATTGTTCAGCGGCTAACAACAATGCGACAAAGGGCTTTCGTGTAATTCAAATGATTTGGCGGTGTATAAAGTTTCCTAATTCTAACCGAGAAAATGAACTGAATTTAAAAGGGTGTAGGGCCTAAGAAGTTTATGTTCTATTCTAAATAGATATGTGGAGCCGTTTCAATAGACTTCAACCCGGTTCACCTAGCCTCATCGGACAGCCTCGACAAAAAGGTTGTCTTCAAGGGAAATAGCAAAAAGATGTTCAAATTATGATTTAACATGCATACACCATCACAACGACGCATATAAGCATAAATCACAACCGAAGTTAAACACAAAATAATGTCCAGTTGACCACACAAGGCGAACTTATCATCAACAAGCAGCTAGTGGTATGGAATAAAGCGAAGCTATCTCAACACCACACACCAAAGTAAGCTACTTGCATGAATTTAAGCTACTTGGATACGAAAGGAAGAAGAAACCTTGCTAGCATTTCATGACAAGACGAATTCCATCATCAATGAAAAGATCTATTATCATAAAATGTGTTACACAACAATCTCCTCAAAAGTTTTCAAAGGGAAAACTTTCTCTCTTCTCCAAATTATGCAAAAATGCTCTACAATGCTACACTATCTAGCTCTAATGCTCTACTACTCCAATGTCTAATCTAATTCTAATTTTCTAATGCCTTACAAATGAGGGGGACTCCCCCTTTTATAGCTAGCCAAGTCCCAAAAGACGGCTAGGGTTACAATCAATAGAGTGGCCAGAATCGTTACCACCTCCGACCCTAAATAATATTGCCCTAAAACGCCTGAGAGGAAGTGGGGAATAAATGCACATAATGTCCACCATCATCCTTCTAGAGATTCCATTTGTAGGCCGTTCACGCTGTTCGATCTTCTTTCTTGGCGTTGTCCTTTGATTTCTTCCACTTGAGGGTCTTCATCTTCGTCACTTTGAGTTATACTAAGTCTTAACACTTAGCCATTTTCTTGCAAATTTTCCTCCTTCGAGATTGTAACTCATCTTCATCGTGCTTCCACTTCAAGTCATCGTGCTCTGGCCTCAACATTTCTCCTGCAAAACAAGCAAGGAGAAGGGTATCAGATCATTTCATAATATAAATTCAACTTACTCACCTGATTTTCATGCCTTGATCTCCAAGCGTTCATCGCCAACTTCGTGTTTAAATTCTTCATGCCTTAGCCAAATTTTCAATCCATCCTCTTCAAGGGCGTATCATCTTTGAGAAATTCATTTTACCCGCTGGAGCCCTGACAACCTTGGTTGTATTCATCTCTGGCTCAAGAAAACTATCTTCACGAAGGATTGAAGCAAATTCACCTAGGCAGTTCCTTTCAAATTCATCGCCTGGAGGATTTCATCTTGAAAACACGTTTTCTTCACACTTGCCTTAGAAAATTTTCAAATTTCCCTCTTAGGAAATTCATCAACCTGGTGCCCACTTGAAATCCTCATCTCGGAATCCTCGACAAGCTGTGGAAGACCTTAAAATCAACTCCTCATCGACAATCTTCGATACCCAAAAGAAAATTTTCTCCAGAACGTTCCGAATCCATGGGTACCCAACGAACGGGTTCATTTAATTTTCTTGAATTTTGAACCTTAGAAAATATTCTTCATCAAATTTATTCTCGTTCTTTGATCCCCTCTGAGAATTTTGCTCTGACTTGGAAAATTTTTATTGACCCTGTGCAACTGGCATCATCTGACTTCATCTCTGGCAACTCTGCTCACACTTCAGGAAAATTCCATCACCTCTCCAGACTTAGGCATTTTTCCCAAGGAAGAAAATATTTTGCCTTGGAAATTTTGTTTCATTCGCCAGTGGGGAAAATTTTATCAACTTCATTTTAGAAAAAATTTCATTCACAGAGATGCCTGGCACATTTTATTTTCTAGCCACCACTTCGTATTTAACTTCACACTTGAAAAATATTTTTTGGAGCTCCAATGCCTTAGAGGAAATTTTATCACTTTGCAACTTCAACGCCTTAGCAATGTTTGCCAACAACTTGTATTTCACCACGCCTAGCATATTATTCCTCTCCTCTGGCAATATTTTCTAACACCTATACCACTCATCACCCTTGGCGCCTAGCACTTGATAGAGGAAAATCAAAATTGCGCCCAACATCTTGTTCTCACCCTTCACACGCCATTTTGCATTTTTCTCCATACTTGCAAGGCAATTTTATTTGAAATTCCAACGCCCTTGGAAAATTCTCAACACTTTTCAACTTTAGGCACCTAGCATTTAACATTTTATTTCCACCACCCTTAAAACTTTTCCAACATCCACCACCTTGATCGCATTTAGCCTTTGAAGAGGGATGATGCCTAGTATTTATCAAGCTTTCACCACGCCATGAGGCATTTTCAACCACACTTCACCTTACTTACCACTACCACTTGCTTTTTTACACCTCAACATGGGCGCATTTCAGCTTGGCAAGAGGATAACTCTTCGTATTCCAATTTTTTGTCTTGACTTGGGCTAGTTTGGGCGCATTTAGGAGGGTGAGGAGGACGAGTATCTTTGACTTGTTGACCCTCTTCCAACTTTGGCGCATTTTCATGTAGGTGGAGGATGAAACTTCTCAAATGTCTTCATGTGACTTTTCAGCTTTCTTCATTTTGTCCTCATGTGGCCCCATTTGGGCGCATTTTGCCAGTGGAGGAGGACGAATTTTTTCCTTAGAAATTTTTTTAACTCTCATGCTTCAAGGTGGGCGCATTTAGCCTATGAAGGAGGATGAAATATGTTTGACCACCTTTGACTTGTTTGCCTTTTGGGCGCATTTCACCCCTTGAGGAGGATGGGCGCATTTTGGCCTAGCAGCAGGATAAAAATGTTTGACCTATTTGACTTTGCTTGCTAACTCCTCCCTGTTGTACTTGGGCGCATTTTACTAGTGGAGGAGGATATCCAGACTTAGAAAAAAAAAAATTTTGAATGCCTCCAGCTTGCATGTGGGCGCATTTTGGCATGTGTGGAGGATGTAACATGTTGACTTTTCTTTGACCACTCCAGCTTTGGGCGCATTTTGGGGTGGCAGGAAGATGAACTTCATACTTAGAAAAATTTTGAATGCTGCTAGCTTGCATGTGGGCGCATTTTCCATGTGATGAAGGATGAAAAACATTTTCTTGACTTCCAGCTTGATGAGGGCGCATTTAGCTATGTGTGCAGGATGAAATGCTTGCCTTAGAATTTTTTATGCTTCAACTCCATCAACTTAGGCGCATTCTGGGGTGGCAGGAGGATAAACTCATACTTAAAAAAAATTTATGCCTCCTTACTAGCTGGGCGCATTTCCTTATGCCTGCTGGATGAAGTTCCAGACTTAGACAAATTTTCTCGTTTTTTCGCCAGCTTACGTGCCCTGCTATTTATAGTAAGTCTTCTCAATTTTGCACTTCTGAAGCTCGGAATGACTTGAAATTTTGAACGCAGCATCCTCATAGCCTCATTGTCCTGTCTACACTGCCACTTTTAGCTGACTTGCTATTTTTAGCCCATTTCTGAAGGTGGCTTACTATAAATAGTAAGCTCATGTTTCTGATAGCTCCCAAGCTCCGATCGAGTTGAAATTTGAATGAGGCGCTCCTCACCACGGATTTACGACAGCAGCGCGTACCGTTTTACTATTTTTAGCCGGTTCCAAATTGACTTACTATAAATAGTAAGTCTCCGTCGACTTGAAATTCAACAGATAGCAAGGCCCTGATGGCGGTGGTTTACACCGGTTTTCGAAAATTTTGACTTTTTACGCCTATTTTAGGCTCAGAAGATGGAAACCCTAATTTGCTTTGCATGCGTATTAAATGAACTCTATTTGCCTTTGTTTACTGCGACCTGCGATCAGCCGTGATTACAGAACTCGGGAGGCCTGCCGCAGTTACTAAAAATAGCAAGTTCCTTCTGAGGTGAGAATCCTGGTTTGCATGTCACACCATTGCAAAGCTCTCGAAAAACCCATCAGGAATCACCTGACATGCAAAAGAAACCCTGACATGCAAACCCTAAAAATAGCCTCGGAAGGCTGAATCCTGAAAGTGGTCATCTCGGCTTGCATGTTACATCATCGCGAAGGTCTTGAAAAACCCAGAAGGAATATCCAGACATGCAAAGAAAATCTCTGCATCTGGACCCTGAAATTCGTGCCGGAAGCCAGACTGCTAAAAATAGTAAGCTGTCTGTTTTCGCTCAAATCTTGCATGCAAGCAGTCTGATATGTTCTGAATGTTGTGTGACTGTCGGAATCTCAAAAATGTTGACGAATCGCCTGTAATCTCACACTTACTAAAAATAGTAAGTACCTCGGAATCTGATAAATTTTTGCTAAGAGCCTGCTGGAAGCATACTGACAACAATGTTAAGCTCAATTTTCAATTTACTCACCCTATTCGACCTCAAATTGGCCAGGAAGACTCAAACCCTAATTTTAGACTTGGCCAAATTCATGTTGAAGCTTGCAGACGGGAACGTCCCCAGAAAGCAGACCATCAGAAAAGAGACAGACAGAGAGAGAGACCCAAAACCAAAGCCAAAAAGACGAGAATGGAGCAAAAATTAGGGGTCCCCATCTTGAATGGGGCGATGTGTGAAAAGGTCACAACAACCCCTTCATTCTAGTTAAGAGGGATTAAGGTATTAACTAAGAATAATATTAAGGTTAAGCATGCTACAAGTGTTTCCTTATTATACTTAGGAATATATAATGTATGCTTAGGAATGTCTTAGTTGTAAATGAAAGAATATGTCTTGTAGAGAGAAGAAAGAGTCTATAAATGCACATCTCTATAAAGGTATGTCTCCATGGTTGTTTCCAGTGATTCAAAGGAATATTATAATGCAGTTATTTATTTCCTCTTGCTTGGTGCATGTGTGACAGCACCTAACGTATTGCAAATGCTTTGTGATAACCATTCCCTTATTCCATACGAATCAGTGTAGTTCTAGTTATGTATCATTGTATTGCAAATGCTTTATAATAACCATTCTTTTATTCAATAAGAGTCAATGTATTTCTAGTTATGTAGATCGTTAAATATGTCCATCATATGCAATGCAATCTCTGATTTGTCTATGAATATAGATCTAATTTTACTGATACTCTACCTGAATGCCCTTCTTTCCTCATTGCTATTCATAATTTTGTTGCCCAATGACGTAGGCATTGGTCCACATTGGTGAGAGATCATCCATTCCACCATTTAAACAATGTCCATTCTAGTTAGTTGTAGGTTTAGATTAGGCTTTATGCATGTTCTTCAATATTTAGTGTTGCAAACCAAGGATAAATTTTAAGCAAACTTTAAACAGTGAAATCATTACAAAATTGGAACATGAATGTTTGCACCTTGCCACTATGTAAAATGATAACTAAAACTACATTTACGGATTAAAATGAAGTTGATATCAGGTGGTGCATATGCAAAGTGCATCATCAACTATATAGAGGTCATATGTAGCTAGTTACACTTGATCTAGTGACAGAAATTGGGGTCAAGTGTGCAGTTGGGTATGGTTGTTTATTATAGCTATGTCATATTTTATTTGCTTTATAAACCTACTAAGGAAACCTTTGGGAACACCCTCCCCAGTTAACTTGAGTCCAAAGAGCAGGAGAGATTACCCACTCTTGTTATAGGCCTTCAACCATCCTCAATCTATTGATGAACTCCCCTTTTACCTTCTTGAAAACAACCTGTTGACTCTGAAGATGAGACAAAGTTTTAGGATTGTCGACCTGTGGTTTTGGGACATGACAACATCAAAAACAGACTACTGGAAACAATATGGCACATGTTGAAAAGTTAGGAGGGAAACACAACACAAGAAAAAATATTGGGGTTTGGAGGTTGGCCATACCACAAGACTCAAACTAAAGATCAAGGTGTCAGGGGTCAAGCAACAAGCATGTTGATAAGGGCAAGTTCAAAAGTCCGACAAATACAATAATGGGGCAAGTAATGGATGGATGGCATGACAGGATGGAGAAGTCTGAAACTCCAACAAGGTGAATGGAAGAGTGGAGTTGGAAGAAAAGACATATTTAAGAAGGGAAAACACATAGTAGATGGAAATAGAGAAGACCCAAGTACAGACGCAATATGTACAAACTTAGATTGACTAGAAATGAGACATGACAGACCATGACTATATGTTTGGGCACAAATTGATCAACTATGGCATTTATTATCAATGTTAGATGGAATTTAATGAGGATAGGAGGATGCAGGGACCATAGCAGCATAAATCGTTTGGGGAAAAAATCGGCAAACCAAAAAATCAGGATTTTTTGAAAAATCGTGAAAAAATCGGGAAAAAATCGGATTTGAAAAAAAAACATAAAAAAATAGTTAGAGAGTCATAATCAATGTTATTCATATTCAGCCCCCGAAAAAGCAGTAGGTATACCGTGAAGGATGTAATCCACTAACAATGTAACCAAAAAACCTGAAAAAATACTAGCCATTTACAATGTAACCAGAAAGCATTAAATAAGTTTAATACTTAAGAGAGTTTCTGGCTGAAATTGTGCAGAGATTTTTATTAGGATTAAATATGCTTTGAAGTTTTGAACAATAGAATCCACTTACAATTTAACCAGAACAACAATTTATTCCCCATGAAAAAGTATACACTATAACAAAAAAAAGAAGTTTGTTATATAACCCATTTACAGTGTAAACAAAAACACACCAAAACAAAAAACAAAAATTGTAATCCACTTACAATATAACCAAGAAAACAATGAAAATACCACTCACAATGTAATCCAAAAGAAAAAACGATTTACTAAAAAAACAGAAATTGGAGAATCGGGGACACAGAAAAATGATGACATGGGAAACAACAAAAAGAGAAATAAGGCGATCATGCAGTTCTTTGAAATGAAAAACAGTTCAGCAACCACTGATAAAGAATTCAACTCCAATGGAATGAATACGTATAAAAAGAAAAGCATGTTTCAATGGGACCCAGTGAAGAAGGAACCCAAAAATATACTTACCGACATTGGGACCAGTGATAAGAAGAGGCATTGGGGCCCCACGCATCTCTATGATACCGCTCGTTAATTTGTAACATACCAATTCTTGTACCACCTTTACAACCCTCCTTTCTATTCATTTTATCTGACTCCACTGAAATGATTGCATCCAACAGGGGACGAAGTTGCTTCTTGATTTTGGGAATGTTTTCAAGAATTTCTCCTTCACCATGGCCTCCTGCATTGTTCCTGCCATCTTGCTGGTTGTGGGTATCTTTATCTAAACTGTGGTTGTCTTTATTTACATGATGGGTGCCCTTCTTTGGTGATTTGGAGTTCTTGTGATTCTTGTTCTTTTCCCTTTTGGAAGCTTTTGACAGAGAAGTACAGGGGCCGAATGCAGCCTTCGATAAGCAATGTATGTGGGAGGCCATACCATTCAAATAGAGAGCCAAGCAGATTGAGATGACAATGATATGTATCATAAAATCGAAGAGGGTCTTCGTATGTGTTACATGGGTCTCCTTTGAATTAGCCTTGCGATCTGTAGCTGCAAATATCTTTGTAAGGGGACAATCGAAACTTGCAACGGTTCATCTATGGGATTCTAATTTGCAATGATTCCCTCGTTAAAATCATTTCTTTTTTTATAGGTTATAAACAAGAGCCATGTGCCGTCGTGTCGGAAATAGTAAGGATCTTACACCGAGGAAGACTAATACTAATCTTGTTTGAAACCAAATATTTAAATGAGAATAGATTTTCACAATTCATATAGATTAGCTGAATAATTTTTAGATTTGATTGTGTACGTGGTTTTTACATCTAGGGGACCACACTCCATGATCATCACACTCTTGTGGTCCATCATCACCATGAAGTAGAGAGCATAAGGAAAAATGAGTGGTCGCAGACCAATAATTACATAAAAATGAAAGAAATAAAGAGGAGGGATAGGGATTGCACAAGAACGGAAACACATAAAAGTTATAAGAAGACCAAGGAGAAGAAGTTATAGGAAGACCAAGGAGAAAGTCAACCTACCACATAGGCTCACTACTAAATGAGTTAAAAGACTATAAAAGAAGAAGAAATGATTAGAAAGACAAATGTATGTAGAGAAAAAAGACCAAAAAAGAGCAAGACATCGCTAATTATAAAATTATGAAAGATAGTTATAAATAATGGGATTTTATAAAAGATAAAGAATTTTGGATTTGGATGAAGGAGATTAAATGGACGTATAAAACAACGTGAGGATATACTAGTAAATATAAAGTTATACTAGGAGAAATAAAGCATTAAGAAATTAATGAGAAATTAAACTAGAAGAAATTAAACTAGAAAATAGGAACAAAAGATATGATATGAAAAAATAAAAAATAAAAATTAAATTAGAAAAATTAACTAGCAAAGAGAAATAAGTAAAATAAAGATTAATGAATTGAACCTAGATTAAAGCTAAAAATTAACAAGACTAATTAGAGTAGTGTTTGCTTCTTCTTTCTATTCAAATAGCAATCAATTGTGGTGTTATGGAAACTACTATATAATTTAAAATCTTTTTTGACATCCTACAATTCTTTTCTCCTGGGAGTGTATGCTTAATAAACCTATGTAAATCTCATGTCAGGTTAGATTAGACTTTCATGTGATATTGGAAAAGGGTGTATTGTTGTCTTAAACATTTTGGTCCTTTATTTTTCATGGAGTGTAATGGTAAAAAATGAACTTCAAAATTAAATTTTTAAAGATGTACATTCTTTTTAATTTTATGAATTAATTTAATATATTTGTACAACATGTTTCTTTGTCTTGATATTTAATGTTATTCAATGTATTTCATATTGAAAGGAAATATATAAATATTTTTAACTTAATCTTAAGAGAAGAGATGTGCAAGTTATTTGATCTATATATATTTGTATAGAATAACAATGTGTAAAACAATACTTAAAAAGAATGAGAAGAGATAAATGAGGAAATAAATATAGTAGAAACAACTAAAATATAGTATAAACAGCATGCATTTCCACCACTTATACATTACCATTTAGTATATTTCAAAGGTGAATATAAAAAAATGAATATATGATATCTATAGAGTTGATTAGATTGGATAAAGGGAAGATTAAACTATGCATGTTCACTAAATGTTAAATTAAATGTATTTCTCTTACCTAGTTTTGGAGGCTTTTGTCTTTGCTCCTTTCTATCTACAATCTTTATAGAGTGGGTTTACTTTATAGTATATTGTATTTCAATTTGATGGGAGCACCTATGTTGGTGTTTTTAAAATTTGTTTGCTAACTTTCTCTTTATGATCCATGTCTCCTTTGGATCCAGTGATAGTGGATGTAATAATGGTGCTTATTATCAATTGTATCGTACTTTATGATCGACCTTGTCTTGTGGATCTTATTTTGGATACTTTAAGGGTAGTTGCATTAGACACTTTTACAAGATAATCTTGTAAAATATTGGTTGTTTTGGTATGTATATTGTACTCTTGAGTTAGGCCACCATTATATGTGCAATTTTTTCTTGTTGACCTAATTATATTTAATGTAATTATAATTGAGGGTTGTAGTTGTCAACCCATTGTATCATTAAGTATTAAGTGATTTAGTGGTTATACTATTTTATGTACTTGTGAGATTACTTTATTAATGCAATTTACTTAAGATTACTTATGTATACTTGCATTCATAATTCTCCTTTATGTTTGTAATTATTGTTAAAAGTGAAAAAAATTATAACCAAAATTTGAAGTATGCTACAACTATTGGTTTCACACCCTATTTTAAGTTTAAGGTATGGAGGTTATAATACCCCTTGAGATTGAGATTCCATCATTGTGTTCCCTTTTGTTTCTCATTGATGATTATGTCCATATCAAGAACACTACTCACAAGAGCTCAAAACTCTTGATGAGAGAGTAGTCAACATATTTAGCAAATGATATGCCTTATGCTCCATGCGCTTTGTCAGCGATTGATCACCAAGTGAGGAAGATCACTACCACTTTTCATAGAGGTGGAATTATGCTCTCCTTGTAGTTGTTGGAATTGAGATTTACTTTGCATTTATTCCTAATTGTGTTATAGATGCTACTTGTTGCAAATTATAATTTGGTAAAATTTGTATATCCATGATAATTCTCATTTAGTTTTGGGATTATTTTGAGATAATATCTTAATTCAAGTACATACCAATAAATGACATAATCTTCTTCAATGTTGGGGTAGCTCCCTAATCCCTTATCCATCCCCATTTTCACATATTCCCATATATTCAACCACACGGGTTATTCATTTCTACACATTTTCCCATACTCATTTCATTTATTGCATCCCCAATGTCTAACATTTATTTTATGGATCAAAATTATGATTCCCTTATCCTTTGTCAATCCTATGAGCGCAAATTTGATAACTTTCCCATATTTTTTACCTCCATATTTTAAAAATTCAAATTCAAAATTTGTCAACTCTTGCTCATTTTATTCTTGTAATGAGCCAAAATGGAATGTATATTTTATTATTGTATAGTAGTACTTAAAGACATTCATGTTTGGACACTAAAATTAACATCCTTCAATCATGAAATATTTATTAAAATGGTAGAACAAATGGATCTCTAAACCATAATTGTAAATAAAATAACACACAATAATATATGTTGATTGTTGGATTGATTTTACATTGATTTGTAATGGATTTTAAAGCCTTATTTTCTCATATCAAACTAATCGACGAGAATATAACTTCCCACAACTAATTTATTTACCATCTAACAAACATTTATTTAATATTTAATCTATAAAACTAAACTAAGTTGTAATATTCCAACATTCCCCCCCTTATTGCATCAATCTGAACAAAGGATGGAATACTACAAAGATTAAACACCTATCGATGGATCTCCTAACTTTCAAACCTACAAAACCTATGTACAACATGAAAGAACATAAAATATTCCCATCCTCCATGCACAATGAGAGAACAACTCTCCTCCAAGTGTGTTAGTGTGCTAAAATTCCTCCTCTAGTGCTACACAATGAAAGAACAACTTTCCTTTAAGAGTCCACATCTCCAAGTATGTCAAATCCCTCCTCTA
Organism: Sequoia sempervirens; assembly: GCA_007258455.2. Taxonomy (NCBI): domain Eukaryota; kingdom Viridiplantae; phylum Streptophyta; class Pinopsida; order Cupressales; family Cupressaceae; genus Sequoia; species Sequoia sempervirens. Next base: position 74,917,293 of record VDFB02086081.1, on the reverse strand, counting down.
CTAGACAAAAGAACTTGAACCAATGTAGATACATGAACTACACCCATAAGTTCTTCCATGAAATGTCAAGCCCCCCTTGCTTCATGGGATACAAATATGAAATTAGTGTTTCTCATGCAATGTATCATCTCTAAGTGGGAAGCTAGCTCAAGATGAGAAAAAATCTCCAACCTTTTATGCCTCCAACCTCTAATGTGTTTACTTAGTCTTTACTAGTTAGCCAAATGCATCAATATAATATTTGGAAACTACCAAGTGTAGTGTGAATAGCCTTGAGAGCACAATCATTTGATGACATAATGTAATTGAATATTATCAAAATTGAAAGTATTAGATTCAACTAAAAAATACACCTTTTATACAATATTGTCCAACTTATTCTTTGAACACCTTATTGCTCTACTACAACTTATGACAATCACATTTGTTTCAACACTCTACTAATCACCTTATAACTTCAAAATAAAATGCACACTCATAATAATATTAACTCAAAAATAAATATAAATTCACTTATAAGCTTTGCACTTCCAAAAAAATAAATACACCTCAAAGACATACCTTTCCCTGAATTCAACCGACAAAGAATAATCCCATTGCCTACGAAAGTTGTAGGATGACATAAACTAATCCAAGTTGCCACAAATATACCAAATTAAACTTGTTACCTATTATATTAATCTTCATGCAAAAATTTAAACCATTTTCCAAACTTTATCTTCTATAATGTAAAATAGAATAGTGAAAAGGAATTGAGAAATCATTGTTTGTAACAGGTGGAAACTCCTCACACCTCTTTTGATGAGCCACCCCTAATTAATATAATGAATGTTTCACTCTCTCTTTCACACATATAGATTTTCATATGTATTTTCACACCTTTCACCTATGTTATCCTTATATTGAAATATGAATAAGCCTACAAATAGCTTTTAATTACTCCAAGAGAGATAAATATTTGAAATTTATTCTTCACGAGTGAATCTCCGACAAGAGTCATGTCCAAATCTAAGATTCCTTTCACAAAAGATCTCATAAAATTCTTCAAATTTATACCTATGGTCTACTTGACACACCAAAACTCACACTACTATTTTCTACTTTAAATTGCTTGCAAAATAATAAAAATGTCTTCAAAACATTTTTGGAGTTTATTGTCCTCTTCATTTTCTTTTTGAAACATTTTGAATTTTTGTTCAAAAACAAGAAAGATATTGTAGTTTTACTAAGAATACATTATAATATTTTTAAAATGTCATTTTAAAAACAAAACAATATGCCAGCAAATAGAATGGCGCTTAGGTAAAACTAAAAACAGCATAATAGTGTCCCTTTTCAACCAACAAGCACAATTTACAATCTATTTTCAATGATGCTCTCATACCACATTAAAATGGTAGAGCAAAAGGATTTCTCAAATCATGACTATAAATAAAATAATACAAAATAATATATGTTGATTGTTGGATTGATTTTACATTAATTTGCAATGGCTTTTAAAGCCTTATTTTCCCATATCAAACCAATCTATGTGAATATAACTTTCGACAACTAATTTATTTATATACCAACTAACTAACATTTATTTAATATTTAATTTATAAAACTAAACTAAGATGTAATATTCCAACAATATCAAACACAAATCATTTGCATTTAAAGAGTAGTCATTATTAAAATAATTTGAATTGAAGCACTAAAATAATACATTTTAGAGCATCTGCATGTTTGAAGATTACTATCCTCAATAATTTTCCTAACCATAAAGTTGATCCTATCAAAGGATCAATCTAGGAGAATATAACCCTCACAATTTGGTGATCTCTCCTTGGTGTTTATGAATATTGTTAACACTACATGACCAAAGAAAGGTAAAGACTTTGATCAATTACAAGATAGAAGTGTGTAGTGTTCTAGATCAATTTAATGGATTACGAGAAAGGTCCATGCCTACAAAAATGACTTAGACCTATAAGATTAACTCATTGTAGAATAAGAAAAACTATGATAATTTTTGTTGGGATGTGAAGCCCAACAGTCACATGACCGTTTGTAGTCTCCCATCTCTTCATATTGGAAGAGCTTAGCTTTGTATAAATACAAGAATATAGTCCATGTATGACATAAATGATAATACAAGTTTTTCCTGCTTTCCTGTGGATGTAGCCATTTATGGTGAACCACGTAATTCGTGTTGTGTCTTATTTTTTGTTAGTTATGTTTTTATCTGCTCTTTAATACTCATCAATTGGTATCAGAGCTCGGTTAGAGCCAAGGAGCCGATATGGAAGATAGTGTACTTTTGTTAACCGAAGAGGAAATTGAAACAAATGCTTGAGTGCTAGATACAGGAGCTTCGTTTCATGTTACTTCATGTAGGGAATTTTTCAAAACCTTTCAAAACGGTGTTTTTGGTAAGGTCCTTCTTGCAGATAATAAATCTCTTGATATTGTTGGCATAGGAGATGTTTTGTTAAAACTAACAAATGGAAAAAGTTGGTTGTTAAGGGATGTCAGGTATGTCCCTCAATTGAAACATAATTCAATTTCAGTTGGGCAATTGAGTTCTCAAGGATGTGGAGTCGCTTTTGAACTAAGTCGATTGAAGGTGACAAAAGGAGCCTGAGTGATTGCAGAAGGCAGCAAATTAAACACTTTATATGTGCTGGAGAGTCACAATTAGGTGGGAGCTAGGAAGGCAATGGTGGATAGTGACACAGAGCCTTGGTTCAAGAGGCTTGGTCACATGGGCATGCAAGGTCTTGAGAATTTGCACAAAAGGAATCAATCTCCGAAGTTGAAATCAATGAAAGGTAAGAAGAGGGTCACGTTTGATCTTCCAGAGGAGCGAGAAGAAGTGAGGAATTCCATGAAACGTAAGGTGAGAAATTATAATCACGAAGTTAGAAGCACAAGTAGTGCCTCGTGAAGAAACAGCTGTTGTTGTTGTTGTTGTTGAATGTGGAATTGATGGAAATAGATGAAACTCCCTTGGTTGCACAATTTGTTGCAAAAGCCACTCCAATGGATGAAGATATGCCATTTATTGAAGCAGAATTGCATATTGCATACACGTGAAGCTAGAGAGGTTGAGAGTGCAATGGCGGCCGATGATATGGATTGTAGGATAGACGATCTGAGCGGTGAGCACTTGCAGTACACAGTGCAAATTTCTCCGACACTAGACAAGCAGTCGATAGTGGATCCTCCAGTGGCAGTGATGGCGGAGGAACTATATGTTTCCAATACAGAGAATAGTTCTTCCTCATCGCAGGTTTTCACTCAATTTCCTGTGACCCCTTCTCACTCTGCCCAGTCCGAGGAAAATTCGTCTTCCACGCAGCAAAGGGGATTGCCAGGTGTTGGTAATTCGCAACAAATGTTTGGAAAAGTTGAGGAAAGGCATCGATTTTCTGATGCAGAGCCAGTTCGAAACCTGATAAAGATGGATGTTGATCTACGAGTGGAGATGGGCCTTAATGATATTGGATGCATGCATGAAAGGGAAGCTTTGTTCGTCTCTGGCTATGGTGGTGAAATTCCCCACCCTTGCTTGAGTGAATACAGTGAGAGGGAATCCAAATCTGATTCTTTATCTTCAGTACATCAACTGGACATTACATACCTCGCTGCCAGAACAAAATGGAATGTTTGGCAAAAATTTGAATTGGCAACCTGTCAAATAGGTATGGCTTCAGGGGTTTCGCTGAGGTCATAAGCAGATCTCAGGCCAGGTCTTTTAGGCGGTGAACGTCCTTCGTGTGTTCATGTTCAGCGTTTTACAGTGAGAGCAGCGACTGCTGTGGCTCCAACGTTTTCTACGCTTAAACCCCTAGGTAACTGTTTGCAGCTGGTTGTTAATCCAAGCAACTTATCATCTTCACATGTAAGCGATGAGGAGTTTTTTGGGGCAGAGAGTGATAGATTTGAGGTAGATAATACGCCTAAAGAAACTGCTGAGGAGAAATTGGGGAAGAAAACAGAGTCTCTGCCCTGTCAGCGAAAGCTGGAGAAGTCTGAGGATGAGAAGGAAAAAAGGGAGGATTTGAAAGCTAAATTTGAGCCACTGTGTAAATCCGTGAAAGAGATTTTGGGGTCTTCTTCTTTGTCGGCGGTTACTCAGAAGCTGCAACCGCAGAATACGTAATATCGAAGATTGATGCCCGGAAGGGATCGCTTTGGCCCATGACGTTCGGCCTGGCGTGCTGTGCAGTGGAGATGATGCACACGGGGGCTGTAGGCTATGACTTGGACAGGTTCGGCATCATTTTCAGGCCCAGCCCGAGAAAGTCCGACTGTATGATTGTTGCGAAGATTCCTGGCTGGAGAAGCCGTCTGTTGTTTATCTGGCCGTGGCGAATGCTCTTTTGGAAGACGGGACCTTGGTGGAGGGGTGGAGCCATGATTTGGTTCCGTATGAGAAGAAGAAGCTTGGAGTTGCCAGTAACCATGCTAAGTATCCTTATTTAATGCAGTCTGCTATTGGTTATGAAGTTTGCCTCCGGACTGACGTGTTTGTTGGAAATAGTTTTTCTATGTTTTCAAGCCTGATAACTTTGCAGAGGACTGTGAGAAGAAAGAGAGGTGATGGTCCTAATGGCTGTGAAGGCACATATGCTTATAATATAGAAGGCCATGAGGGAAAGGTGGTTAATCTGCTACCGATTTTGGTGCTGGATGGAGGCTTTTTTGCCACTTCTCAGGCCTTAGGAGATCGATTCTTGAAATGGAATGTGATTTCTATACTCGAAGTAACATGTACAGCGCAGACACATGAACATGGGTGTCGTGGCGGGATTGAGACTGAGGGCGAAGGAATTACTATTGATAGTGAGCGCCCGTCCTTCACACCAGTTGTCATCATTGATGTTGAGATGAATAAAGAGAGAGTCAAGATTGCAGCGTTTGGTGCAGGTATGGGTACTGTCCTAATTCAGAATGCTGAACAGCTAGAGGATTATGCAAAAACAGAGGAAGCAAAAATAGAAGAACTAATCAAGAGTGTTCCTGATTATGAGTTTACATCCGGAAAAGTTGTAGGAAAAGATGTTTTTGTTTATGATCGAATTTGGAGACGACTAATCTGGAGTGTTCCTGAACAAAGTTCGGCAAAGTTAAAATCTTCAATGGACCAGGTTGTGATGTGAAGACAAGATGGAAATGCAGGGGAAAGATAGATAAAAAAAATCATTTATAATCCTAAGACAATCAAATTTTAAAGCTACATTAGAATTATTTATTTTGGAGTTCTGTCGCTTGATATTATGGCATAGAATGTAATTTTTAATTTAGGGAGATATTATAATTAAGAGAAATAGTTGAATAATGTTTTTTTTTTTTTTATACAACAAGGTGTCCCCGCGACAAAGCCAGTGGCCCAACAACCCGTATCTTGGGCACGTGGGGCGAGCTAGGGCGAGACTAGTCCCCTGCGGGTGAGACCCCCCACCCACAAGAAGTCTCACCTCTTAAACCCAAGAGTGGAGTCGAACCCGAGACCAATGGGGAGCAAACCCACTGCCCAAATCAACTTTGCTACCTATACGGGCTGAAATAGTCGAATAATATTGTTCACATCTCACAGATGCATTGTGTAGTGCTCTATCATGTCATTTGATAATATATACTTAGAGCTGAAATCCAACCATGAACGTTGTGTATATAGTATACGGTCCCTAATATGGTAAAAAATATCACCCTTATTACACTTTGGTATGTAACCAATTTCTACCTTTAGTACACAAAGCAGTCATATTCTCAATGCCCAAAATTTCTACAGCACTAAAAGAAGACATTACAAGGATCGAAAGTTGGTTTTTGTGGGATACCTTTTCATTGACTACGCTTAAGCTGACATTGTCAAAACCCCACTTAATGTCGCAGCATGTTCCTAAGCACCTTATAATAATGGAGGTTGTTATCAATATTATCATGGAATTGGGAGAGTTCTGAGCGAAGTTTGGGAAGTTTTTCCCTGTGTTACTAGATCCGCTTGTAGATTGGTCGGATCTAGGTCTGGTTTGAACCGGATCCATGATCTGGTCCGATCCAATTCACTTCTGGATACAACCTGAATCCAGCAGAATGGTGAGGGGTTTGTTTGGGACGAACCCAGGCAGGATCTTAGGGAACCTATGCATATCTGTTCATATTTCTTCTTTTTTATTTTTTTAAATTTCTATTTTTGGAGGTCTTAATTTAGGCTTGGTGGCAGTGGCTACACCCTTTGACCCTACCTTGTATCGTAACAAAGGACATGCCAGGGCACTGCCCCTAGACCTCCACAAGGAGTGTTGCTTTTTGACCCCACTAGGGGCACCACCCCCAAACCCCCATGAAGCTTTGGGATATGGAGCTAGAGCAAACTGACTTGGATGCTTCCACTTTCTAACATGTTGCTCTTCAGTTTGAAAAATGAGCACACTTTTAGTACGAGTGGCAATGACACTTGTGATTCTACAAATGTTCCTACACCATCTAATGCCAATGATGATGATGGTGTTTATGATTTAGAAAATCCTTATGATGCTGAAAATTTATTGTTGAACTTGATCTATTTAGGGATCTAGGACTTATTGCTTACAGAATGCTTAAACGTAAAAGATTGATTATTACAACATTTAATTTAAATGATTACAAATTAAATGCTCAAATGAAATAATGAACATAAAATAATTAAATAAATGCCAAGAAAAACTGAGAAAGAAAAGAGAGAAGAATAGAGAGACGAAACCAAAGTTGATAACGGAGTTCGTCCCTAAGGACTACGTCTCCGGGTCCCTCTCCAATGGAGGACCGATCCGATTAGCTCCAAATTCAGTTACAATTGAGGCAGCATCATCCCCTTCAAGCACGTCAAAAGAACAGCATTACTTTGATATACAGGAACAATGCAAATCATCTCTCGAGCATTCTCTCGTTCTCCACCTGGACTTGTAAAATCAAGGCCTTTACCCCTCTTTTTATACTTACAATTTGCCTAATTAGGCTTAACCATTCAATTAATTACATAATCTCCCTCTATCAGCTCGTATCATCCTCTGATAGCTCCATTTAGTTTGTTGGTTTTGTTTGTTGGAGGTAGTTTTACATTTTTGTGGCTTAAAAGCCATTTGTTATGATTCGGGCTTAACAACATAACAAAAGAAACCGAGCTCTATATATAGCAAACAGACCTTTGGTGGTCTAGCGGTAGGGATTCCTTTTACTCCCCGCGTGGTCGGGGGTTCAAAACCCCCGACCGCTCGTTTTAAACAAAAATCTTAACGAAATCGACAACAAAATAAACGGCCGGCTATATAAAGTTAGGAGACTATGCACCGGTGCAACGGGTAGCGACAGTTTCGAACTGGCTATAGGTTGTGGGTTCGAATCACAACAACCATATTTTTTGGTTGAAACAAACAAACTAGCCAACCAACTCGCAAAACCCCCCCGACGGACACATGTCATGATAGAATTCGCCGTAAATGCTGACTAGACTGATTGCATGTCGCTGACGAAGCCGCTGACTGGACGCCACGTGTCAAAACACTATTCGCCAAGTCTGATGACTCGACTGCTGACGCCGCAAACCGTACGCTGAGTTGTTTGCCACATGTGATGCCACGTCAACGGTACTTGACGCTACCGCCAACAGACGGATGCGACATGTGTCGTCAGTGATTGGTACGCACAAATGATGATATGCCACGGTCCGCTGGAATTCACCATGTGGAATCCAGACAAGATGACACCGGCCGACGTCATCCTCTGTACCCTCAAGTTGACTGAAGTTTGACTGTTTGTAACTGGAGCATACGACGTCGGATTTTGACAAAATGAACGCCATCAGAATCATCTCGACGAGCTCTTCGCGATGACGCTGATTCCATTGATTTCTGAGATGATTATTTTTTCACCTTCCTGACGCCTCGAAGCCGCCAATCGAAGCTCTGATCGCCGTATCTTGCACAAACCTGAGTCCTTTCACCCGCTCAAGCTGCGCTGGAATCGGACGCCGCTTTTCTTTCTCTCGATGAAGCCAAAATTTGAGCATTGGGAACACTTCAATTTTCATCAAAAATTGTCCTCCGATCACCTGCCAAATAAGTGATTTTTCATATATCATTCCCTCTAGGTGAAGGGTTAGGGATAGAAGCATACCCACCTCACCTACTAAAACACCTTCAAATCACTCCATCTCCCAAGAACTCATTTTACATGGAATTGTTTTGCCAGTTGTAATCAATTTTCCCCTTAATATGGCTAATCAAACACTCATTCATTAGGATGCCACTATTGGACCCTTGCAGTTGGGAAATAACTTGCATGATTTACCCAAGGGTTCTCATAAAAGCTTGCCTAAATTTTGAGGAGATGGAAAGAATTCACTAGAAGAACACATTGATGCTTTGTTTGTTGCATGCGGCGTGCTTGTAGTACATGAAGAAGATGTAGTGGTTAGATTGTTCATAGAGCCTTTAGCTGACACAACAACACAATGGTTTTATCAGTTACATCATGGATGTATTACTAATTAGTCCACTATGCACAGTAAATTTGAAGTGAGGTTCAAAAGTGCGGATGATGACATAACTCTAATAGCACAAGTTACTCAGATGAACACAGAAGCGAATGAGTCTATGAGAGAGTTTGAGGCTAGTTTTAATAGGATAGTGAATCAAATTATGGTTGCTAAGAGACCCTCTGTAGAGATGCAAAAATATTTCTTCATCAATGCGCAACACCCTAATATTGGTCTTCTCTTAAAGAGGCAACCATTGAATACTCTGGATGCTACACAAGCATTGGCCATTGAATTAGAGAATGATTTTATTTTAGTTGGGAAATGGAAAAAATAATTGCATATGAACAAAGAAATTCCTACCACTTCCTCTGATCCTATGATATAGGGATTGGCTAATGACATAATTGCTCTCAAAAGGTAGATGCTGAAAGGTAACCAACCCTATCAAGATATTCCTAGGAAGACAAATTTTTAGCTAGGGAATAAGACACTACCTTTGCCTCCAACTCAATAGAGGCTAGCAATTGAAGCTCCTCCTCTAGACAATAAAAGGAACATGTGTGTCTTTCACCTCACATATGATCATGATGGTGCCGACTGCCCTGAAATGAATAGGTTTATGAAATTAACTACTACCAAATAAGTTATTGAAGAAGTCACATAGGAAGACACTTCATATAATCAATATGGAAACTATGCAAATGGATGCCTAGAATTCAAACCCAATGATGATAGAGGAGAAGATGTTTACATCACTTTGTATGATGCTACCTATGCTACTATTACCCGAAGCCAACAACACCAAAATAAAAAAGGTACTCCAAATTCTCCTAAAGTTTTACTTACAAAAGCTAGTGCAACCTCCAAGGGTGAAAATGTTTCACAAAGTTTGGTTAATAGCTCCCTGAAAGATCCTATTGTATCAACCCCAGAAGGTTAAGCAGGGGCTTTTGATATTGTGGAATTTTGTAAAACTACTAAAATTCAGATTTTTGAAGTTGAAAATTTAAAGATGAATCCTAAGGAATTAGATAGGCTAATTGAATACATTACCTATTCTATGTATCATTATTTGTAAATGAGTTCAGACTTAAAAATTGCATCATTGACTTAGGTGCTTCTGATAATGTCATTCCTGCACAAATTGTTAAATCCCTAGGGCTAGAAATGACTAAGACATTTAAAAGTGTTATTCAATGGATTTCAAATAGGTACCATTACTTGGATAGATTAAAGATGCTAAAGTTGCACTTGCGGCTTTCCCAAACAAGCGACTCAAACTCACCGTATTGGTTGTAGATATACTTGCTAGTTATGGTATGCTTCTGAGTAGTAGTTTTTGCAAAGACTTGGGAGGAGACATACAATTGGATTGGTCATATGCCATTATACCTATTGGTAAGGAGAAAGTGCACCTCAAGTCTGAGTCAAAAGACAAAATAACTGTGCTCAAGTCTGAAGATCCTAAAGCACAAATCTTGTACAAAGAAAATAAGTTTAGAAACTATATATGCTTTTCTCAGGAGAAGAAAAAGAGAATGATATACATATTTCAGATTCAAGACCCAAGCTCTGGACAATGGAGTTTGATGGAAGTTATTCCGATGTTGGGTCAAGAGCTGGGTCATTCTTATTTCTCCTTTTGGTGAGAAATTTCCTTTCGCTTATAAGCTAGAATTCGAGAATACAAACAATATTGCTGAATATGAAGCCCTTTTGTTAGGGTTAATCAAAGATAAGGGTATGGGAATAAAGATGCTTAAGGTTTTGGGAGATGTTGAACTAATTGTTAAATAGGTATGAAATGTTTTCATTGTTAAGAATGAAAGGTTGAAGCATTATCAGAATCGATCCTGTACTACTATTGAAAGTTTCAATGCCTTCTCAATAGAAGCAATTCCTACATGTCGATGTGAAATAATGGTACAGGTCAAGTTACGCTTGATCCACGATGAATCAAAGCATAATGGACCCACCAATACTTGAATCTCAACAAGATCGATCAAACAAGATTAAAACTATATATTTCATCAAAACTAAACATACTAAACTATGAAAGCCATCAAAAAATTTATTCTAATCCATTCAAAATTTATCTTTTTGTGGAATTGGTGTTGTTTTAATGTGGACCAACCCTTTCCCAATCCTATGATAGTGAGCTTGTTTCCGTCAATTCTATGGAAGAGAATTGATGAAACCATGATGTTTGATGTGTGAAAACCTAAATTATGCTAAAAATGAACATGATGCAAGCTAAGTTACCATGATTTTATGCTATAAATGATCTAATTATGCAATTGATAAGCTAATGTAAGCTAATTTAAGCTAAAAGATGAAAACCCTAATTTATTCACAAACTAAGATGGACTCATGGAAGCCATTAATGGAAGCTTGAAGCTATTATGCAACTAAAACAAATTGAAAATAAGCTAAATATATGCAAATTGAGAGTATGGATGTAAGTAAAATTCAACATCATAAGTTTGGAATAAAAGACGGATCCATTTGTCTCCAAATAGTGATCTATTTATAGAAGAGCGAATGAAGAATGGATGGTTAAGATCAAAAAGCTTAATCAATGGTTCAAGATGAAGGGGATGCGAGACATGGATCATGGATTCTCAAAATGATGAGAATTCAAGATGAAATTTAATCAAAGGCTCACACTGCTCAAATAAATGACACTTTCAATCGCCACACAGTCGTGCTGTAACTTGCTATGAGGTTGAAGGGTTAACTTTCTTTTGAAGCTAAGTGAGTTAATTGGAGAAGAGGGGATATTCCATAAAATATTCCATTAGGGTGAGGAAAAAGGTTAATTTACAAATTAAAACAAAGTTTTAATTGTGCAAAAGGATAAAGAATATTCCATGGGAATATTCCCTTTGACTAGAGGAATATGAACTGCTAATAAACAAGGTTTAATTTATGCAATTAGGAATTAGAAGGATAAAAGAAATATTTGGTTAAAATTAGATGATTTGATATATACGAGAGGGTGAATGATATTTAATTAAACAACTTAGGGGCTTAATCAACATATATATATCTGGCACCAGCTATTTTGATGCATTTAATTTGAATGGAGATGAATTGTTAGAAAAAAGAGATGAACGAACCTAATTTAATTAATTAGAGTAATGGACTAAAATGATGTAATTAATTATGAGCTAGGTTGAATTCGAACTAACAAGTGAAAATAGGATGGATAAAGAGGAATGATGTTATTAAATTTGATCGGAGTGTATGACATCGATTGTAAAGACATTTTTGAGTGTCTACACCAGGAATTTAATATAACGACTAATTCTTAGGCAGTCCTGCCTCTTTCTCCTCCCCACACCTAAATTTAAAAATAAACTTATATAGATTGAGTTGATTGTCATTCAACGCCCTATTGTTAATCAACGTAAGGTCTTTGAAGACACAAACAAAATTTAGCCTCTAGAAAAATGCCTGGCTTTTTCTCAAGTCTTCAAGGAATGATAATCAATGCAAATATTTTATTTTGGTAGTAGCTGGTATCTTCAAGATGAAGTAATCTAAATTAAAGGGGAATAAAATTCCTAAAGGGTTGGTTTCTCTTGAGGACTTATTTGACCACCATGATTATTTTTTAAAATAGAAAATGAGTGATTTCGTTGGGAACTCCGATGAATTTGAAGCAGTTAATATTGGGGACCTTGATCCCACGAAGATGGTTTACATCAGAAAATGTTGCTCTCCAGAGGAGAAAGAAAAATTGATAGCTCTGCTGATTAAATATAAAGAGGTTTTTTCTCGGTGCTATGATGACTTGAAAAACTTCATGGATGGGAAGTTTCAACATCACATACCACTTACAGAAAGAAAGGTTTCCTTCAGATAGAAGTAGAGGAACTATAATACCTAGGTAATTGATGCAATCTTTAAAGATATTGACAAGATGTTGAAAGCACAAATTATATATCCCATAAACCATTCTACTTGGGTAGCGAAAATTGTACCGGTTCACAAGAAAAATGGGGAAATTTGGATATGTGTTGATTTCAGGAATCTTAATCAAGCATCATTAAAGGATAACTATCCTCTTCCTAACATGGATCATATCTTGCAAGTAGCTACTGGTTTGGAAATGATGTCTATGTTAAAAGACTTCTTTGGTTACAATAAGATCAATGTGGCAGGGGAAGATCAACACAAAAAAACATTCACCATGCCCTGGGGAACCCTCACATATAATCGAATGCCATTTGGACTCATTAACATAGGAGCAACCTTTCAACGAGCTATGGATTTGTCTTTGGTGATCTCCGAAACAAGATTATAGTTATTTATCTTGATGATTTAACAATGCTCTCTTAGAAGAAAAGAACAGATCACCTACAGGAGCTAGAACGAGTTTTGCAAAGATGTGAAGAACATGGTATTTCTCTTAACCCTAAGAAGTCTATTTTTGTCATCACTGAGGGTAAACTTTTGGGTCACATTGTGTCCAAATAAGGTATTAAAATAGATCTAGATAGAGTAAAGGTTGTCTTACAATTAAGCCTTCCTTCAAACCGGACTGGTGTGAAGTCCTTTCTTGGCTAGGGTTTTAAATGTAATGAGGCTGGGAAACGGGCCTTTGAAAATATCAAGGAAGCAATTGCCCAATCTCCTATCCTAGTCAGTCTAGATTCCAAGAAAGACTTCATTATATATTGCTATGCTTCTAAGCATACTACGTCCGCCATGCTGTTACAATAAAATGAGGGTAAAATTCAGGCACCTATCACCTTTATGAGCAAGCCATTAAAGAAACATGAGCTTAATTGTTCTCCAATCAAGAAAAACATGTTTGTAGTAGTCAAGGAAATTAAGAAATTCCACTTCTATATCTTGCATTCGCACTCGGTGGTATATGTGCCAGACCCCGCTATTAAGAGTATATTGACTCAATAGAATATTGATTGAAATGTGTCAAGGGGTAGTTGGATAGTAAAGGTGCAAGAGTATGACTTAGAACTAAAGCCTACAAATTTATTCAGAGGAAGAGGAATCTACAAATTGATGGCAGAAAATCCAAAGGAAGAAGAAGATGAAGACTTACCATTGGTTTTGACCATCAACTTACAAGATGAATGGTTTTTTGATATAGCCTACTTTCTCACATATGGAAAATTCCCTAAGCATCTCTCAAGTGAAAAAAAAATTAATTTAAAATTGAAAGTAGCTAAGTATGTTATTTGAGGTGACTCCTTATATAAATGTGACATGGATGGGACGTTCTTGAAGTGCGTGGATAAATCTCAACATGAACAATTGCTTACTATTT